>PYSR01000068.1:0-172518 GCA_003049425.1 Magnaporthiopsis incrustans
CATTGCGTAGAAAACAAGGGGGTTGGTGTCCAAAAATCCAGACGCGAGAAACGCGGGGTCGCGTTCGTTATTTATTTCGACCCACTGTAGGTACCTTAGGTAGGCAGGTAGGTAGGTAGGCACCTGCAGCTATCGACACACCAAGCAAAATGACGTCGAGAGCGTCTCCTTCCATCACCCAGGTTCGACAACGAGACTGCATTTGACACCCTGAATTACGGAAAAGGCACAATGTCAGGCACGCACTGCCTACACGCAACCCAAGATGATGATGGTGTGCGACCCGGAATCAGAATTCCCCCTCTGTTGCCACCGCCCGCGCAGTTGTTGCAAGATAGGTACCAGCCTCCTTACCATGTGCAGCAGGCTGGGATGACGCCAGGAGGGCTGCTTTGGGATGGATGGATGGCGCAACAGCCCCGATTTGTTTGAATCACGCCCTGACGTAAAACCGGCGCCAGCCAGAGATAATGCGCTCGTACCCCATTGGTCGCCCGCATGCGCGACTCGACCCCACCTACATTCTGTATCCCCTTGCAGATGCCGGGCCGCTGCAGGTGCGTGAGGCTGCATGGGGGTTCCATTCTCATCGGGTGGGCATTAAGATGGAGAATAATGAAAGCGGAAGCAACAACAACAGAGAAAAAGACTGCATACATCATTCTGCCGTTTTATAGTCTGTCAATTATTAGAGTACTGATGTGACGATAGTTGGCTGGCTAGGTAGGTAGGTCAGTCGGTGTAGTAGCATGTGGTTTCGTTGATAGGCAAGCCGACTGGTAGCGGGGTGCCTCTTTTGGCAAAATGTCCAAGTCCCGGCCCGTGTGTTTGTTCGTTCGTGTGTGTTTGTGTTGGTTTTCCAACCCAGTGGTTTGAAGGGACAAGATGACGCCATGACCATGATCCTCTGTCCTTTCCAATCGACAAGAAATCCCACGTATCCAAAAGGGAAAAGAACATAAACGAATAATTATATGAAAAAAAAACGCCATCTCCGTCTTGTCCACTCTAGAAGAACGGGTGGGAATGTTCCCAGGTCACTTTCGCCATGACAGTCATACACAGGCCAGCCGTTTGCAATACAAAGAAAAGAAGAAGAGAACAAGAGGCCGAGAGATGAATGAAACAGGTGGGGTGATGCGAAGAAGAAAACAAGATCCAGATCAAACAACCGGACTTGGGTAGCCAAAACAATCAGAAGGACACGTCCACCCACGTCAATCTGGATTACAAAAGGTGCGGTCTTCCTGCCAGGTGAAAGGCGAGATTGGCATAGACTGCCGGCAAGGCGCCTGCTCCGCTTTTAACATGGCAAATGCCTTTCTTTCCAAACGCCAGCCGACTCAATAGCAAACAAGAGAATACAGCAGGCTGTCCAGCCAATGAGAGAATAAAGGGGGTTAAAAAAAAAGGCAACTGTTAAGGTATATAAGACAGGGAATCCAAAAGTGGGGCTAATTCATTCATAACCAAACAAAGCTTCGCTTCGGCGGAAAGAAAATGCAGGAGGGTGTTGGTAATATGACAGCGTGTGGACAGGTCCCGAGTCGGTCAAGTGCACTGGAGACATCATTGCGCTTGGCCAATGACGCCGCCAGCGCCTCCATCGAGCTCGCCATAAATGGCTTTGTACTGCTGGAGTTCTGCAAGCTGCTTGGCCACGCTCGATAGTATATCGGCCATGGGTCCGCGGAGGTCTGCGAGCTGAGAGATCGGCCCGCCGCCGATGGCAAGATGTCGGATGTTGAGGGTGGAAATGCAGGTCTGTGGAACACGGTCAGGTTAGTGGTGATCGACGTAGCGTAGGAATATGGAGAGGGTAGTAAAGACACGAAAGAAAAAAAAAAGAAAAGAAAAAAAATAAAATAAAACCCACCTCGATGCGGCTGATTTGGTGCTCCATAAATGTCACCACAAAGCTCTCCGTGACCTCGCCTCCCCTCTGCTTCATCCTCTCCATCAGGAGCGTCTCGGGCGGCTGCAGGCCCCTGCCGCCCACGTACTCGAGGCTGCTGCAGAGCATCTCGAGCCGCAGGCTCACCTTCCAGAGGTCCCATATCGCCTGGGGGTCGAATGACAGTTCCGAGCCGGGGCTCAGCGTCGCCGGCCTGGGCCCGTCCGTCGCAGGGGGCGGTCGCGCCGTCGTCGCCGTCTGCTGCCGGTCGAACGCCAGGTGAGTGTCGATCCGGCCCGCCAGCGCGTGCGGGTACAGCGAGTAGATGGTTTCCGGGTTCTCGAGACCCTTGAGCTTGCGCTCGCCCATCTCCTTGACCTCGAACCCCTGGCTGCTGAGAGACCGCAGCTCCTTGCGGATCGCGTGCGCAAACGTGTCGTCGTCGAATCCGCTGGCCTCGGAAATCCTCCCATGGCCGCCGCCGTCGTCGGCCGCGTGGCCGCCCCCGCCGCCGGGCGCCTCTTGATACGTCTCCAGACACCTCTGGATCTCGGATATGAAGTCGGTCGACACCGTGATCTGACCGCCATCGGCCACGGCCGAGACGCGGGACGCCTTGTTCACCATGGGGCCGTAGTAGTCCATCCTCCGCGTGATGGGGTCGGGCTCGCACAGAGGCTCGCCCCAGTGGATGCCCATGCGCACCGAAAGGCCCTTGAAGACGAGGTTATTGTCCTTGTCCACAATCGGCTGGCACGAGACCGAGTTGATGATCTCCGACGGCCAGTTGACCTCGAGCAGCTGCATCTGCACCGCGAAGCACCAGAGCAGCGCCGACGTCGCCGTCGGGAACGACACCATAAAGGCGTCGCCTTCCGTCTTGACCTCGAACCCGCCGATCCGCCGCAGCTGCCGCCGCATCATCTCGTTGTGCAGCCGGATCGACGACCGCATGGCCTGCGGGTACGTTTCCCACAGGTTTGTCGAGTTCTTGATGTCGGTGAACACGATGGCTATCATGCCCGTCGGCGCCGAGATCTCCGTCTCGAGCCGCTGCAGAGTCGAGTCCATGACCTCGCCGCCCTTGGCCTTGCGCCCTCGCCGCGGCTGGAACATGTACGCGTCGTTAGGTATACCCGACGGGTACAGCGACATGCTCTGGCCCCTGTGCAGCCGCGACCGCTCGTTCCTCCGCTTCAGGTCGGCGATGCTGATCATCATGATCATGATCTTGTTGGTGCTGCCGTATGCTATGGCCAGGTCGCGCAGCTTCTGCGCCGCCCTCATAAGGTCCTCGCGCTCCTGCCGCGCAATGTCCACCACCAGCTCCGGCGCCAGGTGCTCCCACAGCTCGCGCGTGGCAAGCAGGATCATGTCGTCCTGCTCCCTGACCGTCACGTGGCTGACGTGCGGCGCCGCCTGGACGGCGGGCATCAGGTCCGCGTAGCCGAAAGCCCTCGAGACCTCGAGCAGGTCGTTGAGCTTGCCGTTGCGCGAGACCCATCCTCCGGCCTCCCTGATCCTGGACCGCTCCGTCGGCTCCGCCGGATCATGCTTCCGAGTCAGCATCTTGTGGGTGCCGTCCGACTGGATCATCATTGCCTGCGCGTCCCCGACGTTGGCGACGTAGAGCTCCTGCCCTTGCAGATACGCCACGGTTGCGACGCCGCCCGAGTTGAGGTCCTCCTTGTTCAGCACAATGTGCGCCGACGAAGTGCGAGGCGCCATCGAGGGCCTGTCCTCGCTGTTCTGCGTCGCGATCGTCACCAGCTCCTTGTTGAGCGAAAGGAACGCCCGGCGCAGCGCGTCTTCGGGGGTGTCGTTGGGCCGCTTCTCGGCGAGATCTTTCAGCTCCTGGCCCAGGATGTGGCCAAAGTTCTCGTGGAGGTACTTGGCTATCTTAGAGCCGCCACTAGAGAGAGCCTGACCGTCAAACAACCCGAGCAGGGTCTCGGTGTCGGACGAGTTGAACCTGGGGACCACGAGGTCAATGGTGGAGAGGTGCTCGTTCCTCCCCAGCGTATCGGCCATGGCGTAGGGGAGGTATCCAGCCAGCGAGCCCGACGTTCGCACACGACGATCTTCACTCTGGTCGGGGATACTAGGCTGCGTGAGTGTGACGTCCATGAGACCCAGCACCCTGAGGTTCAGGAGCCGGCTGAAATCCGCGTACTGCTCCCTGTTCGCCGCACTGCTGCTATAGGCCGTCTGCTTAATCTCTAGCCTCCTGTTCCCGGACAGGTTGAGATATCTCAGGTTCGGGTTGAGGTTCCAGTTCCAGTCGTAGGGCACGTTGGAGATGTTGTATTTGAGGTAGTTGCTGCCGCAGTCGAGGACCGCCAGCTTCTTGGCCCTCGAGATGTCGGCGGGCAGGTTGGTGAACTTGTTGTTGTTGATGTGAAGTACCTGCAGCAGGCTGTACTCTTCTAGGTCATCCACCGGCAGCGTCGTGAGCTCGTTTCCGGACAGGTAAAGCTCGGCAAGCTGCGGCCAGCTTTTTATGCATCTCTGGGGCATATCGCTGATCTGATTGTAGGACAGGTTGAGCACGCGCAGCTCTCCCAAAAGTATGATCTGGTCGAAGACGTCGTCGTCCAGCTGGTTGTCGGCGACGAGCAGGTTTCGGAGCGAGCCGGAGAACGTGTTAGTAATGCGCGCCGACAGGCCCGAATCCTTTCTCGGGGTAGCCACTTGGGCCATGGTGGTCGAGCTCGAGTTGGCACTCCTAGAAACAACAGAGGTCTTCCTGCCGCCCTTGCCGTAGACCGAAACAACGGAGCTCTTGCGGTCGGGGCCCCCAGGCACCGGGGACGGCCCCACGCTAAGGAGCGTACTCGCCGACGGCGTCTGACTGGGTCTCCGCGAGCTGTCCAGGTCCATATCTTCCATGCTCGGCTTGGCCGACAGGCCGCCGCCCAGGCCCGGCTTCCCGTTCAAATCGGCAGGCGCCTGCGGGGCTCGCGATGCGGGCTTAGGAAAGTCCGTCATGACGTTGGAGGAGGCGTTGAGCGTCTCCAGCTTGTTTGCCCACCAAATCTCCATGGGCAGCTTCTTCAGGTTGTTGCCACGGACATCGAGGAACTTGAGTTCCTGTAGACACCCCGTCTCCGGTGGGAGCTCCGCAAGAGCGTTGTGCGCGATGCTGAAGTGCTCCAGACGGCGCAACTTTCCGAGCTGGCCCGGCAGGGAGACGAAATGGTTCCGATCCAGGACCAGCCTCTCGAGGTTGATCATGTAGTTGAACGAGTCGGCGACGCTGGCGAGCTTGGCATTGGACAAGTTGAGCAGCTTGAGCGTCGGCACCATGGCGGTCAGCTCAAAGCGGGTGATGGGGTTGTCTTTGAGCTTCAGGCTCCTGATCCTGTCAAACGAGCCGACGAACTGGGAAATGGCATTGTGGTCGGCCGTGAGGATCTCGAGCTTGGGGAGCTGAGAAATGATATCGATGCCCGATATGGCATTGTATTTGATGTCCAGCTCCCTCAGGTTCTCGAGCCGGTGAAACGCCTCAGGCAGTGCCCCGCTCAGCCTGTTATTGGTGATGACAAACTTCTCGAGGTTCCTCAGCTTCTCAATTGAGGCAGGAAATTGTCCAATCAGGTTGAAGCTGAGGTCGAGATCCACCAGGCTCTCGAGGTCGCACAGGAATGAGGGGAACTTCTCGAGGAAGTTGGACGAGACGTTGAGCGTTCGGAGGGATCTGTAGGCTCCAAAGTAGGTGGGCAGGTGCTTAAGCCTGTTGTTCGCCAGGTTGAGCTTCAGCAGCCCGGTGAGGTTGTTCAGCTCGGTGTGCTCCAGGTGCTCCACGCGGTTGTTCGACACGTCAAGATACGTAAGCCTGCTCGCGCGCCCGAGGCTGGCCGGCAGTTTCCTAGCCTCGTTGTTGACGAACTTGATGTCGCGCAGGTTCGGGCAGGACTGGATAAAGTCTCGGGGAAGGTCCAGAGACAGATTTTTCGACAGGTTGAGCGAGATGATATCGGTTACTTTGGAGTAAAGGTATATGGGGATCCGGATGATATTGCGCCCTGACAGATCGACGTGGGTGAACTTCTGGTTGCGCCCCCCCAGAGCAAGGTCCTGAGTCCGCGCCTCCTGCTCGAGCTCCCTCGACGACATGAAAAGGAAGCGGCAGAGGTAGCTATTGTCCTCGCGCCCAATGTCCTCGAGCTTGTCTCGCTCCTCGTAGCCGATCTGCTGCAGCAGGCGCTTCTGCAGAAGCAGCGGCCGCTCCGCCGAGCCCAGGACGCGGACGAGGTCGTGCCTTTTCAGCGCGATGTGGTACTCCAGACCCCCCGTGACGTATGACTTCTTAGACAGTTGGCCAACAAGGTCCTGGGCCGACGAGTCGATAGGCATCTGCATGGTCGCAAAAGTCCCGTCCGACTTGAAGACGCGGATGCAGTACGCAGTCATCTTCTCCTCGGGCTTTGGCGGGCTCCCTATGTCGTCGTTGTCCGGGAAGTGGTGTGCCATCTCATCTGCGGAGCGCTTAACGGCCCAGCTGTCCGGCGCATCCCACACGCCGTTGCGGCCGTTCTTGTGAGTACCTGACTCCTGCAGCCTCCCAGCCTTGACGGTCTGGACGAAGTCGGCGTCCATCGGGGTCAGCGGCAGCGGTCTGCTCAGGATACCATCCATGTCGCTGAGGTTCGTATCGAGGTGGAACACGGTGCCGGAGCCGCCCGGACCCTCCTGTCGGTCGGTCGGCCCGATGGCATCATCGCGTTCGTCATACCGGTTGGAGCGCCCCTTCTTCGCGAACGGGGACTTGAAGGCCGCGTGGCGCGGATAGCCCGGTTTCCCTTGGCTGTAGATGGGCGACTCGCCGGGGGGCGGCTCGGGGAGTTGGCCGGTCCATTCCGGCGGGATATTAGTGATGCCCTCTGGCCTGCCGCCAGGGAACTCCTGCCGTGAGGGTCTCCTCGTGAGAGACGTCGTAGAGGGCGACATCTTCTTGAGCGAGCTCGCGTCGTCCTTCTCCTTGCTCCTCTTGAGGCGCCCAAAGATGCTCTTCTTGGGCTGGCCGGTCGGCGAGGTCTGGCCATCATAACCACTCTTGGAGTTTGCAAAGTAGCCGGTGTTGCTGTGGCCGCTGGGCGCCGGGCTCTGTGCCCGCGATCTAGACGAGGCCATGGTCGTTGATCCGCTGCGATCCTTGTAAACACCGACGCCAGAGTCCTCTCGACTTAGGGTGGGGCGCAACGCCCTGGTGTCTTCATTGCTCTTGTTGTGTCTGTGATTACCGTGAAGGTGCACGATTGAATGCCCAGAGCGAGCCGACGAAGAGGTTTTTGGTGGGGCCTGAGAAGAATCGCCCGTCACGTAGCGTTCGCGATCAGGCCCAGACAGGATATCCCGGACAGGGGCTTCACCGTATTTTGCGATGTCCTGCGCGAGTCAGAATAAATTCGGTGATGTTCGGCGGCTGCCAAGCCTCAGAACGACAAGCATGCGAGGCGGAAAGTGGACATATATGTCCGGGGTAGGCAAAGCAAGGGACGAAGGCATAAAGGAACGGGCAGATTAGACCGGAAGGAGCGGAGCCCCGAATACGGCGGGGACTACAGCGAAAGCTGGATGATCATATGAAATGGGAAAGGGGGATATATATATATATATATATATATAGATTGTCCCACTGGGATAGCGAGTATAAGGCTGGGGGAGGGAGAACGTGTGACGCACATCGGCTTCTTGATACAGAAAAGGCACCACCTCGGGTGCAGGCACCGGCGTTCGAGGTCGCGACGACGAAGGGGATGCGTCCCTGGTGTGATCGGTAGCGTTCGAGTAGTTCCGATCGCGGTGCGGTCGGCTGTACGAATGGGAGCGGTCCTTGCCCGGAAAGGACGAAGCGTGGGGGAGGCTCGTCTCGGAGGAGTCTCGACCAGGAAACTCTTCACCGAAGAAGCCCTGCAGCTTGCGGAAGCCGCCCCGGTTCCCGCTGGCCTTGGAGCCCTGGCTGCTTGCCGTGGTGGTGATGCTCGCGATGGAAGGGCGACGCTCGTCGTTGAAGTAGGAGCCATCGAGCCCGTCTGGGCCAGCGCCGGAGCCGGAGGGTTGCGAGATGGAGGGACGGCCGGGCGGGCGGAAGCCAGGCGACAGCTGGGACGCGACCGACAGGTTATCGCTCGAGTCGTTGTAGAAGGTGGTCTGGAGGCCGATGGCCCCAGGGCCACCGGCGGCGCCCTGGTTGGCGCCGTTGGACGACGACATCCACGGAGAGATCTGGCTCGCGCCCTGGCCGGCAGAGGGCGGTGGGTTGTGCTGGATCTGGGGGGACCGAGAGCCCCCGGGGTCGAGCACGGCCAGGTCCCTGCGGTAGTTGGCGAAGTCGCTCATTCGGTGCTCGCGGAAGGAGGAGGCATTGGAGGCGGTCGAGGACGGCGACAGAGCAAGGCGCGTTCCGGTCGGGGACACCTGGGATTCTTCTTTGGACGGGGTTCTGAGCCAGCAGAAAGACGCGGGTTCGACAACAGCCAGTTAGCTCCCACCCCGCGGATTCAAGAGCAATATCACAAATCGGGGGCCCGGGTCTAGCTGCAGAGCCGCGACGCGGCGAGGGTTGCATGCAGCGATGGGTCGCCTGGCCTGTGGCAGAAGCGGCGCATGGGGGAGAGGGAGCAGGGAGCAGCGGCATGGCCGTTGAGGGCGTTTCCGTCCCCACAGCAAAAGACCAGGGTTCAAGGACACGAAGTGGCGCTCGCTCCAGGGCTGGACGGGGCTGCCGAAGCACGAAGACAAGAATAAGACGAGGGCACGGGAGGGATGATGGGGCGCAGAAGCTTGGACAACGGAAACACAACCATCCAAGATGAGGGGGCAGAGTGCAAAGAGAAACGGAAAAAGAAAATCAAAAAGAACGGCCAAGGCCGCAGGACAACGCAACCAACTCACCGTCTGTAATCGGGGCCGTCGTCGGTCTTTAGGCGCGCCGGGGCCGCCCGTCTCGAGCTAAGAGTGTGGGAGTCGGGGTGGCCATCGCCAGCGGCGGCGGGAGTGGAGGGCAAGGGTTTGACGGTGGCCGTGGACCGGGCGCTGTCGGTGGAGGTGCTCGTCAGAGAGCTGAATCGGGACAGGGCGTCATTCCTGGTCATTGTCACCAGGCACGGGCCGCGATGGACGAATCCATGGGCGTCGAGAAGAAAGGCGGCAGGTTCAGGCTCGGGTCATTGCTTGGAGGGAAAGGGCGAAGGAAGGCAGGCACCAGGACGGCGCGCAGGCGAAGGAGGCGACAGGCAGATAATGGGGCTCGCCCTGTGCTGGCCTGGGCGTGGAACCGGACGAGGCTCGATCGGTCGGCGTTTCGGGGAGGGGAAGGCAGGGTTTGGCTGGCTGGCGGGCGGTGGTTCAATTCAATTGAGACCAGACGGTGAGATGAGCTCGGCACAGCACCTGCGAGACGTCGTGGCGGTGGGGCGAGGGGACTCGGTTTCTGGGAGCATCCAGGGTGGGATGAATCGAGCGCGCGCAGCCTGGCGGCGGGCCCTAAAAGGTTGCAGCCCACCTGGCCGGCGACCACCAGACCGTGCTGATTGCAGCTGCCCCCAGAAACCAAACTCGTCGCCCATGCCGGCGGGAGGATGTCGCACTTTGGCGCCTATTGGACAGCTGGATGCTGCAGGGACCGGGCCACTTCTCTTCATATCACGTTGCAATGACTGTGTGTTATTTCTCTCTCTCCCCCTGTGTTTTTACCCTCTCCGAAGTTTGCCCAGTTCGGTTTTTCCGCCTGCGGTTTCTATCGTGACAATTTCTCTGCTCAAGGGGAACGCGAGCTGCCCTCTGTCCACTCCTGACAGTTTCGAGTGCAAGTGGCGCTGACGCTGATACGCGAACTTATTCGTCGCCTCCCTGATCAAAGTGCAAAAGTCTGGTTGCATTGGCAAATGCGCTACTGCCAATGCCTCAAAGCCATGGGCAAACGCCCGGCCGCCAAGAGGCAAACAAACAAGGCCTTCACACGCATGATGGCACACGACGCATTGGTTGGTTCGGCATATCGGGCTGACCAAGTTTGCCCGGAAGCTGTGCGAGGTTGCTAGACCCCGAAGCCAAACGCTACCTTCAAGGTAGTGTCTACATACGTGGTGGAGGTATGTCTGTAGCCACCTGGCTTCATGATCACCAGCATCATTTTGCTCGCTGACGCGTTCCGGACACTTTTGGTGCTCTGGGCCCCCCACGTGGAGCGATCCCTTTTTGTCGTCGCCTTGGTGCGGCTTTTGAAGATCCCGCCCAGATGACAGGGCTGTGGAACTATTGCCTTTTAGATATGGCCGGCAAATTGGCACGAGTTGTTGGGCAGTTGAAGTCAACGGCCGGCGCAAGGACGACGCCATTTTCCCAATACCTATCTGCCCGGCGTAGATAACCTCCGCAGCTAATATCGATATCTCGCCATAGGGAGTGATTGCTAGGCCTTGTGTTATCAAACAAGACGACCAGAAGCGTCATGCGCCCAACACGTGCTAGAGCCCGGATGCTAGAGATGAGAACGAGAGACCTCGGGTGGGTGATGCCACGTCTCCCATCCCACCGATCTCGCATTATCTATTGGGGGCCCGAGGAGGAACACCCATCTCGGTACCAAGGGAAGTGTGGATGATTGCCAAGACGGGCGGGGGCACTCTCAGCATGATCTAGCTTGGCCGGCGATCTACGCGTACTTACTCTAAGCTATCCACCTGTTGGGTATAGGCGCCTACGCAAGCAACATCATGGCTTACATGGATATCTTTACCACCTGCGCAGCATTGCCCTCGACAATACGACAAAGCTAGGTTTCCCATTGCGTCCGAACTCTAGGGTGGAGAGACAGGCCGGGGTCATTCCCGACGCACAGGCCAGCAAGGCCCGGCGCCTGTGACGAACCCCAGCTTTTTGCGGGAGGAAAAGTCGGGGAACCCGTCCAAGCCAAGGGTCTGTTCAGCATGCGATCTGTGCGCCCACCCTCAGAAACAAGAGGGTGGGAGGTTGCCTCTCGTCCACAAGCCTCGTCGATACGAACAGAATTACTCAAGCAAAACCAAGGCACGGGAAACGGGGATGGTATCAAGGGATCGAGCCAACAAAAGAAATGCTTGGCATCCCGTATCCACAGTTCGTGTTTCCTTGGCGGGCGCCGCCGCCCCCTTTGCGTGGGACCGTTTACACTAGATACACCTACCAAGAACCAGACTGGAGCCCCCGTGCCCCGATCTTGCGCATATCTCTTTCAGCTGGGCGCTATTTTCATCACCTGCTTGGCTGACCTTCGTATTCGGTCAGCCAAAAGGGAAGAGTGGGGGCCAATCAGAGGAGAAAATGGGGGTTTGAAAGAGGGAGTGAGGGAATAATAAACTTACCATCCCATGCGGACGGCTTTTGCGTAGTAGGCATGCAGGTGATGGGAATTGGGCATCGTAATGTTGTACCATCACATCAGCCGCGGTGGCACGGGCACGGCATCAGTTTAGTCACATCTCCCACCGCCGTCCGTCATTTCCCTGCTTGCCCACCCAATGCTCGAGTATCCGTTTAGGGTACGGCCTCGGCCTCGGGGACCGTGATCGACAAACCACCTAACCCAAAAACAACTGGGGAGTCCCAAGTACCGCTGACTATGACATTGGGCGGGATGCGGGAACACCCATGTTTTGATAGCGTTTGTTTAAAAATACTTCTAAAACCAAAAAAAGTCCCTGCCGAACAAAAGACAAGAAAAGGGGGAGGGGTCCAGAGATGACGACGCAGTGTGTGTTTTATTCGCAAGGGTGAGAGACTTGAATCTCCTGTTACAGTTCAGCTCGGCAGTCGCGTACCAATCACCTTGGTGCCGACGTGTGTGAACCTAACCTAACGGACGGCTGGATGCGATCGTGGTTAGTGAGCCGTCATCTAGGTTAGCTACGTGCGTAGATCTACCGAAGAGGTGTGGTGTCGCGGGGCTGCCCCGAAAAGGGTAGCATGATGACCGGCCACCAGAAAAAAAAAAAAAAAAAACTTTGGAAAAAAGAAACATGAGAAAAAAAACAGAGATGGCCAAATAAGAAGCTAGATTCTGAGCACACATCGTCGCTGAAACAAACCTTGGGCCCCTCCGCCCATCATAGTAGGTCTGGGGGAAGAGACACACACACGGCATCTTTCCCACGTGCGCGAGAGACATGCATTGCGTCTGGTCCGACTTGCAGCAGCACAGAAGCAGTTCGGGGCCCCACCCCTGTCCTGTCCGTAGCCGAGCGGGACGGAGGAGCCTAGAACTCTTGACGTGGAACCTTTTTGCTCGAGCTTGCGAGGCTACCTGGTAGGCAGAGACCAACCAACCCCGTCAGAGTGCACACACACAACTCCCGTATATTCTGGACAGCCGGAATCGCGTCGGGTGTTATTGGCTTTTCTAGGCCCTGGCAAACCATCACTCGAGGGGCTGTCACGCAAAAGCTACTCGAATCGTAGCTCGTAGCAGGTCGGTAGAAAAATAGGCATGTAGTAGTAGTACGGCTTGTCTTGCTGAGAGCATTCGACAATCCATATCGCGACTGACCTGGAAAGCCGGGGGCATGCATTGTCTGTGTTTATGGCTATGTGAATAGATAGCTTAATTCTCCCAATAAAGCAACGGGGAAATGCTCGTCGCTCTGCAAATGAGCAGCACTCGGGGAAAGACAAAAGAGAAAGAGAAAAGTACTAAATAGGTGCCATCTAGGTGACCAAAACGCCCATTGCCAGTATGGTCAAGTCCCACCTCGCCCGTTCATCTTCTGCCCGGCCTAGAAGCCATCTTCGTCTTCGTCAGGCTCGTCCCGGACCACATCCCTGATCTCTTCGTGGAGGAGCTCGCCGAGCCGCGCGCTTTCGCGGAGCACGTCCCGCGCGGCCTCGGGCCTGATGCCCAGATCCTCCGCGATGAGCCTCGCCGCGAGCTCGGGGACCAGCACAGACTGCACGTACGTCGTGTGGCCGCGCGCCGCCACCAGCCGGTCCTTGACCGCCCGCCTCCTCAGCGGCGCCGAGAACCGGCGGATCAACCACTCCGACATGAGCCGCGCCCCGCGGAAGCCGTAGTAGCCCGGTGTCAGGCTGCCCCCGCCTTCCTTTTCCGACGTCAGCAGCGTGCGGCCCTTGCCCGACTCGACCTTGCGCGAGTACACGTCGCGGTAGTGCGACTCCGCTTCTGCCTTGAGAACCTTGTCCAGGTAGTCGTGCTGCTGCTCGAACCGGCTCTCGAGTGAATCCCAGTCGATGGTCGGGTATCCCTTCTCCTTCCATTGCGCCTTGGCCTCACGCCGCCTGTGGAGTTGGCATATCTTTTGCTGCTTCGCTATGCTCATGGTGATCGCTGAGAGGCCGCCAAGGAGGTCGGCGTCGATGGGGGCGTCGCACATGGGACACAGAACAGGCCCATCCGACAGCACGGAGTCGAGCTCCGTAAGTGATGATGACGAACTAGACACCGATAGGGTCCGACCCCGACCCTGACTCCTAGCTTGGGGTTTCTTTTGCAGACCGGCTGGGCCACTGTCGTCCCTGATGTCGAGATCTACCCTCTTGAACTTCGCGGTCCCTCGTAGCGGCGAGTCGGTTATGAGGCTCCGCTTAAAGGTTGGCTTTTTGCTGTTGCCGGAAGGCGGGCTAAAAACTGCGTCAACTGCCTTGAATCTCGCGCCCGTGGGGGTGTCGGGAGTCTGGCAGTCGATTGGCACGATGAACTGCGCCCTTTTGGGCGGTGAATCCATGTCGTCTACATCTGGAGGGATAAAGCCCTTTGGCATTTTAGGTGGTCTCACCCTCTTTTTGGGTGGCGGCTCCTCATCCCCGGCCTTTCTCTTGTTGATTTTAAATTGTTTTACTATTGTTCCCCTGCGTTAGCTCTTCAAATGTTACCCGTCTTTGAGATGTGAATGTCACGGTCCCTGGGGCCAATGGGTTCAACATACTCCTCCCTGTTCCATACTTCTGCGAGACCGCGGACCTGATGAAGACTTGGTTCTCAAGGTGGGATCCGTATCCGGGCTTGCCGCCACGTTTTGCCGACCTCTTTGGCGGCTCCTCTACCGCATCCGTGTCATCGTCGGATATGTCCTCTACTTTGGGCCTGGACTCCTTTCTGATTTCGGAGAGGCGCCGGGACGCCCTTTCTGGGGTCTTCCGCGGCCTCTGTGCACTCTGCGTGTTGCCGTTCGCGGTCCTGCCCACCTGTTGCTCTTTGCGAGACCTAGGCTTAGTTTGACGGAAAAGGGAGCTCGTGATATCTCCCCTGGTAGAAGCTGAGCCGCCCACACCGTCGCTCTCTTCGTCAGTGGAAGACTCAGGCGGGGCATTGACCAAGGAATCGTCCTCCGCAGATGGCACAGCTGGTGACGAGGGCTCCTCACTGGGAGATGCTCTCGCCGGCGGCGACTCCTCCTTGAGAGAAGTCCTCGCCGCCGACCTCCGTGTTCGCCCGTCAACCATGCTGAGGAGGGGCTTAACGTTTTCGGTGATATGCAGTCCCGGAATTGGGGAACAGAACGCTGAGAAGTGCGGATGTCCTGTGTGGTGGGAGGGAGCCGGAGTGCGTATCCTCGAAACACACACGGGCACCTAATCGCATGAGTCGGTAGTGCGTGAGCGCTGGGCCGGCAACCTCGTCGCACCAAGACCGAGGGCGCTACGCGGTGATGCGATTTGGCATTTGGCTGGTGCGCAGGGAGCCTGGAGATTGAGGATGCAGCCTTGGGCAGGTAGGTGCCTGGGCCAGTGTGGGGGTTAGGCGATCCAAGGTGCGCAACGGTCTTCAACGGGAAGGCGCGGTTGAGGAAGTCTGCGTTCACCGACCCAAGCGCTAGCGAGAGCGGCGCAAGCGACTGCGACGCTCCGGAAATAATGCGGTGGCCCCACAATGACAAGTGCTGGGATGGAATAAGAAAGTCCGTCTAAATGGGCGTGGAAAAATCTGTGGGCGACTGTTGGAAAAGTTGGGATAGGCAGCTTGAGATAAATAATGAGACTGCAAGGGAATCTGAAGTTGGTGTCTGTAGCTGAGGCCCAAACACCTAGCGAATTCGTCTGACCGTGTCTCAAACTGACGCGTTTTATTGGCGGGAGGGTCAAAGTGGATTAGAGCCTAAAGGATCAGGGGTCCATTCGCAAAGCATCGAGCAAAGTAAGGTTAGATATCCTGGCAGTGGAGTGAGATGGTAGCCCAGGCCAGATGGGGTTCGTTTATGGACGCTATGGTGTACGACGCTGCGGTGTTCTTCGTTCTGATGTCTTGAAAGACCCGCCCGACATTCAACGGATGATTGCATTATTCAACAAATCTGCCGAAAGATTCCGGAGGCGATGGTAAGGGGCGGAAAATGTGCGAGGAGCGCCAGAAACAAAAAAGGGGTATCGAGCAAAACAGACAGACTACGCATCCCTCATGATAGCTTCGCAATCCTCTGCTCCAGATCCTTAACCCATCCCTCCATGGCCTTTGCGTTGCCCTCCATCGACGTCTCCCCCTCGCGCATGGCGGCCTCGACCTTCTCCAGCCCCTCGCGCCATTGCTTGATCTCGGCGGCCGTCTCGGCTTGGCTCCGCTCGATGCGATCCAAAGTGTCGCCGGCGGCCGCCGCGTCCGCGTGGATGGCTCGCAGGGATCGTAGCCGGTCCAGCAGCGGGGGCAGCAGCGGTGCGAGGTTCTCGATGGTTGGGAGCGTCCCGTACAGAGCGTTGATCTTGGCCTCGTATTCCCTCAGGTCGCTCGCCACGGCGCGTGCTCGCTGCGCAGCCTCGGCCTCGGCCGCCGACAACGCAGTCCCGCCCGTCTCCGTCATGGGGACGAGAACCATCTCGCGCGAGGCCCGGAGCGTTTGACGGCTCCTGTCCACAGACTCGGCCTCCTGGTTGAGTGCGCGCACCCTCCGCGTGAGTGTATCGAGCGATACTGGTGTGGCCGATGCTAGCGCGCCGACTTGCTTGTCCAGCGTCTCCAGCATCGGCAGCACCGCCCGCTGCAGGCCTCCCGCGTCTAGCTCCGGCGCCGCGGATGAGCCAATCCCCAGGGACTTTTCCAGAAAGAGGAGCCGTTTGTCGAAGTCGGCGGCCTTGGCTAGGGCATGGCTCTGCTGGTATGTGGGCGCGTACGTGACGGTGTAGGTCGCCCCGCCGGCGGCAGGCGGGAGCTCCGCGCTCGAGCCGCCTGCGGCAGGCTGGGGCTCTGCCACAGGTGCGGACTTGAATACAGGCTCCTGCCTGCTCGAGAGACCCGAAATACTCTCAAGCGCGCGGCTCAGAGAGTCGATGTCAGCCTCTTGGGATGATGTGCCTTGCTGCTTGGCGCACTCGGCCCTAGCCTCCTCGACCTCGCGCTTCAGGCGGGCGATCTTGCGCACGAGGCTGTCGGCGCCGTTGTCGTCGTCGTCACTCAGGTCTCCCAGCTCCAACGTGCCGTCTTCCAGAGTGCGATGGCGACGTGTCGAGACCTTGTACGATTTCCTCTTGCCGCTAACCCGGTCGGAGAAGTCGACGTCTCGCGCATCGACGTTTGCGGGGGTGAATCTAGAACGGGCCTCAGAGACCTTCAGCCGGGATCTGAGGACCCCCTCTGACGGCTCGCGGCCATAGTCGTCTTCCTCGTCCGATTGGGATTTGACGGTGCCTGTCTGACGAGGGGGTTAGTTTTTCGTCGGCAGAGGACGACGTGGCTGAGGTTGTAGGCCTCACCGGCACCGTCGAGTTGTCGTCCGTTAAATCAGGAGTTTCATAGATGTCGGGAGCCGTGTCGAGGTCGGGCAGCGCCGAGTATTTGCGGTTCAGAGCCATTGCGTAGGTGGGAAGCGATACCGCTTCGCGCGGCAAGGCCAGAGGCCGACGGAACGATAGAGCAGCCGGCGAGGATGGAGCGGCGACTGGCGATCCAGTAACCACTGGCAAAGAAGCAGGCAGAGAAGGCAATCGGGTTGTCCATCTGGCGTATCAATGTTTGTTTGTTGTTGGAAGTCGCCCGCTCGGCCCAACACCAGGCCAGAGTTGCCAACCCCTGTCTGCTGGAAGCGGTGCACGGCAGCTGGCCCCACAGCTTTGGTCCCGCAGGCGCATGTGGCTTGGGCCGGGTGGGCGGGCCTGCTGAGCAGCCAATCAACGGGCCCGTCGGATTCTCCCCTCCCTGCTCCCACACAAATCGAAGTTCGAAAAAGAAAAAGAGTGGGAGAAAAAAAGCCCGTCATTTGGCAGTTCTATTTGTGTCTTCCACTTCTTTTGCCCGGCGTCGACGTCTCTAGAAGCCATCAACATACACCTTGCGCACTCGAAAGTTGATGTAGGGCCCTTCCGCTTTTCTCCAGCCTTCCTGCCCGCTGCCCGCGACCGAAAACTGACATCGAGTCCCGCCGCAGTTCGTCAATATGGATTCCACCAAGCAGCCAGTCAAGCTCGTCAAGGTCACCCGGGTTCTCGGCCGCACCGGTACGATCCACGACTCTTCTAGGGATACAGAGAGATTGGCGGACACGGAGATGGAGGAGTGATTTGCTGATTGCGTTTCTAGGTTCTCGTGGTGGTGTGACCCAGGTCCGCGTCGAATTCATGGACGACCAAACCCGTAGCATTATCCGTAACGTCAAGGGCCCAGGTAATTAACAGCACCCTCCCGTCGATCTTCCTAGAACACAACACGGCAGTCGAACCAAGTCTCGCCGCCCACGCCGGTCCGCCCTTCGAAGATCGCACCGGACAAGATCGCCGCCCGAAGCCACAGGCACCTGGCTAACCACGCTTCCCTGCATAGTCCGCGTCGACGACATCCTGGTGCTCCTCGAGTCTGAGCGTGAGGCCCGCAGGCTGAGATAAGAAGGGTGGTGGAACGGTCGTGGTGATTGGGGGTCGGTGACGACGAAAAGAAACATGGCACGCACGCGCGCGAAGCTTCCCAAGGCAGCAGGGAACTGGATTCATGGAAAACGGCGAAGGCATTTGCTGCTTTCTAATCTTTCGTGTTAGAGAGAGGGGCGTCAAGGCTTGGGCATTCTGGTTTCCAGATCTAGGGTTGACAACTGAATTAATCAACCCTTTTCGGCGTCTTCACCCGCACTGGTCTCGGCAGGGCTCTGATGCTCGCACCGAGATATTACAGACCCGCGGAATCGGGTTCCCTGGCTATGGTTCCACCAACAAAGGAACCAAAGCCGGACGCCACGCTGCTAATATCACTTCCTGCAGATTTTCACAA
Organism: Magnaporthiopsis incrustans; assembly: GCA_003049425.1. Classification (NCBI taxonomy): domain Eukaryota; kingdom Fungi; phylum Ascomycota; class Sordariomycetes; order Magnaporthales; family Magnaporthaceae; genus Magnaporthiopsis; species Magnaporthiopsis incrustans. The sequence goes on from PYSR01000068.1 coordinate 18,078, forward strand.
TGCTCCTTGACATGTTTGGGGCCGAGCCGCCGGTCTGTAGTCTGGAACTGAGGTCCAGGGTAGGCGCGGGTTGGTCGCTGTGCGGCCGTGGATCGAGTCACGTGGCCCCCATTCACTGTGGACATCATCGGGCGCCAAATTTAAAGCTACAATTTTTTTTTTCCTCTGCAGAGATTTTCTTCAACCTCACCATCAAATTTTCTCTCTTCGCACCCGAGGAGAAAACCGCGCGACTTGGCGGCTGCAAAGGTATGCGCAATCTCTATTCTATCACTTCTACTTCACACAGGTTGAATGATGAAGAAAAAAACAGCATGTATTACCTGAACTACATTGATGTAACAATTTTCACCGAGATCTCTGACAACCTCTGCTCCAACTTTTCTTCTGATATGGAATCGCGGCGTCGTTGATCAGCAGCTAACCCAGTATGTCAACAGACTTCGTTCAGGATCTGCGCACTGTCGGTCGCGACCATGATGACGGTCCCACGTGCGCCGCCTGGCCACTTCAATGTGCTTTACTTTGCCAGCGCTAGCTCGTACACCTCCAAGGAGTTCGAATCGCTGTCGGCGCCGCTGCCGCTAGGCAAGCTGTTCTCCACGCTGGAGGAGCGCTACGGCGGGATCAAGGCCAAGGTGCTGGACTCGTGCCTCGTCACGGTCAACCTCGACTACGTAGACGTGCCCGCCGACGGCAGCACCGAGGCTGGGCAGCTCATCATCTCGGAGGGGGACGAGGTCGCAATCATACCTCCTGTCAGCTCTGGATGAGAAGAGGAATCAATCGGCTCCGCTTTCTTTTGATTCTATGCTGGGTACCTATACACATATAGGATTGTACACGGAAGCACGGTATCAAATGCCGAGTAGAGGGTCCTCCTCTCCGGGCAACCTCTCGGCCCTGAACACAACGCGCCGGCCCAGCCTGGTTGCCCGTAACTCGCGGCGAAGCGCCCTCGCGCGCCCACTCGCGCCGCCAGCGGCGCAGCTCACGCATCCTACGGATCAGCCAGACGGCGAAGAAGACGAGCGCGACGACGGTCAAGGTCGACGCGATGCTGACGGCCCCGGTCAGGGCTGTGATGGTGGACACCTGGCAGCCCAGCGGCCGCGTGCGGATCTCCCAGCGCTCGGCCCAGTGCGGGCAGATGTTCTCGTCGTAGGCCGGCGCAAGGAGCGGGATTGAGTAGGCGTTTGGGGTGCATGTCCACGACTAGAAGCGACTGGTGTTAGCCCATCGTCGCACGATGTACGAACTTTGTTGGGACTTGTGTGTCGGTGTGATGGAGAGATGGGACAGATACTACCTGGACACTTACAAATGGACACCAGCTGCAACCATCCTCCACCAGACAGGATTTGCAGTCCTGGTGGCGCCAGCACCTGAGAAACTGCTTGTCGTCGTCCCAGCCGGAGATGTTGAACGACTCTCGCGGTGGTTGCATCGCGTAGACAGGAGGGAACAATGTCGGATCGAAACGCGGGTGATTTTTTCGTGTTTTTAAAGGTGAAGCTGGAAAGAAGGTGAACAAAAAGAAGGAATGAGGTGAAGAAGAGTGTCTGGTGACCCAGTCGGGTGCTTGCACAGCCCGCGCGGCTGCGGTGCGGGGTCGTCGGCAGGCAGTTACGAAAAAAATGGGCGATGTAGAGCTCGTGTCATGTTGAAAAGCATGCGTAAACCGTAAACCGTCTGGCCGGGTCTTCCCTGGGGTTCGGCCTAGGCCGCTTCCATGGTTGAGCTTATCTTTGTGTTCGAGGACTGGGTATCGGGTCAGGTTCGTAGGGGCGTATATCTATCTCCTGGCGCCAACTAAAGACTTAGGTGCGTCGGCAGACGGCGAACTGGACTCCAAAACGAAGAGATGCACGCACCCATATTACGCTCGGGGTTTCAATGCACAATATCCAGTTCGGCAAATATCGTGATCTAGTGCAATTTTCCGGTTTTAAAATGACCTAACATGAAGCCTTTGATATCGTAAACCCCTCCTTTTTGTCAGCACTCTGCTGTCCGTAGCCTCCAAAATGCTTCCAAACACTGTCCTCGGCTAGAAAAATCCATAATAGTCTCTATGATGGTCGCGACTACCGACGCATCTCATTTCTCAGACGCGTACGTACCTACTTTCTGCCCGGCTTTTAAACACAAAAGAACACACCAACGATTACGAGCTGACAATATTCCTTGCCCGCCTCCTGTCCTCCTCGGCGAGCACCCACTTCATGCCTCCGCCGGCCTCGTCCCCATCCTCGTCGGCCACGAGCTCGTCCCACTCGTCGTCCTCCATGTTGGCGACCATGAGGATCTGGCTGACGCGGGCGAACCTGTCGCGCAGGGCGTAGTTGCCGCGGGCGACGGCGCTGACGATGGCGGAGAAGTCGCGCTCCATGCGGACGGCGCCGAAGCCGTTGACGCGGCCGGCGGCGGCCCAGACGCGGCGCTCGAGCACGGCGGCCAGGTGGGAGGCGGCGGCGTCGAGCAGGGCCGAGTAGGTGCGCGGGGTCATGAGGCGGGCGAGCGGCTGCACGAGGGCGTCCCAGCGGTGCTCGAAGACGCGGCCGGCCTGCTCGAGGCGCTCGAGCACGTCCGACTCGTCCTCGTCGTTGTGCGCCGCCAGCTCGGCCACGTCGGCCTCGGTGAGGGCGTAGTCGGCGTTGCGGAACGTCTCGGCCAGCATCGGCCGCAGCCGCGGCTTGACCACGTGCACGTTGAGCGCCTCGACGCCCTCGCGCAGCAGGTCGTTGGCCTTGGCGAGGAAGTTGGCCTCGAGCACGCGCAGCTCCCGCGTCACGGCCGCGGCGTCGCGGCCCAGCGGGAACAGGTCCCGGGGCGTGCCGGGCGGCGGCCGGACGGGCCCGCCGTTGGGATGCTGCTGCTGCTGCTGCTGCTGCTGTTTTGCCAGCTCCTCGTCCGACGGGCCGACGCGGCTGGTAATGATGCGGGAGAGGTACTCCTTGGCCATGTCGAGGCTGTTGGTCAGCACCACGAAGCCGACGATCTTGTCCTCGGGCGGGAAGCCGCCCTTGACGGCTGGCGTCGGGAAGGTGTCGTCTCGCATGCGGCGCTGGATCATGCCGATGAAGTCGGAGCCGAGCACGCGGCCGACCGTCGGGATGACGGAGCTGGCCACCTCGATCTGCGAGGTGGACATGGTCCGCTGGAGGACTGTGTTGACAATGTACATGACGTCGTCGACGGCGGAGATGATGTAGGGTGGGTTGCCGTCCATGGGCTTGCTCATGCTGAGCGTGAGCCCGCTGGGCGGCTCGTCGAGCTGGAAGGCCTTTTCGACCGACCTGCGGAAGTAGAAGGTCGACATGACGTTGTAGGGGACTGTGAGTTTTGCGTTGACCTTGCGGTGCAGGTTTGACGTCTTTATGACTGGCGGGATGACCAGAGGGGCGTCGTCGGGGGTTGTAGGTTCCTAGATTAAAAAAAGGACGATGCGTCAGGGTCACGCTCCAGGAGAGCGGCATGACAAGTCCCCAAACACTTATGCTTACCTTGCACTTTGCGGCGAGGAACCGGGTGTACAGGGACCACTTGCCCAGCATGTCGGCGATTTCTGCCAGCAGACCATCCACCTCCCTCATGTTGACGCCCTCGTCCTCGCTGACGCGCGGGTTGTTGTTCATGCCGGCGCCGGCGGCGGGCGAGTTGACGCGGGGGGTGCCGCCGAAGCCGCTCTTCTGCTGCTGTGGCAGGAAGCTCTGGACGAGGAAGGAAAAAGGATAGCTCTTGACGTCAGTCAGCTTCCGGTCGACGGCGCGCTCGTCGCTCCACGAGTCGAGCACGATGCCGGCCTGGACGTCGACCTCGAGCTGCAGCCGCTCGATGACGCGCACCATCTTGCCGTCGCCGTAGTGGCGCTCGACCAGGGCGCCGTGGCCGTCGACGATGCGGGCGATGTGCTCAAACAGCTGGGTGAGGGCCTGGGCGTAGAAGAAGCCGTCGGTGCCGCCAGACGCGCCGGCGCCGTCGCGGAGCGTCTGGCGGGCGGTGCCGGCGACGCCCTGGCAGACGTAGCGGCCGTAGACGTCGAGGCCGACGTCGCCGCGGCCGATGAGCGGGAACAGCTTGAAGAAGCGCGTGACCTTTGCGCCGTCGGCGTCGGACGCGGCCCGGTCGAACTCGCGCAGGAACAGGCTGCACAGGCTCTCGCGCGCCGCCTCGAGCGTGGCCGCGGGGCTGTCGGGCGTCTCGACGGTCGGAACCACCGCGCGCGCGAAGCCGCAGTGCAGGATCTCGGGCGGCACCGCGGCGGCCCGCGACAGGTAGCCGGCCGCGGCCTCCCAGTCCTGCGGCGCGCCCATGCTGCCGACCACGCCGGCCACGCAGGCCTTGAGCTCGGCCACCTGCTCCACCACCCTCAGCGTCGCCTGCACCCGGGCCTTCTCCAGGTCGAGCTCGCGCACGCGGCCCGACAGCCGCGCGGCCGTGTCGGCGGCCCCGGCCAGCATTGTGTTGGAGATGGTGCGCGACGCGATGACCTGCGCGCCCAGCGTCGCCCGGAGGTTGTCGAGGCGCAGCAGGTCGCGGCCGAGGTCGGCGTGCGACGTGACGAGGCCGTCGAGCCGGCTGGTCAGGGCTTGCTCGCGGGCGTGCAGCGACTCGAGCGCCTTGCGCACATGGGCCGTGGTCGAGGCGCCGCCGAGGGGTGCGACGAGCTCGGCCGCTGTCCTAGGTCCCGGCCCGGCGCTTCTCCTTGCGGCGGCGGCCGCCGCTGTGTTCTTCATGGTGGCGGGGTGGTGGAAGGGTCGGGCGGCGGCGAAGGGGGGGGCAGGGGTGCTAGTTCGGTGTGGCAGGTCGGAGGGAGCCGCAGCGCGGCGGGTCGCTGTTTCGAGGCGTCGCTTGCCAGGAATTCGCGTCGTCTTGCGGGTTGCCGGCGCATACCGAATTCCCTTGAGGACTTACTCGCCTGCTGTTGGAAGCGGCAGCTTGTCGACCTCGTCCCCTCTCCTCGTGCTACCTGAGGCTTTGTGTTGCATGCTGTGTCACTGGGTACGTAATTGGTTTGGCTAGTGCAATTTGATTTCGCGAGTCGGAGCACAGCTTGAGCACACCAAACTAAACCACCTATGGCCCTAAGCATTCACATCCGTTGCGATGCAACACAAACTCCTCAGATTGCCTATCTCCTCAAGTACAGACGAGTAAATCATGGCTCTGGCCCCAACAGCTCAAGCAGTCTGTCCCTCTTAGGACCACCCCAGCGTAAGGCCAATTCCCACGCCGTGGCACCCGTGCGGTTTCTAGCGTCTTTCCTAGCTCCTCGCTCGAGGAGAGCACCAATAACCACCTCGTCTTTAGCCCGGAGCTCAAGTCTGAACAAGAGTGGTGTGAATCCAGAATTGTCTCGAGCTTCGACATCGGCACCATTCTTGCACAGAACTTCCACAGCTGCTGCAGATGCAACATCAAACAAAGGAGTTCCCCCGAAGTCATCCTTAGCGTTGACGTCGGCGCCACGATCGCATAAAAGTGCGAGGATATCCGGGTTGCCGTGGACGTGCAAAGGAGTTTTCCCGGAGTCATCCTTAGCATTGACATTGGCGCCACGATCGCATAGAAGCGCAACGACGTCTGGGTTCCCATGGACGTGCAGGGGGGTCTCCCCGGAGATATTCTTAGCGTTGACGTCGGCGCCACGATCGCATAAAAGTGCGACGATGTCCAGGTTTTCGTGGACGTGCAAAGGAGTCTTCCAGGAGATATCCTTAGCGTTGACGTCGGCGCCTTGATTGCACAGGAGCGTGACGATGTCCGGGTTCTCATGGACGTGCAAAGGAGTCCTCCCGCGCCCACCCCTAGCATTGACGTCGGCGCCTTGATTGCACAGGAGTGTGACGATGTCCGGGTTCTTGCAAACGTGCAAAGGAGTCTCCTTGGTGAACTCAGTCCTAGCGTTGACGTCGGCGCCATGCTCCATCAAGACATGGAGAATCGGGAGAGTCACCGCCCGTTCGAAAATGACCGCGTGGTGAAGTAATGTGCGTCCTTCATAGTCGGTTAGGTTTACAAGTGCCATTCGTTCAGTAAGAAGCATCTCAACTAGGTCTTTGTGGTTGTTGCAAGCCGCGTACCACAGTGCTGAACGCCCAGAACGATCGGACTCGTTGACGTCGACTCCACTATCGAGTAGCCCGACGACCGCGTCCTTGTCACCGAGGCCGGCGGCTGCCCAAATGCAAGGTTTAGCCCCTCGCTCGAGGAGGAAGGATGTGATGGAGGCATCGACTTGGCGCCAGACTAGCTCGTCCAAGAGGTTTGACCCTGCCGGTGTCGAAGCATTGACATCGTAGCCTGCATCGATCAACAATCGAAGGTTCTGCTTTAACCGGCAGGGATCTTGAAGAAGCCCCTTGATATCAACCTCCCACCCGTATCTGTTGACCCAAGTCAAGATGCAGCCGTCTGGCAGGATTGAATGGCCGTGGCCATTGTCGAGTCCATCCTCCAGGAAAGAGAGGTCGCCTCCATAAAATGAGTCCGCTATGAGCTTGCGAAAGCCCTCGGCATACCATGGCATCTGACATGCGCCCCCCGAGACCATGGCTTTCAGAATCTCGTTCTGACCAGGCTGCTTCGTGACCAGCTTCAATGCATCTGTACCCAGTAGGCTCTCACTTACAATCCCAGCGTCGAGTACCTTCAATCGCATGGCTTTGGCAGCCGCTGACACAAGGAATTTGACGAAAGGAGCGTGGCCATATAAACAGAGATAATAGGCCATAGACGCTTTCCGGTCCAATTTCAGTTGAAGATTCTGGCGGCGTTTAGGGGGCTGGGCGGAGGTATCGGCAATGAAACTGTCTTCAATGAGTCCAGACAGGTCGGGGTCTGACAAGAGCAGCTGCTCGATTGCCTCATGTGACGCGTGTGCAATAGCCGCAATCAAGGGAGCACCGTAACGCTCGTGACGGCCCAATAGCCCTCTGTAGAAACTGAACGAGAGGCGGTCAGGGGAAGCCCTGATGAGGTTTGCGGCGTTTTGCTCGGCCAGTAAGTACACCAATGGCACCTTGGCCGTGTGTTCACGTGACTTAAACGCCGACATTGCGTTATCCAGTTCGACCCATCGATGTTTGGGAAAGTCGTGGAGGAATAGGAGCTGACATATGCCGCCCTGCTGCGCTCGGTCGGAGTGATATATGACGTTTTGCAGCGCATATTGAAGGAATGGGAATGTTTTGCACAGGCGATCTCTATGGATCGAGCCGTCTTCCGATTTTCCGGCACGGTTATTGTTCTTGCTGTTGACGGGGGGAGTAGGAAAATCTTCAGTCTCGCGGGGCGAATCGGGGAGAGTCTCGGGGTCGCCAGACAGGCTAGCATAGCCCCCGGTCTCGACGAGGGGATCAGGCACAGCAGTAGACCGATCGTCTGACCCCCCAGTTGACGACGTTCCCACCTCGACTCCGAAGGCTCCCTTCTGAATGTAGCTGAGGCAGTCGTTTTTCAGTGCGTCATGACTGATCGAGCTGAAGTCTCCCTTGAGCCCTGGCCAGACCTTTTCCAAGCCTCCCTGGAAGAGGTAGTCGCGGATAGACTCGTGGATGAACTGCACGGTTGGCTTCTTGGTCGATGTGACTTCGACAAGACCTTTCGAAGAGCTGAGAATAAACCTCTCCATTTGATCTCGGGTGATCTCATCCGGATCCCAGGGCTGGTGGCGGATAGCAAGCTCACCAGGCTCCTCCAAGTCGTATGGCACTATGGCAAAGTAGAGCTCCTCGGGGGCCAGTGGCCGCCTCGCGTAGAGTGTCCACTGGATGCACGACAGTAGCTGGGCCTTATTGTCTTCATCCCGGGTGAGAATGCTCTCGAACAGGGTGTTCAGGTCCTTGGGGATCTCCTTCAGCTTTTTCTTGAGGGTATGGATGTTGCCGCGGTCGAATTCCCGGTTAAGGATCTGCGTGACCAGTACCACCCACATGAAAATACCCGATGCGCTCTTCAACATGTCGGAACGGATTTCTTTCGCGGCTTTACTCTTTCCGATCTTAAGCTCGGTCTCGAGGTAGCTGACAATATCGCGCTCGTGGCCGCTTTGCACATCGAGGTTGAGCTCGAGACACTTGTCGACTGTTATGTGTGGGTAGTGCCGGCTTGACAAACAGACCTGGAAGGGAGCTCCCTGGGATAGCGATAGCTCTCCAAGCTCGGCAAAGAATTCTAGCATGTCCCTGATCTCGCCTTCGTCGCACTCGTCAAGCGCGTCGATAAAACAGGCCAGCCGACGGCCCGGGGCGAGGACGGCCGCTCGGAAAAGATCTTTTAGGAGATCCACTGTCCAGCGCGGAGATGCGGCCGGGCCTGCCAGCCCGGAATCCTCGATGAAATGCCTCCAGATGGCCGCAAGATCGTCGTCCGTCATATTCCCGAGCATTTGGAATATGAGATGGCGGTACATGCCGGCTGTTGATTTCTCCAGTCCACCGCCGCGAGCGTGGAAAAAGAAGGACACGACTTTGCTTCCGCCTAGTCCTTTCTTGGCTCCGTCGAGCAGATATTTCATGAGTGTCGATTTTCCGGTACCTGCCTTGCCCTTGATCCAAAACACCCCGTTGGTCTCTTTCATCTTCGTCTCGTCCTGCCAGCTGATGTATTCCGGCTGAGTAAGAAACCATTTGCATGTCTTTCGATGAGCGCGCTTGATGCCCATCTGGCGGTCACCCATCTGCTCGAAGGCCAGGGATTCAACAGCCTCCTTGCACCGCTGGGAGTCAGTACCCGGCAGCGCTGGGTCTGGCGCCCCGCCTGGCGTCTTTTCTGCTCTCCGACCACGCTGGACAAGACGTTCTAGGGCTGCTGCGACCTTTCCATACTCCATGTCGAGCGGCCCCGAGAAGCGGCACATGTCCATGTGATCGCTCGCAATATGCTCGGTGACTTCTATTGATGGCGAGTGCAGACAGGACGATATGTCTTCGACAACCTGAGAGAGTAAAGATTAGAATCACTTTCCATATCAAATGATTTATCAACGCCGCTCTGGGTTAGATTTACTTTTTCACACCCAAGCGAGCGTACGCCAAGCTGCTCCTGAAAAGAGTGAACAGACCACCCTTCTCTTTGCGCCATGAGAGGAAACTCGTCACTAAGCTGCCGCAGCAGCTCGGCGCCGGGCAGGAGGGTGTCGACGACTGCTTTATTCACGGCGACACCAAGAATGCGTGCGATAAGTTCGGTGGCGCGAAGTAGGGGGCCTCGAGGATCGGCTCCGGAGTGCGGTGTCCCAAAAAATACCATGCCGTTGGTCGCAGACGCGATCTGCCGCAGATGGTTGTGCGAGGCATGGCCCTGGGATCGCCTCAACATCTCCTTGACAACGATTCCTCCCAGGCTGTGCGCAACAAAGATCAGGGGCCTGTCTGTGGCGTCACGCCTTTTGGTCTCGAGTGCTACTAGGAAATTCGAAGCGATATCGTGGACTGTGATCTTGCTGGGGCGATGACCGACGAGCTTGTGCCTGATATGAGTGTCGTAGCCATATGTCATTATCCGGGCGTCTGGGATCGTGTTGGGTAGCAGATCCGTAGGCCAGTAGACTGAGTGGCTCTCGCGGGCTGTGGAGCGGTGCAGAAGCTTTTGAAGCTTCCTCGGGGGTTCGGCGGCGTCCTCGACATCGGCTTGGAGGCTCTGGACCCCAGATTTGCGCCAGGTAAGATAGGGGTGGCCTGTGAAGCCGTGAACAAGGACTATGCTGTGGGCGGAATACTCATGTCAGTCAGTGGATTCTCTGGGTAATTGGTAGCTCTGGATGCGTTGCAAGACATACTCTACCGATGGCTCAGTGTCAGGCACCCTAAGAACGGTCAAGCCTTCGGCGGGAATCTCTGACAGAGGCCCCAGGAAGCTTCGGCTGGTCATGGCCAGCTCTTCGGTTGGCCATAGCCAGCGAGAAGGAAGAGACGTATCGACTGCAGAAAAGGCGTTCCGACTAGGTACGCGAGAAATAAGAGGTGACAAGGAAATCTCCTTGTAACACGAATTACTGATGTCGGTACTGGAAAGAGGTTGAGGAGCGACGCCTCAAAGGCACTCGCCGCCGTCGAGAAAGGCTCGTCGAGGACGAGGACGAGAATGATGGGACGACGCGAACCGGGAGGGAAAAAGATAGTAGGGGGACGGGCTTGCATGGGCGGGAGAACAACGAACCATGTCGAAATGCACAGCCTTGCCGAGGAGACTGAGGAGAGGGGCAGCGCCACGGCGCCTCAATGGCGTGGAGGTGGGCGATTGGACGTCGGTGCTTGTTAGGGTGCCAGGGCCATTGCCTTTATTGCTCCGACCATCAACTGAGTTCCATGATTGGGCGAGATCATCCTGGTCGGGGGCGCAGCGCATGCATGGTAGTGCCCGAATTTCAGCTGTCGTCGCTCGTCTCAGTGGCACGCTGGAGCCTTCGGGTTAGCGTAACAAAAGCATTACATAGAAAAAGTACCAAAGGGGGATGATCGTCAAGATGATGTTCAACTTGGGACAGCGCACACTCTATTATGCTCTGCGTTTATCGCGTCTATACTCGTCTCTCTACGTTGTTTTGGGTTATACGGCCTGGCTGTAGTTGCCGCCTAACCTCCTACGGCCGTACTTGAGCCACTTGCGCAGCTCGTCGACCCAGAAGACGGTGCTGCAGAGCACGACGAGCCACAGGAGGTCCGTCAGGGCCAGCGCCTCGGTCTGGAACACCTCCTGGAGCCAGGGGAAGTAGATGACGAGCAGCTGGCCCGCCAGGCTGAGCGACACGGCCCAGTTGAAGAGCGAGTTGCGGAACAGCCCCATCTCGCCCCGGAGCACCGACTTGGACTCGGACCGGCACGCGAGGGCGTTGAACATGTCGAAGAGCACAAAGCACGTGAACGTCATGGTCGTGTCGCGCCGCGTCACCTTCCCGTCCTCGAGCATCTCGCGCGTGTACACGAGCATGGTTCCGATCATGATGATGGTCGCTGACTGTGCTACCCGCATGATGAGCGACCGCGTCAGGACTGGATCGTTGCGCTTGCGTGGCGGTCGGTTCATAACATCCTTGTCCACCGCCTCAACACCCAGCGACTGCGCGGGAGGGCCGTCCATGATGATGTCTGTTTGGGGATACTCATTAGCGATAGGGCACAGGATATCCGTCCAAGATGTAGTTCACTCACTAATCCATAAGATCTGCATCGCATTGAGCGGTGACTTGAATCCGAGGGCCGTGCAGATCAGGACGAGGGACAGGCCAGCCGCGCTGGTGCTCAACTGAAAGGTCAAGAAGTTTTGGATATTGTTGAAGATGCCCTTGCCCTCCTCGATGGCATGGAGAATCGTAGAAAAGTCATCGTCGGTAAGGATCATGTCGGCCGCCTCCTTGGCCACGTCGGTACCGTGGCGCCCCATGGCAATCCCGATATCAGCCTTCTTCAGCGCCGGTGCGTCGTTGACACCATCACCCGTCATGGCCACGATGTCGCCACGCATCTGAAGCGCCCGGATAATCTTCATCTTGTGGTCCGGATTGGTTCGCGCAAACACAGTAGTCGTCTGCATCGCTTGTGCCAGCTCCTCCTCCGACATGGCATCCACCTCGTCGCCACGAAGCACGGGCCGGACGCTGACCTGACTGTCCGTGTGCTCGCGGGGTGTCGCGATCTGCATTCCCAACTGGCGCCCGATGGCAACCGCTGTCGTCTCGGCGTCGCCTGTTATCATGATAACCTTGACCCCGCCGCGCATCAATTTCCTAATTGAGCGTCCGACTCCGGGCCGAGGAGGGTCGCTCATGCCGACCAGCCCCGCAAAGGTGAGGCCGGTGTACGGCTCCTCGTTGGTCGCCGGGTGCCACTCATCCGTCTTCTCGCCGGACGGAGTGCTGCTTCGAGTCGACGCAAGTGCAGCCTTGCCTTTCGCAGATCTGCTAACAGGACCGCTCGCAAAAGCCAGAACGCGAAGTCCCTGGGCTGCCATCTTATCCGCAGCTTCCAGGGCTTCCTGCCGACGGTTCGAATCAAGGACAAACTCGCGACCTTCACCAGTAATGTAAGTGTCGCAGCTCGCCAGGATCCTGTCGATGGCGCCTTTGATATACGCAAACTCCTTGTCACTCTTGCCACCCTCTGCCGCGATGGTGACGCCCATCCACTTCCTCTCCGAGCTGAAGGGGGTCTCAGTGGCGCGCTGTCCAACCGACCCCCTGACATCATGCTCCTTGAATCGGTCCAGGAGGTCGAGCATCGCAATGTCTGTCGGCTGTCCAACCCAGCGCGTGTAGGACGAGCTCATCTCGCCCTTGCCGAGAGTCGACGTGAGCACCGCCCTAGCAGCTGCGCCGTTCTCGGTGTACTGGTGCGCAAGGCGCGCGTTGTTGGCGATATTTCCAATGCGCAGAATTCTCAAAGTCGCAGCATCCGGCTTCGCCTCGGTGAACTCGTCGTCAGAGTCGACACTGACAGAGCTCGGCTGGCCAAAGTACCACATTTTGGTCGTAGTCATGTGGTTCATGGTGAGAGTGCCTGGAAAAGGGGGCTAGGTCAGTACCCAGTGGCCTAAACATGTAAATGATCTATCGTGGTCAGACTGACCTGTCTTGTCCGTACACACGACGTTTACAGAACCGAGAGTTTCCACCTTGGGCATCTTCCGGACAATCGCATTGCGCTTAGCCATGCGATGGACACCAAGAGCAAGCGTGACCGTGACAATGATAGGCAAGCCTTCGGGGATGGCAGCGACGGCAAGCGAGATCGAGATGGTGAAGATCTCGAGCAACTTTTTTCCCTGAAAAAATCCAATCACGGAGATGAGACCGATGACGACAAAGGAGAACTTGCTGAGCTGCCCGCCTAGCTCGTCCATGGAGAGTTGCAGAGGTGAGCGAGGGCTCTCCGTGCCCGAAACGCTCAGCGAGATGGTTCCAAAATGCGTGTTTCCTCCGGTGGCGAAGACGATCCCTTGGCCATGGCCGGACCTGACCAGCGTGCCCATGTAAGCAACATTCTTCGGCGCCTGAGACGCATCCTCGCCGGCCTGACTCTTAATCTCGAAGGACGGGCTGGGAAGCTGCAGGCTGGTGCCGCCAAAGGGTGTGAGAGAGCGCTGGTCTCGCGGGCGTGCGGCAGTCGTGATTCTCTCGGGCTCGTTCTCGCCAGTGAGGTTCGACGCATCGATAGTCAGATCCATGGCCTTGGTCACACGGATATCGGCAGGGATGCGATCGCCGGTTGTGAACATGACCAGGTCGCCCGGAACCAGCTGCGAAGCCATGACCTTGGATGAGGTGGCTTCCATGGCCGCCTCTCCCGGGGTGGTGGCTCCCGAAGGGAGTTGATCACCATTGCTGCCCGCATCCGGGGGTTGCCAGTTCGGCGGGCGCCCTGTGGTGGGAGTCTTGGGCATCTGTGTCCGTATCAGGTGGGCATGGTCCGGAACCAGGTGGCTCAGAGCCTCGATCGACTTCTCCGACCGGTACTCCTGCACAAAGCCGACGGTGACGACGATAGTGACGGCAACGGTGATGCTGACGGCGTCGTCGGTGTTCCCAAGGAATATAGAGGCCGCGGCCGAGACCAGCAGCATCAAAATCAGCGGTTCCTTGAATTGGCCGATGAATCGTAGCCATAGCGGCTCCGGGGGCTCGTGTGGGATCTCGTTGGGGCCATATTCGTGGATGCGCGTTATAGCCTCGTTGGGGGTGAGGCCATGAGTAAGCGAGGTCCTAAGGCGGGCGGCGGTCTCGGTCGGCGACAGGAACGAGTACTCGTTGGCGACAATCCTCGACTGTGCAGAGGTCGTGCGCGCATGGCTCGGTGGCCTAGACCGCGCCGCCTCTCGTTCGTCATCGCCGCTGATGGTCGGCAGGTTGGGACGGCTCATGGGAAGCAGCGGGATGCCATGGGAGCTGTCGGAGCCTTTGTCCATTTTTTGCGGGCCAGCAGAGGTGAGTCGGACAGGGGCACGGCGGTCATGAGACCCGGAGAGAAGTCAGTCTGTAGAGGCCGGATGTTAGAACAGCGGAACGGGGCTCGGGGAGCAACGGAGGCTGGGCGATCAAAGCCGGTTATCGATCGTCATGGTTCCGGGCTTTGCGCCCACCAGCGTGGGCTGGAAAGCGAGCGCAGGCAAAGAGGTGCGCTTACAATGAAGAATTAACCGGCATGGGGTCCTGCGCAGAACCGAATCAATTCGCTTGCGGATGCATCAGTATCGTCTGTGCAGCCTGCAGTCGCAGTGGTATCACGTTATGCTGTGGAAAGGGCGAGATCGGCGTTGGGCCTGGGGTTGTGATAAACGGATGCGATTTTGAAGTTTGGCCACTCCTGCTGGTTGTCGTGGCTAAAGGCTCCAATGGGCTTGTGCCTGCATGACGCTGGCACTTGGGATTCCAGCGTGGCACTCGCAACCCAAATCTGGCTAGACCCTGCGGTTCGCTTATGTAACTGTGAGCTTGGCTGGACCTTGACACGCTTGGCGAGGGCCGAGCCACGCCGGGCTCAAGCCACACGCGGAGGGATCATCGCGACGGGCATCCTTTGTTGGAGGACCGCGCCCCTGGAAGATGAGCATGTGGATACGCAAGGCGGATCCCAATTCCGTCCCCATCCCATAATCAACGTCAGCCAGAGTGCGAGACCCCTGGATTCTTCGCGATGCGACTTTGGGGCCATCCGTGTCTGACCATCCTGGTCGGTGTTACCCCCTAGATTCCAAGGAGGAGGCGACGTCCTTTTTCTCTGCCCATAAAAAGCTCTGCCCGGCCGCTCCTTGCTTCTCGCATTCTCCTTTCAGCCCTATCATTCATCGACTTTTGTTCAAGCTTCCACCAACCTCTTTCAAGGCTACGCTACGTTCGTTTCCTACGTCGCTTTAAAACTTGGTCGACACTGGCTGTCCTCCTCGGCCCATCCACTCACTGGCATATACCTTTACCTCTTCATATAAAACTCTACACTTCGCCACTAAAATGCGCTTCTTCAGCACCGCCGTCGTCTCTGCCCTGGTGGCCGTCAGCGCCGCCGCCACCATCCCCGAGCTTACTGCCCAGATCCCCAGCTGCGCGCAAAAGTGCCTGGCCGCGGCCGCCAAAGATGTTGGCTGCGATGCGGCCAACGTTGCGTGCCAGTGCAGCAAGCTGCTCGATATGACCGACAAGTCCAAGGGTTGCATCACCTCAGGCTGCAGCTTTGACGACGTCACCAGTACGTTTCGACGTTGTCACTCAGTCTTATATACCCATCATCTGCGGCCGCGTAACTAACTTGGTACTCCACTCACCGCAGAGGTCGCCGGCCTCATGCCTCAGATATGCGGTCTCGTCGCTGCCGAGAAGGGCGGCGACACCTTCAGCTCGGCCGTCAACAAGGCCACCTCCGCCGGCTCGGCCGGCTTGGCTGCCGCCACTTCGCTAGCCGGTGGCGCAACCAAGACCGGTGCTCCCGGCACCGGGGCTACTCCCGCCCCTGGCGCCGCTGGCCGCAACCTGGCCGGCGTCGGCTTCGCGGCTGCTGTCGCTATTCTCGCCCTGTAACAGGGGCCCGAGAGAGTTGTTGGGAGGCAATTGAGGGAGGATGGAGAGTACGGGATGGGACGCTGGCGTTACGTTTAACAACATTTGATACCACCTGGCCACCTACATAGAATGGTTTCCGCCAGGCCGTGATGAATTGAACAGGTCATTGTAATATTTCAACCCGTTGTGATGCAATGCCCTGAGCTTTCAATCCGTAGCGCTCGACAACAAGGCTTTTCTGTTGAACATGGGCGCATAGGCAGTTGTGACGGGAGCCGCGCGCCGTAACTGAAGCATGGGAACCACGCTGAGCAACGAAGAAGCAGAAACAAGTCGCGTCGAATCACCAAATAGTGGCACAGAATTATGTACAGGGTCCCATGAGCAATGTGTGGAAATACACGTTGGGATGTCCGTAACCCGGATGGGAAAAGATCTCCAGAGTCCATAGGGAAGATCGGCAGCCGGCAGCTGCACAGCCCTCAGATCATCCATGTCATGGAGCCAAGCGTGAGTTAATTCCGGGTGGAATGCGCCAACGGCATTGAGAAGCGCGACTTGGGTATCACATTGCCTGCTATTAACCAGCCGGGAGCTAGTGTTTTTTTTTTTTCAACGTACCAAGTTTCCTCCCAAATTTGGCACGGCACTCAAGTGTCGACAGAAGGTTTTGCCCAGCGAGTTACGTCATAAACCTGGTGTCTCAATCGCGGTTTCATCTGCAGATCAGTACCTCCCTACCTTGGTACCTTCCACAGAAGTTTCCCTTTTACGGCGGTCGACGGGCTATTAGGCTATTCCCTGTCCCGGTAATGCTCAGAACTGTCCCTTTTATACAAGTGTTTATGCGGGCGATACACTCAAAGCTAGGTACCTGGAAAATTCTGGTTCCTGATTGGCCAAACATCCCAACGGTGCTCGACGGCAGATACCCAGCACCGTTGTCGTCACAAATATCCCAACATTCAGCCGCCATCCCGCTCCGAATTACCGCTGAGATGGCACCGTGATGGGATGAACCTGCTGCACATGCAGCCAAAAGTGCCAAAAGTGCCAAGTCGTGGGCGAGCCCTCGGGCAAGGGTACAGCGAAGGAGCCCCAGGCGGCGTTACATTGGCCGCTGACTTGTGGCATTGTGGCTTTGACGGCGTGCCCGAGTCGCCCTCGCATTCATGCACCCTAGCCATCGTCAAAGCTTGGCTGCCAAGTTTTTTTTTTTCGAGACGACTCTGTTCATTCTATTTTGCTCTGCCATACCTAGGTAAATGAAGTTGCCCAGCGTCGTATGCAAATGGGAGCAATCAACCAAACCCCCTGAGAAAAAAAGACCAGACCGTCCTCCTGCCTGCCCGTGATTTCGGGCAAGCCTTGCTAAAAGAGCCAAGACCATGAACCAATCCAAAATGTGACCACAGTCCTCATCCCAATGCCTTTGGGTGGGTATATCCGCACTCATGAAACAAACCCGAAAAAAAAAGATGTTAAAACAAGTTGAAGAGGGGAAAACCATTAGCTATGCAGCATGTAGTCAACCAAGAAAAAGAAGAAGAGAAGGGATAGAATATAGCATGACCACGCATGTATCGTGTATATGCTGATTAGTGGCCGTGGAGCGAGTGACGACGAAGAAGGGGCAATGAGGCTGAGGCAGCCGCCGCCCACATTATAAAGTGTGTAGGGACATCTCTGGTTGTGTTTTTTTGTTGTTGTTGTTGTTGTTGCAAGCTAATAAACGCAAAGACGAAGCGCGTTTAGGCGAAGAACCAGTAGAAGGCGGTGTAAGGCACGCTCTCCTTGGGCACGGCGCCGTTGGCGCTACAGGCCTGGGCGACGCCGCCCGCGGTGATGACGCGGTAGACCTGGCTCGTCGCGCCCAAGGTGCTCTGGCCCTTGCCGCTGTCGTTGAGCAGGAGCCACTTGACGGCGCCGGTTCCCAGCACGCCCTTGTCGGACTGGGCGGGCTGGTTGACCGAGTCCTTGAGGCTGACGGAGAAGCGCATGTTGCGGGCGGAGAGGTCAAAGGTGGGCACGTTGGCGGCGTCGAAGAAGTGATGGCCCAGGAACTTGAGCGGCGGCATCTCGCCGAGTTTGATGTCGGCGGGGTCGGCGAAGGGGTAGCCTGCAGCGGCGCCGTAGGACGAGGCGGGCATGTTCTTGTTGGGCGCGTCGGGCGTGCCGGGCTTGGCGGCCGCCGGGTCCACGAGGTTCAGAGGCAGGTTCTGGGTCCAGAGGACGGCACTGGTCAGGCTGTCGAAGCCCTCCCGCGACAGGCCGGTGCCGGGCGTGCCCGGGAACAGCGAGGTGACGTCGTATAGGACAGCAAGAGCACCCGCGGCGGTCGCGTTGGCAGCGCCATCAGCGCACGTGTAGTTCTGGATGCCGTGGCCGAGGGCAATGGCCTTGAGGGTGCCCACAGGGTTCGGCGCAGGCAGGTCGACGGCTGCAATGGGTTCAGTTGTCAGTCCAACGTCTCTGTTATAGAGCCAGCCTCGGAGTCCATCCGGGCTGGCAGGCGAGCAGGGGATGTTGGGCGAAAGACATACTGCCAGTGCTGGGAAGGGTAGGTTTGGCGCCGGGAGCGGGGCGGCAGGGCGAAGCCGCGACGGTGGCCACGAGGGCGGCGAGGAAGGTCCTTGAAAGCATGATGATGGCTGTGTGGGGAAGAGCTGGGCTCGGCTGGATAGTTGGAGACTCTGTGCGGAGTGTCGATCTGGCGACGCTGGTTATGCAGTACAAAGACAGGATACGCAGATATAGTGGTCGTATTTGGCAAAGTGCTCGCTGAGCTTGGGATGAAGTGAAGTCTCGAGAAACAATGCAAAGGAAAATGGAGATAAGGAAAACGTCAGGGCGAGAGGTCTCTTTTGAGGCTCAAGGCTGATGGATGATGGGGAGAAGGAGTGTTCAGGGCGTCGGTGGAGGAGGGGTGCAAGAGGTTTATATCCTCACCTCACCTCTATCAAGACACGCGAGGATCTGAGCTAGGCGGGTGGCGCTCGTGGTGATGCAGGGTAGTGGGCAAGGTCCCCGTTTGTAAGCGGCGTGGTGCGCAGCCAGGCCCGCTTCGAGGAGGAGGGTGTCATCCAGAGCCCAGTCTCCACGCTCAGACTCCCCTGCGTGACTGAGAGGTTTCTTTGTGCCCTTGGGAATCGCAACGTTTGCGGATCCGTTGCAGGGACACCACTGGGGTTGCCAGGGGAGGAGATGTGGTGGAGAACGGAGGGGCGTGGGCGTTGACCCGGGTGGTCCTTGCTAAGTGTTCGGGAAACGGAGCTTGCGCAGACCCCCCTTGCCCATCCAGAGGCTGGCTGTGAAGGCGGCCTGCAGCTCGCGGAAAACGGCTCAAAGAACACAGGGATAGGGCTCGGTCATGGCTGGGAGATGACGCTTGTCTCGAGGAATGAAAAGGAGAAAGGAGCTCTCCTTGCGGGGTGCGTCAACCCAGCATGATGGCGCAGCCTCCCATTCTCCCGGTGTGTTCTCACCTCTCCTCGTAATGGCGTATGTAAGAGGCACCTGGCGCGTCCCTTTCTTAGAATCAGATGATGAGAGGGAGGAGAGCAGAACGGTGGAGCGGAAGGGTGGCCGCCAAAGACGGCCGTGGTAATCTGCCCTGTGAGCGTCACGGGCGGGAACTTGCCTGGGCACGGTCATCCGCGTCCACTCATCCCTCTCGTTGGCAGCCCTGACCGAGACCGAGGCGGCGGAAAAGCAAAGCAGGCAGACGATCCGCCGTTGTGACAGGAGAAACAAAGGACGTAAAACAACAAGAACAAGGGGGCAAAAAGAAAGCGGAAGGCTGCCCGTGTGCTTCTGCTAGCGCTGTCAAAGTCTAGTGGTGGCATCCGCCGTACCAAACAACCACCCCTGGCCGGCCTGGCCGCAATGTGGTCCGGGCTGCCCCTGACACAAGTCGACTTTTCGTCTAAATTTTGAGCAGGGATCATTTTGGAGGGGAATCCTGGGAGGGCAGGTGCGGCCGGGAGCGGCTGGGGTTCCTGGTCAGACACAACACCTCCCATGCGAAGAAAACGGCACAGCAAAATTAGAAAGATACAAGCGAGATCTTGTGGGTTCGCTTACCTAGTGGCAGGCCAACAGTCGCACGCGGATGCAAGCGCAAAAATGGAAGGTGTGGGAACGAGCAGCCGCGACGGTGAAAACCGAAGGGGAAAAAAGGCGCCAGGTCAGGACCGTAGCACGCTTGGGTGCAGTTTCTAACCCAGTGCAGGGTACAGCCGTCTGCCTGGTACTGTACGCCCTTCCATCCCTTTGGTGATGGCGGACTTGATTCCGGGATCCCCTCGCTGCCATTCTGAGTTACCTAGGAAAACTGCGGGCCTCGAATATCGGGTCGGGTTTTCAGGGTGTATTTACGGCTACATTCGGATAGGCGCCGCCGCGGGGGCAGTATTGGAGGCTGCACCCACCATGATCCAAATTTGTACTAGTAGCACTGGAGCCTCGAGAAAAAGAAGAAAAAAAAACGGCCCACATTCCGACAACGTGCAATACTCCCCCGCTGACAGTCACCTCGGTTCTGTCCCCAGCGGGAGCGCTCTCTCGGCATAGATCTGTGGGCCGGATGGAGGGACAGGGAATACGCAATCTGTGGATGGCATTGTTTTTCTTCTGCTGATGGATTGCTCGAAAGCCGCACGCTAATAAAGGTCCTGTGAGGCTGGTGTGCGAAGCGCAGCCTGGCGCAGTGGGCAGGCGTGAAAACCTTCGTATGTATCGAAAACCGTGCGGGCGCTGTCGAAACGGCGGAAAGCAAACAAGCGCACAACCGCGCTGCAGCTGCAAGTGTCCTGCAGTGCATCCCCGCTGCGCCCACCAACTTGCTTCTGCATTGCTTCTGCTGGCCACGGAAAATGTCTCCTCGCAAAAAAAATCTCCCGTCAGATGCAGGTCGTCAAGCCGCTCCTTGCTCCTCTGCTGACCCGAATCTTTTTTTCCCACTTGGAATGCTCCGCGGTTGGCCCTGCCTGCCCGATGCAGCGTAGTCGGGACCCTCCCCAGCTGCACGCTGTCGGCCACCAGCCTGCCCGCACTAACGCGAGTACAGCCAGAGTCCGCGGGGCTGCTGATAAGGCCGCGACTTTTGCTGTGCGGGCTCCGGCTGCAAATTTAGAACGGCCCGGCGGATGGGCCACCTTTGATGGAGGGCTGCAGTGCCACACAACCTCGTCGCCCAGCCCATCCTGGCTGACTGCTGAGTGGCTGGCGCTTTGCTGGAAGGTCCTTCTCCCGACCATTGCAATTACGACGGCGGCACGGCCTGGAGAAATTGACCAGATTCGCTTCGTTCTTGGGTGCCCGATATGGGGTTCCCGCCGCGCCGATGGTACCCACGATCGAGAATATTGGCTGAGTGCATGTAATTGTGAGCGAGCGAGCGAGCGAGCGTTGTTTGCCGCCTTGCCCTCCACCGTTTTGTTTTTCTCGTCTGCCTCCGTTTCCTCCATCCAGCATGGATACCATGAGCCCCGGCCCACTCCCGCAATCAATGGCACGGACCACATATGTTTCTTGGTCTCTTTCAGGTACGCACCGGCTCCTTAGTCCTGCTCGGCCTCTTCGGCCTGAACTGTCGTTTGTCTCTCCGCACGGACTTCTTCTGGTCGCATGCGGCAAAAGCGCGACCCCTGAAAATGCAACCCGGCTTGACTCTTTGACGGAATCCTTTGTCGTCGTTCGCTTTTCCACTGCGTATGGCAGACCCGTTCATACGGCCTCGCGTCGGGCGGCGGAGCTGGATATTCAGCACATACAGTACGTAAGGGCTACCTGCTCGCCGCAGGGTTCCAGCCCGCAATCAAAGTGCGACGGTTGTATCTCATCCGCCCCTCCTTTTCCGTTGGTGGTGAGTGCCGCCGTTCAGGTCGACGACACATGGGTTGTCCTTGTCTCAGGTGAATGTCTCGGATCGCTTCCAGATGGTGCGGGCCGATTCTGTCTCGTGGATGTGATATCATGCTATGTGTGCAGAGAGGCGACGTTGGCATGCGATGTTTGACTGTCGATCACCAACGTCCGGCCGGTGCGAGAGAAGAAAAGAAGGCGGCGAAACAAGATATGGTGATGACTTGCATGCAACTCTGTTGAAAAAATAAAAATAACCCCTCCACGACACGCGGGGCAAAATAAGACACATAACAGAGCCCAGCTATGACATGCACTGCACCGCTCCGCCTCTGGGCATGTGGCCGGGGAAGAAGCGCGGATCTAGGTGAAGCCGATCGAATGCTGCCAAAAGGGAGGGAGGGAGGGTGGGATTTCATGGCACCGGCGGCGCAGGCTGGTGCTCACCTGGCTCGTCCAACATGCATGATGGGTGTGCTGACCAGCATCCCCCGCCCCATCCGTCTGGTGCCAACAGCACCCCAAGATTCAAGATTTGACCCCTAAAATAGCCGAGATGTTAGATATTGTGTGAGGGGAGACGCGAGCCAAGGACCAACTTTTCCGAGCAGGCTTACGGTGCGGTATGTACGGTGCGTGCTAGCTTGCATCCTCCTGTCATGGTCGCTTCCCGCTTTAATCTAACCGGACTGTTGGGACCGGGCTGGGTCAGGTCTGGAATTCAGTCATGCGCCGATCGCCCTTGAGGCGAAAACACAAAGACAAAGTTCACGGCAAAGAGGGAAATTGAAGGACGCGACGGCCGTGTCAGTGCGGAGGACCGGATATGGAGCCCCTCGCAGGGACGGGGCAGCGGGCTGTGTTGGCCCTGACGTCCTGACAGCAGGGAGGCGGCGAAAACGATCCGCCTGCGACGACTCGCTTTTTTGCTTCTTCCATTGTTACCCCTCGTCTCGTCATTTTGGAAAAATTCTAGGCTAACGGTAAGCAGCCTTGTCGGTCGAGAGTCCGATCCAATGAGGCCGGTTTCAGGCAAACCAGGAAATCCAATCTAGCCTTATCCCGACTAACGGCGAACGACCTAGAGTGCCGACGACAACACGAGGTCGCAGCCTCCCTGCCGCTGTTTCGTGCGTAACCAACAGCCCCCGTCCCTGCCGCGGGGCGTCGGGCATCACTGCAAGCGCAGGCGCAAAATCGAGCTTGCTGCGGCTGGGCAAAGGTTTCCCCCTCGTTCTCCACAAAATGTTTTGTTTCCGTTAAACGGACCGTGTCGTCCCTGTTTCATCCGCGCAAGGCTGCGCGATATTATCCGCCACCCCTTTTTTTCGTTTCTCTTTCTCTCCCCTTCACTCCGCGTGCGCAATGATCGCCATAATTCCATTCTAAAACAAGTCTGCTCCGTGTGACGGGATACCAAGGGGTGAGGGGTTCCCCAAATGTCGTAGGGCTGTTACGGCGGCGCTGGGCGCGCACAGAGATGGAAACAAAAATGGGGGATCGGCGCTCGTATGGATTTCTCGGCACTTTGCTCCGTCGCGCTAAGGCGGTGGTGATGACGATACGAGAAACATATAGGGAGAGAGAGAGGAGCCGCAACCGATCATCATCCATCCTGGCGGTCTACCTCGAGCCACCGCGGAGATGTCAGCCTTGTGGCAGGGCAGGCGGACAAAGCCAAAATCGGGAGCTGCCCGACCTCGCTCGTGACTTGTGCCGACCGAATTAAGGGTGTCAGGCTTTCCCGCAGAGTCGCGTCAAAACTCGTGGGAACCGGACTTGGACCCAATGCATTCCATCCAAGATTGACTTTCGCCTCCTCGGCGGCGGCTGCTATCCTCCGTGACGGATGAGCCGGCTTCGCCGCCGCTATCTTCGGCATTGTGATCGACGGCATGAAAAGTCTACCTGACATATGCCTGCCCGACGCAAGCTTTTTTTCCTTTTCTGTTCTGCGGGCCGTTACAATGCTTGGTGTCCCCGGCAAGGTCCGAGCTTCTGTCTTCTTCTCTCTCTCCCACGTGGGCCCCACCAGCAGCGGCCAAGCTTTTGGCCAATCGCGACTGAAGACCCTCTGTGGGGACCTGGCGCTTAACGGCGCCACCACACTGGCCGAGGCCGAACGCTGCAACGTAACCCGCGTGCCCACCATTTTGCGTCCAGGCTTTTGTTCTTGCTGGTTGTCTTGGCCCAGGATCCGTTGCTCGCTGCACGGCATTGCGCTAGGTAGCGAAGGGAAGCAAGGTCGCCGTGCTACCGCAACCTCCGTTTGAGCTTGAGCTTGCATTCTATTTACGCCCGAGTCCGCGCTGCCCGCAGGCCACTCCCGGTTTACAACCCATGCTGAGGGCTGAGGGCATGTATGTATGTACAGTAGTCGAGCAGGCAATACTACCCTGGAACCTTCCCCGTTTGGCCGTGGCGGTCAATATATTGACTTCACATGCTTGCATCCCATCAGACGCCGCAAGCGAGCGCTAGCGGCGCTTATTGTGCGTCTCTAGCGCAACGTTCCCCTCCCTCAGGCCATCCCACCCGGCATTTGAACTGCCTGAGTCCTCGCTCCCCCGGTCCGACCGGCCATGGAAGGGCGGTCGGTGGGCGATGGAAAGAAGCAGGGCGTGACCCCCGCTCGCAGGTGGCCGCCTTCCATGCGGCCTTCCAGACTATTGCTTTCCAGGATGCAACGCCTGTCTGCTTCCCTGCTCTCTTTCTTCGCCTTCGCTATTTCCTTGCCTTCACTCCCCCTAGTGTCACGTTCCTTGACATCGGGTGCTTGACTGGGGATGTGGCGGTCAGGCGGGCTTTGGTCTCGGATGCCTACCTACTTGGGTAGTTCAGAGAGCGTTGGCCCGGCCGCTGTCTGCGGCCCATGGATGGATGCACTGATCTTGTTCAGCCAAGCCACTGATCCAGATGGCCGCGGGTACTTGGTTCGCCGTCTGCAGTTTTACCGGCCGGAGTGGCTGCTACCTGCCTACCTACCTAGTGCAATCCTCTTGCCGCGCCTGCGACCCCGAATCCTGCTGCCGGTTGGAGGCTGGGCTGCTTTCCTGGTCTTCGCCTGACACATATGTAGGCTGTTCACTGTTGGCCCGCGGAGTCTTGATTGCCTGCCTGACTGTGTGCCGCCAACACCTATGCGGTGCAACCTGTCTTGGAAGCCTCATACACGGCCTCATCTCCGCCTCGGCAGCTCTGGTTCCGCCACGTCTCTTTGGAGATCTGTTAGTCTCCGGCCGGTCTGCAAGGACCTGCTGTTGGCGCAGGGTTGCTAGTGCCGTCCTTTAGGCGGATGTGTTCATGTGCAAGATCCTTCTCGGAAGCGGGCGGTCAGGTAGCTACGCACACAGGATAGCAAGGAGCCATCCACCGCTTTGCCGGGAGAAGACGCGTGGGGTATCGACACTCCCGGTTGTTGATCCGCCAGCGCAGCACACCCTCCAGCTGTCAAGTGTAAGCTGCATAGACGCCATGCATGTTGGCGTCTGCAGGGCAACACATTGGGCCGACAGGCGTCCACCTCGCCGTTCCCTTTTCTTTTCCTTTGGTTCACTTTTGGCAGGATCGCGAGCAGCATGACGTTGGCGCACTTGGCGTGCATCTTGTGCGTCAGACGACTGTGTACCACAGGGTGTGTCTGCGTGTGGAATGGTCATTCCTCGTTCCTTCGACTTGGGGCCGTTGGGCTGCTTGCTGTGAGAGGGGTTGAGGCGCGGCGGGTGACGGCTACAGATCCCGTCGACACACGAAATACGGTACATTGTGCTGGCGGTGAAGGAGAGTATCAACGGTGCGGGTTGCTATGTCTAGTCTCCGTTTCTTGGCGCCGATGGATCCTGTGTGCCATCAGGGGCGTGTATAGCCGATGTCTTCTCGGCGTCCTGTGCTAATGGCGTTGTGGGCTGGAGTGGAAGAGGCCTGCTTCATGTGCATGTGTCGACTGCCAAACTATCGATCCTGGAATCAGCTGGCCGCCTAATCCTTCGCTTTGGTGCTGTAGAAAGACGAGGCCTAAGTCGCCGGATCCGGCAAGCCCAGAGCTCAGCCGTTCGATCGGCTGCCTGAAGACTTGTCTGTTTTACAGGGTGTACAGGCAGGGGACAGCGACAAGAGATGCTCAGTCCACCACTGTACTAGGTGACAATCTTAGTCCAGGCTCAAGCTCCTAGCAATCGGGGCCTATCAACTGGGCTTGGAACGTGAACGGATCTTGCCGGGGAGTACGTCGCCTGCAGCTAGGACAGAATACAAAAGGGCATGGTTGTCATGGCTGCCCAAGTCTATCCCTGATAGTGAGGCATGCCACACCCGATGTCAAGATCGGAGCAGATAGTATTTACAGGAATAATCTACTTGTCTGGTATCCGCAGCAGGGATGCGGTAGGCAGGCTGTCTCGATGCAATACATCGTGGCAGGAAGATACTTAAATAGCTCCTTAAGCGCCACGACCACCGAATCCCCCACCCTGTCCAAAAATTCCCTCCACACAGCCCAACAGCGGGCAGCCACACGCCCCTACGCACCGTAGATGACATAAATCTCGCCCGACGTGTCGCTCGACACAAACAGGCGGCCCTTCTGGTCAAAGTCGAGCCCGACGGGGCGGAAGCAGGCGCCCGGGCAGGCGCCGAGGTTGGTGTTCTCCATGACGGGGATGGAGGCGGTCTTGCTCTGCGGGCTCGCGACGGGCTGGCCGTCGGCGCCAAAGTCGACGCGCATGACGCGGTAGCCGTCGGCGGGCTGCCGGTTCCAGCTGCCGTGGAAGGCGACGTAGGCGCGCGTGCCGTTGGCGTTGAACTTGATGTCGAGCGGCGCCGTGTGCGCGGGGAAGTGCACCCGGCCGGTGGCGCGCGAGGCGCAGTCGCTCACGCGCGGCACCGAGTCCGGGTTGAAGAGGTCGCCTACTTTGATGCCCGAGATGCCGAGGAGCTGGGTGTCCCAGGCGGGGAAGCAGGATGGGTCTTTGGGGGTTGGGAAGTTCCGCGGGTTAGCTTTTTGTGTCTTGTGGAGGTAGCAGAGGGGGTTCGCAGAGAGGTCTTGAGATACAAAGGAGACGTGCTCACATCCAAAGTTGAGCCCCTTGCGCGGGTTGTTGGTGTTGTTGAGCATGCCGTGGAAGTTGAGCTTCTCGGCCGGGTTCTCGTTGTGGACGTCACGCCCGTTCAGGCGAGTATCGTCCAGGGAGTTCTCGACAGACCACTAGGTAAACGAAGATGTTTTTTTTGTTAGCTGGCACGTATACAACTAGGTAGTCACATTGCAAAAAGACATCACTCTTCATACCACGCCGCCGTCGCCTGGGTGCTCTCCCATGCCGACAATGTTGCGCAGCCCCCAACCGAGCACCTGCCCCTGAGACGCATACTGGGCCGGGGAGCTCGACGTGGCCGAGATGCTGAACGCCTTGATGATGCCGCGGCCGGTCGACTGCTGCGTCGTCGTCGTGTCGATGTTGTTGTTGGCCCCGCGCGCCACCAGGATGGTGTCCGGGTTGGCCTTGGAGGCGAAGATGGCGCGGGTCGGGTGCGTGCCGGTGTTGCTCATGCCCGTGATGATGGTCTTGCTCGTGCCCACCGCCCCGGTTTCCGCGTTGTACGGGAATGCGTACACGTTGTTGAGGTTGGACGTGAAGAGCGTCTTGCCGTCGGCGCTGAGCGCGATGCCGTGGTTGGTCTGCCCCTCGCATTAGCTTCTGCCGGTTCCTTTTCCATCTTTTGCCTCTTTGCTGGACTATAAGGAACACTCACGCTCTGGGCCGGCGTGATGGAGCTGCTGGACTTGACGCAGACGTTGCCGTTGTTTTCCGTGAGGACGAGCCTCTTCACGGACCCCGTGCCACCCTCGGCCACCAGCAGGTTCCCGGCCGTGTCGACGACGATGTGGCGCGGAGACCGCAGCCCCGTCGCGATCGCGCTGACCCTGTAGCCCTGGCCAACCCTTGGCTGGAACCTGCCCGTCACGGCCTGGCAGTTCTGGGCCGCCGCGCCCTGCACCAGCAGCCAGACGAGCGCTGCTGAGGATAGAAGATGCATGGCCGCGGCTTCTTGCGTGTCTTTCTTCTTGTCGGGGATAACACGACGATATGGGAGATAGCGTGTTACGAATACCGTTTGGCTACTGTATGTCGACAGCCAAGGACTTGGGGTGAAGCGGCAACAAGACAGACGGAGCAGCAGGAGCAATCTCCTCAGATACCAGGGCCCGGAGCCCCTGTCGAGGATGGGAGAGGTGATTTATCTATCCATGCCTTCTTCTGGGTGCTTCGAGTTACATCGGTTATCCTTCCCCTCCCCTTGGCGCCTCTCCCCGTACTGCCCCCCTCCTGATGCAATCTGGAGGCATCCCAGAAATTATGCGGCGGATCGGGAAGAGAAGTGCAGGATAGGTAGCCAAGAGGGTGAGGTGGGCCAGCGCAGGTTGCATTGCCGAACCACCGATATAAATACCGGAGCCCTCCATCCGCTCAATCTGGACGGCTCCGAGCCGTGGCGGTGGCGGTTTTTCTGGAGTTCTGCATGGGGAACCTAGCCGCTGTCCCAGATAAGTGAAAGTGAAAGGCCGTCAAGCTGCGACTTGGCACATTGGTCGGGGCTGGTGGTGATTGGTGAAGGCGAGCATGTGGCGACGCCAAGGCTGAAATAACCGATTAGCCACCGAACGGCGGAATGTGGGGGGCGATATACCGGACTGGGAAAGGCCAGCGATCATGCTTCGGCACTGCGCTGCTTGCTGCTTTGACCTTACAGCGAGTATGACGTATTTTTGGACCGTGCTTGGAAGCACCTCTACAGAGGGCTGTAATTTCCAGCGACGCAGTTCACGCCCGCGAGGTTGTTGAGTGCTGTGGCTAATCACCGCTTTGGTGCCAGCTAGTCTTCCAATTGGGAAGCATCGGCGGATAACAAAGGATAATGGAGGCCCGTACTGGGTCACATAGATCTGGAAGTCAGTTATTTTGCTCTCCTTGTGGAAGGGGCAAGCGCCAGAAAGTCGAGACGCTCGACATCTGCGCCCAAGACATTGGAACCTGCATGTGGGGTGTTGCATCGCGTGCCTTAAGTGCGCTTTGCACTCGGTGGTGTTTATCGAGTGGATAAATTTGACCTCTGTAGTCTATGTGTCTTTAAGAGCGTGGAGAGATGGTATTCCCATAAAAAGGGCTTGACCAGGTTGGGTCGACGCCGACGTGGACCAAGACGGGCAGAGCAGGAAGAGGCAGTTGAGCTTACAAGAAGTCAAGCTGGGAACAGGGCAGGCAAGATACCCGCGAACAGCGCAATATCGTCCCGGGTGGAAAGACTGCGTCAGTCCGATCTAGTGTAGCTGGGTAAAGTCATTTTGGGCCTGGATAACCTCGCCCTTGAGAGCTCTTGTAGGAGGGTAAACTGGGTTGCTTCGTTGCCAACGAGAGCCGATTGGGTTGGTCGGGCTACAGATAGGCAGTAACTGCCATTCTCGACAATACTCAGTGTTAAACTGACCTACTGCGCCCTAGTGGCATCGCCAGTAACCAAAAATCCGTAGGGCACCTGGCAAACTTGCATTGGAGCTGATATCAGCCTGCAAAGCATTGCCACTCGTCTGCAGAAGGAATATGTCCACACAGCCTCCCATGACGACCATGCACCTAGCGAGCGAGACGAACTCGGGATCCAGGCGGACGGCAACGGTAATGTTGGTCAGGGCGCCGTCGCCGTAGATGAGGAT
Source organism: Magnaporthiopsis incrustans (assembly GCA_003049425.1). Lineage (NCBI taxonomy): Eukaryota > Fungi > Ascomycota > Sordariomycetes > Magnaporthales > Magnaporthaceae > Magnaporthiopsis > Magnaporthiopsis incrustans. The sequence goes on from PYSR01000068.1 coordinate 47,147, forward strand.
CTCGCTCGGGTGCCATTTGAGTAGCCCTCCCCAAAGGTCTCGAGCGCGATGCGTCTGGGGCCGCCCGATGTCGGGTGGTCCCACCAAGCCTTGAGCTTCGGCCGTCGCATTCTCGGCTTAAGACGCCTTGTCTTGTACGCCCCCGGGAATCTTGTCTGAGGACGAGAAAATAACATCGAGCAGATGACTTGGCAGTTCTTCTTTCCTTCCCGTGAAGAAGCCTCGCGATCCTCGCAGGTAAGGGGCAAAATAAAACACCTGGGGAAGCCCAACCTGGCACGCCTGCCACGGCTCCGGCGTTTTGAACAGCGGGTAGTCGCCGCCCTTGTGGACGGGGATGCACAAGAACAGCCCGGTTCGCCAGCCCGACCAGGTCAGGGCGCGCGGGCTCGATTGCGGGGCCCATGTGCTAGACGAGGCCGACGACGTTCCAAGCCCTCGTCGAGTCGAGCTAGAACCGTCCATCGATGTTATCTAACCCTAGGGTTTGACAGCGGCACAGATCCCGCAACGCTACGCAGGCAGAGAGGGGCTCGAGGACGCTGCTAGTCGCCTTCATGATGGTCGGAGGAAAAAGAAACGTGCGGGCACGGCCTAGGTGTGTGGTGGCTGCACAGGTTTCCGCGGTGGTCGGACGTTGTCACGACGGGGCGGACCGAGAGGGGAGGGCGAGCGCGGGAGAGCACTGGTGTGTTAGGTGTGGGTAAGACGGCGAGGTGGACTATCCACCACAAGGGCCCAATGGCTGCGCCTTGACGACATTCTGGAGGCTGCACCCCCGCCCTCCCTGCATAGATCCAGCTAGCGTCGTTAAAATCTGGGAGTTGTGTGGCAATGGGATGAACGAGGGGAGAGGAAGAGACGGCCAGTGGCGTGACGACCGTTCTATCTTGCCTATATGCGTGTGTCGGAGCTCCACTGCCGTGGGTGTTTTATCGGCACCGCCTGGCAGGCGGCTGGGACAGCTTTGGACAGCCAGTCCGAGCCTCGCCGGAGTCCAGGCGGGGAGCAAGCGGCCAGTGGGGATGGAAGCCGGGTGTGGTGGGAGGATAGGACATTGTTTTGTCTCGTGATGCTGGACAACTCGGTGGCCATTAGATGCGAATGCGGGCCGATTCGAGGCGGGACAGGCAGGACAAAAAGGGCTGCACAAGGTCGGGGCATGCACAGAGGTAGGTTGGATCTTCTAGTTGATGTGAACTTAAAACACGGCACCAGCCCCATGGCCATATACCCGAATATCTCCAAACATCCAATTCTACTATCGTTACGTCGTTACGTGCCCTGCGTCTATTTTATAACTGACCTAGATTTTTCCTCTCATACATACGGGTACAGGTGTGATTATGCGTCAGCCTTATTACGTCTTCTTTCTGATCGGGATCCTGCTTGCCATGATGCCTCCAGAAGCATCGCCTCCCGAATTTCCGCTAATACCGCGTGCCCTCTCCCGGTCCTGGGCCATGCCGGCCGTCTCGGCCGCCGGCTGCGGCATCGCCTCTACCGCCGCCGCCACTGGCAGCTCTTCGGCACGATCCTCCTCCTCCTCGCCTTGGTCTGCAGCAGCGGCGCTCCTTTCACGCCTGCTCTTGCGGAGGTACCGCAGCGGCAGGTTCGGCACAGGTGCTGCGTAGTCGGCCATGCGTCTCGGTCGGAAGTTGCCAAAGCTGCCGCTACGGCCCATCCCGTCGTTGCTGGCGCCGCCTACCTCTCCTCCTCCGCTGCGCCCACTCCGCTGGCTGGCGTTGCTCTTCTGCGGCCGCAACGGCGGCAAGTTGCACGGGTCCGCCACGGCCATGCTGTTGCGGCCGTCGCTGCGCGGCCCGCCGCCAAAGCCGCCAAAGGAGATGGCCGACACGCGCGGCGTGGCCCAGTTGAGGCGCGGCGCTTCGGAGGCCTCAGAGCGTGCGTCCCCGTCGCCGTCGCCGTCACTGTCGTCACCGTCGTCGTCGTCTTCGTTGTCATTGCCGTCGAGACAGTCCTCATCGGCCCTGCTGTACCGCATCTGCCGGCTTTGGCGGGGCGTGTGTGGTGGCTGGTGTTGTATCTGCGCCGTCTGCGCGCCCCAGACGCCTGAGCTAGCCGTCGTCAACGGCGGATGTAGCGACTGCTGCGACTCCTGCATCCAGGCCCCGCCGTGCCCGCCGTCAAGCGAGGGCTCACGTGGCTGCTCGTGCTCGTGCTCGTTGCTCTCGACCGGCTGCAGCCCGCCGCCACTGGCAGCCGCCGGTTTGTGTAAGGTGTCGCGCTGGTTCTTGATATGTCAGTATCGATAAAGAAGATGGAAAATCAGAGCGTAGAGCAGTCTAGAGACAGAGAGAGACAGAGAGGCAGAAAAGAAGCCTTACCTTCCAGTGTGGCGGTATGACAAACGAGTCGGGCCGGGTGCCGGGCTCCGAGAGCAGGCTGGGCGTGAACAGGCTCGATGGGACGCGGCTGCGCCGTTCAAATTCGATGATCTCGCCCGCATGGCTGCGCGTGCGTGCGCCGTCGTGCCGGTAGGCGTGCCCCAGCGGCACGGGGAGCCGCGCCGCCTGCACGTCGAGCAGCTGCGGCGCCTGGTGCGAGTCGGTCGTGCCCACGGTCGCCATGGTGTCGGGCCTGGCACCGAACGAGACGACGGTGGCCCTCTTGGCTGGTGGCTGGAGGCCTCCCTTCTGCTCGTCGTCGTTGCCGTCACCACCCTCGCCGGGGCCGACGTTGCTCTGCAGGCCTGCAGCCTGGTGCTGGACGATAGACTCCCGCGTCGCCGCAGGCTTGGGCGGCGGCGGTGGCGGCGGCGGCGGGCTAGGGTTGCGGTCCTGCACCAACCCTGCCAGGGCCGTCATGCCCGTCAGGCGCCAGCTGTCCTGGTTCTCGCCGCCGCTGCCGTCGTCCAGCCCGAACCCGGCCTTGCTGCTCCCTGGGCTGCCGGGGCTAGCGGCGTGGTCGCCCGTAGTCGGCCGCTCGCCGCCGCTGCCGGCTATACGGCTGCCGAGCGGCGAGAACAGCCAGCTCAGGGTGAGCATGGGCGCTCCGGGGCGCGAGTGGCGGCTGCCCCAGAGCCCGGCCTCAGCGCCGCGTTCCTCGGGCGACGAGGGCGCGGAGAAGCGGGACCGCGGCACCTGGCTGCCATGGTGCGGGCCGTCTTCGGATCCTTGCTGGTAGTATTGGCGGAACCCGTCGTCTTCGTCGTCGTCCGTACGGCTGGTGACGCGCTGCTCGCGCCCGGGGTGGGGGTCGCCGGCCAGCCCAGCGACTTCCGGTGAGTCGTCCGAGGGCAGGGATGAGCGGCCGCAGATGACGTCCCACAGCGGGCGCAGCGTGGCGATGGAGGCGGCGACGATGCCGACGCCCGGCTCGACGGTTGACCAGAGGGCCACGTCGGCCGTCAACCAGAGGAAGTCGTCGCCGACGACGAGGCGCGGGATGTAGACGGCACGCACAACGGTGGCGGCGGAGCCAACGGCGGCCAGCGACAGGACCCCCACGGCCAGGGCGCGGGTGCGCAGCGGCAGCGACAGCGTCCAGACGATGAAGAAGGGCAGCACGCCAAAGCCCCAGTCGGCGACGGCGTTGACGCACGAGGCGGCGTACGTCAGGCCCAGCATCAGGCCGAGGTTGAGGCACTTGCCCTCCACGCGCGGGCTCTCGGCCCAAAACGCCGACACGGGCAGGCACTGGAAGGCCAGAATGAAGAAGTAGGCGGCGCCGTAGAGGAACGTCAGCGCCACCAGTGCGCGGATGCTGTAGATGTGCACCGTCCTGACCGAGATGCGCAGCAGGAAAAAGCCGACCGAGATCTTGATCACGCAGACGGTGACCACGTAGAGCAGCTCACTGGCGTAGATGAGCTGAATCCCGCATCGTCGTCAGCCGGGTTGACTCTTGGGCAAAGGGGCGCCTCCTCTCTGGGTCCTGCCTCGAGCTGCTGACTGACCTTGAGCGCCGCCGAGTAGTTGTCTGGATCAACATCGTCGCGGTGTTTCCCGGCGCCAAACTTGAGCGCCAGTAGTATGCATATCAAGTATCCTGTGAACGTGACCTGCAGGTTGGAATGGGAATCGTGTTAGTGAGCAGGGGCCTGCTCGGCGGGTTTCCCTCCTTGCAGCCTACTATTTTTTCCCTCCGGCCTCGTCCACTCACCAAGCTCACGACCATCAGGGAGTCGTCTGCACCGAGTGAGCGCAGCAACCAGGCCCTACAGTACACGCGCAGGACCACGGCAGCCCAGCAGAGGACGAAAAAGAGGATGGCGACAGCCTGGACCTCGACACTGCGGTCCTCCATTCTGCGGCACCGCAGCTGCGTTGTTTTCTTTTGGATGGCTTCGTGACCGTGCTTCCTCTCGTCGCATATATCAAGCCGTTCTCGATTGCTGTTACCAGGCCTTTCTCGGCGGTGTCGTCCAAGCCCAAGTCGTCCGGGGCCCTTGCATCCAAGTACATCCACCTCTTCTTTCTCCCAAGTGTCCTTTCCAGAAGTTTTCGGCACGCAGGCGTGTAGGTAATGTGAACGAGCGTGTGTATTTGTATGTGTGAAAGGAGAGTGAGTGAGAGTGAGAAAGGAAAATAAAAAAAAACGCTCGCCTGAGGGAAGATGGGGCACCGTCCTCCGCACGAAGCTAGAAAACCGGCTGCGGGCAACCTGGTAGTATTATGGGAGAGCCGCCGCACCGACTGCCCAGATCTCCCAGGGACGACACCACCATCGCTAGCCGCCCTCTGACGACAGCGCCGGGCCGGCCCCTTCCATTCCGGTTGGTGCCACCATCGTCAGTGCAAGCAGGCCTAGGCCTTTTTTATGGCTCCCTCGCAGGTTTTAGCCGCCCTCCCCAGAGTAGCTCAAGCCTCACCCGCACCCTCGAGAAGAGCAAGAAGAGCGGGTTGTGTTTGTGCGCGCCACGTCGCCGTCTGGGGAGGAAGGGCACTGAAACGGGGCTAATCCGCCGTGGTGTCTTGGGCCCGGCCGTGCCCGGGACTAGTGTTGTGTTTCCTGTTTGACCGGTGCTGTTTTAGTCAGTGTTACCAGCCTTGCCCGCTCAAAGGCTCGGGCTCCGGGATCGAAGGCGGCTCGTGCGCCCTGCATGACCAGGGTGCCCCCGAGGCGCACCCGTGTTGGTCGTTTGAGATCGACGAGCCGATAGGGCTCGGTCGGACCGGCTTTTCTGATCCTGGGATTTTAAGTTCAACGAGGGAAAGGGGAGACGACGCAGACTTGGCGCGAAGATGTAAGGTTCTAACATTTTGCCCGCAAGTTCTCTTGGGACCTACCGACTTCTCGCGTAAGTGCGTTCCCAAACCTTTGCGCTTGTCCTTTGTAGCCTGGGCCGCTACGTCCACCTTTTGAAGCCATGATATGTTTGCGTTTGCCGAAGCTGGCGCCGGAGCCAACATCAGGTGGCATCTCTCTGGTCTTTTGATCGACTTGTCAGGAAACGCATCAAGCCACGGCGAGCACAGGGAATTTCAAGTAAAGAAAAAATAGATAGGTGGTATCTGCAAGCATCTGTTCCAAGCCGGTGCCACTCACCGAGCAGCCAACCAACATGCTCCATATACACCGTATCAAAACATGCATCATGTTCCCTCCTATGGATCGTCTGCCCTCTAGTAACCTAGGCATTAACGGTCTTCTCCTCGTCCAGAGACGACTCCCCGCGGCCCTTGTAGTGAGACTCGGGCAAGGCGTTGAGCTGTTCCTCCTCGCCATCGAGTTTACGGAAGTTGAGCCAGAACCCGATGCCACCCGCTGCGCTGATGCAGGCAATGGTCGTGTACAGCCAGATGAGGAGCGGGTCCTTGGCCAGGAGGACAAAGGCCTGGGCGATGGCGGAGCTGAAGGCGTGCACGAACCAGAAAACGCCCGTGACGAGGCCGCGCATGTTCTTGGGCGCCTTGGTGAAGGCGTACTCGAGACCCGTGATGGACGCAAACACCTCGGATAGCGCGATGAGGACGTAGGCCGGCGTCTGGATCCATACCGACAGATCGGGCGGGGTTTTCCGGCACTCGCGGCTCGACGCGCTAGTGCCACAAATACTTTGCTTGTAGATCTCACTCTGAATGACGGCTGCAACCACCATGGACAGAGCAGCACACAAGAATCCGAACGCGATCTTCCTGATGGGCGTGAAGCGGATGCCAGCCTTGGCCAGCACAGGGTACACGATCTTGTCGCAGATCGGGATTAGGATCAGCAGCGAGAAGGGGTTCAAGTTTGTGACGACGTCGTTGGGGATGCCATCGAGCCTCATGCTGGCGGCCTGGTTGATCATGTTGCTGCTCATCTGGCCGTAGCTGTTTTTATGTGACGGTTAGTATCATGTCTATTATGCGAGGGGAAGGTGTGTGCAAACTCACGCAAGCCAGAAGATAGGGAACCAGAGGAACACGGTGCACGCCTTGAGGCCACGGCGGACCTCGTCGACCCAGGCGTCGTCGATTTTGCTCATCCATGCGGGCCTTTCAGAGGCGGGCAGGCGGCTGGGCTGGATGCGCTGCCAGAAGGAGTCGTGCCTGATCTCGCGGAAGGAGCCCTTCTTGATGCCTAGCCTGACGAGCTTGATGGAATTGCCGAGGACCGAGCCGGTGGGCGGGCGCTTGGCATACTGCTTGCGGGACGCAACCATGATGGCGGGGCAGAGGAAGAAAAGTATGGTGGGCAGCAAGTACGAGAGCCAGAAGCCGACGTACTTCTCGGCGTAAACCATACTGATCTGACCAACAAGGGCCCCCACGTTGATGAGGAAGTAGTAGCGCATGTAGATGCGCGAGATGGTCATGACGGGGTCAACAATGACCTTCTCTCCCGTCGGCAGCGTTTCGACGGTCTGGCGCGGCTGCACCAGCTCATACTGCTCTGCAATCAGGGGCGAGATGTTGGCTTTGAACCAGCCCACGCCGGTACCGAAGAAGATCAGGCCGATAAGGAACGCGGCGAGTGCGCCGCTAGGGTTGGTAATAACCGAAGGGATGGCGGCCACGATGATGAGAATATGGCCGATGGTGGCGATGACGATGGCGTACTGGATCGTCAAGAACCTGCCCCAGTACGTGTCGGCAATGTAGCCGCCGACCATGGGCATAACGTACGACCAGAAAGACTTTTCGCCGGCGTTAGCTTTCTGCAAGTGGGATGACCTGGCCTGGATACAACGGTCTCGGGATCAAGGTTGGGCTTACACTGAACAGTGTGATGCTGGTGGACACTTGCTGGCCGAGCCCCAGTGCTCCGGCTTGGCCGTCTGTGCCGCTCGCTCCCGTCGTCGAGCCCTCGGGCATCGGGAACGAGATAAAGTTGACGACTTCCAAGACGCGTCAAGTTAGAAATCCGCGCTGTCCCCATGAGCCAAGTGGCGAAATGGAGAGAATGAGACCAGTTCGTGCTTCCACTCACAGACGGCCGTAGTTCCATAATACGCAAAGCGCTCAACCATCTCGACAATGCCGATGCTGTAGATCAGCCAGTTGACCTTGCCGTGGGTGTGGCGGAGCGTCTGAAGCTCCTCCTCGGTGGGATAAATCTCGCCATTGGGGCCCCGGAAGGACTCGACCAGCTCGACTTTCTCCGACAGATCGCCAGTGTAGGCAGCCGGCTTCTTGGCGTTGGGGATGCCCTTCTCGATGCGGGGCACATCGCCCCTAGCCGCCTCGACCAGGTCAACGTCCGCGGCGGCAGACATGCTGGGCGAAATTGAGCGGGAGAAGATGCTTTCTATTCAACGCAGCGGGTCAACAAGGGGACTCCAGTTGCTGGACGCAAAGGGCAGCAAGCCACGCAGCAAGGATTGGAGAAAGAAATCAGTCGCGGAATGGAGAGAAAGATAGGATGGGTAGCCCCAACCTTTTGTAGCACATGGATGCAGAAGCCCCAGAAATGCGGTCCGAGACGAGCGCGTCCCCTCCAAAAGGAGTTCGCCTCCCTTCCTACCAAAAGGGAGCCTTGATAGTGGCCATCGACGTGGGGTGGAAGACGTTACATCTGGTTCGCTTGGCGTCGGCCGATGTGATGCCTTTCGGGTAGCCAACGGGCTGGGGAGGGGGGGGTTTCCGAGCGCGTGCCCAGAGATAACTTATCGAAAATAGGAAATATCTTTGTCTTGGGTGGCGGCGAGCCAAGACAGGATGTGCCAAGGAGGGCCATGGATGCTTGCATGGGGGTTGTGTACCCAGACACCAGGGCCAAAGTGTACCTGTGCCGCCCGTCACTTTCAGCTGGAAGCTCGTCGGGACCTCTCTGTGCTCCCCGCCACGAAGAGCGGAAGGCTCGAGATGGCAACGGCTAGCCCTTGTTGTATGTGCCGTTTGGAAGCTGGCCCGTGTGCAAAGTACCACTTCGAGTTCCGGACAGAGGTACAGCGGCACCTCAGCAATGCAAATCGCATCCTCACGAGACGATTCCAGCGGACGCTATCTCGCCCCGCCCTCTCGGATCCGTCAAACTACGTCTTTCGGACAACAAGGCGCGGCACCCCGTCTCGAAGTCTTGGCTTCTTGGCCTTTCAAAACCGGAAGGCGACAAGAGGAGTCGAGGGCTTAGGTGGTCGCCGTGCCGGGGTGGCCAGCCAATGGTGAAGTGCCGGGGCTATGTACTTCGGCGTCGCTAACCGGCAATGCCAGCGCCAGTCGTCGCCCACCCATTCCGTGCAGACGTGCTCTGCCGCTCTGTGCAGGATGGCCCAGCCGCCGAGCCGTAGCATGCGGGGCTGACGCTCCTCGTGCAGTCCTTGGCGGCGAGATGACAGCGGTCTCGTCTGTCTGCATCTGCGTTGGCGATGGGCTTCACATGTTGGGCACTCAACCAGAGTTCTTGCGATCGAACGTTGATTCCAGGAAAAAGAGGAACATCTGTAATCATCGCCTCTTCACCGCGAGGCGCCTATTTCTCCCGACCAGTGATTGGAAAAGATGGGGATTCCTCCAGATAGGTTTCCCATCAAAAGCTTAATCAGATCGCTGAAATGTGCCCTGGCTTGGTTACCCCACTTCCCCCACCATGTTCTTGTTCTTGGCGAAAGCCTGGCCAACAGCAGCTCGACCATTCCCGAAATCTCTCTCGTAAGAGCAAAGCATCATCACCCCAGCCATGTGTCTCGCCAGTCCATGTGACGGCCATCTCTTGGGAAATGGCGATCGTTTCCCCGGACTCCTTTCTGTTCGGAGAAGGTAGCACCGGCCAACATGCGGCGTCTTGGGGTTGGCGACCCTTGGCCCTCTTCCGCCCGGTCTTCCAAGCCAACATGCCAGGTCGAGCTCTGCGATATTTCCAGGCTGTCAGAGCTTGCAATGGAAGACTGCCGCAGCCGGGGAGCGCCGCTGTCGTCTGAGCGGTCGGGACGAGTGGGGTTCCTGTTGCTTCATGTTGCTTCTTCTGACTTCGGATCTGCCACCCTCTAGAGCTGATATTGGCTGGCCCCTCAAAGGTGCGCATGCGGCAAGCGGGATCCGACAGGTCAGGCTACCAATCAGACGGACCACCGTGTTTGCCCGATGACATGAGTGCTGTAGGCAGGCACAATCGGCGCAGTGATTAAGAGGCATTCTCATGTTTTTCTATCGAGCCGCGAGGCCTTAACGAAGATGGAAGAACACTCACGTTGCGAACATCATCAACACTTCATCCACGTTCAATCACATACCTGCATCACCAACTACTTCAGACTAGATTCTTCTTGAGGGCACTTGGTTCGCAACCCACTGTGAAGCAATGGAGGCTATCGCTGCTGTGGGCCTTGCAGCTGCGATTGCTCAGTTCGCGCAGCTATGCCTGGGCATCATCAACGAGACAAACGCAATATATCGGTCACTTCACAGTCGCTCGTCAACGGCAGCCCAAGCAGAACCATGGATACTACTCACCCGCAATATGGTGAAGCTCAGGGCCACAAACTCGATGCAAGGCGCCGGTGCCGATCCGGAACTCAACGCACTGTACACCATGGCCATCACCGCGGGCGAGGATTTGGCCGGCCTTCGAGACAAGTGCACCTGCAGCGGCAGGGGAATACGCGAGAGTTTGAAAGTGGCAATGTGCTCGCGGCGCCTTGTGCGCGAGATAAAGGCATTGACGGAACGGCTGAGCCATCTTTGTGCTGCCATTGGGGCATGCCTTGCAGAAATCAGCAGGTATGGCAATTAGACGGACGAAGAAGTAATGAGCACCTACCTGCAATCCACTACTGACCTGGAATTTTCCTTCTTCCTAAGGGCGTCAGCTGAGAGCCATCGGCGCAGCTCAAGAGGCTTCTTCCGAGGAGATGAAAGAGAAACTGGATTCTCTGCAGAGAGACGTCAGGCTGCTGGCGGACCAAAGCACTCAGCGCCCCAAGGAGCTGGGCTACACGTGGGAGTATGGAAACCTTGCGGCTGATCACATCCTTGTGGATTGTGGGCTTGGGCAGCCGTTTTATTTACCGCCCGACCTCTGCAACTCGAAAGAAGTGAGCTTGGGGGATCCGCATTCATTGAAAGCCATCAGGGCTATGGACCCCGGGGCGTCCTGGCTGACATTGAAGTTGGCCACAGGTCCTGCAGAGTGTTCTGGGAGTCAAATTCAGCGGAAAGGAGCGCTCAAAACTGCCTGGCCATCCCCAAATCAACAAAGGGCATTTTCTATGCTACAACTGGACCGAGACCGAAGTGGTGAGCGACAGCACCTGGTCATCGCACTTCAGACCTGGCAGCCGAGTAAAACTCTCCTTCGCGATGACGGTTTTCTTCGAACTCGTCAGCGGAAAATGCTTGCGGTGCAAGAAGCCCTTGTCGCACAAGACCTGGCCAACACACAGGTGAGCATTTCGTTGCCCTCCTCGTGTGGTTCACGATACCCACCACCCACTCAACTGCCATGCTGCGACGGAGGTGCTGACGGAGAGGGAAAAAAATACGGAATTAAATTGCACACAGCAACTCGTGCAAACTGACGGTGCACCAGGAGCCCCCGGAGAACCTTTGGACGGGAATGCACGACACAAACTTGGGGCTAGGCCCGGAAGCTTGGCACGAACACCAACGAGCAACGCGGCTCAGATCGACGAGACGACAAGAAAATTCCATCGACGGGCAAGAGGACGAGGACGCCAGCAAGCCCAGAGAGTACCGCTCCAAGGACGCTGGCGGGACGGGCGCTGACATGGAAGGAGGTGCCAACCGTCGACCTGGTTTGCCACAGGCTGAGCGTGTTTTGGGAGCCTATACACGACAAAACGCACCGCTACCTCTTCTGCCACTGCATTGCACGACACAGCGCGCCGTCCCGCCTGGATCCAGACGCAGAGATCACGTTATACGTGCCGTCCATCTGCTCCAGGCACAACGACCGTGGGGTGACCTTCAAGGACTACGGCGACAAGGACTACTACAAGGATGGCTACTTCGCGAAACACTACGGCGGCTATGAGGTCTTTTGCGCCGTGATATTCTGGTTCTACCCCTCGATATGGCTCAGCCTGGGCGGTGGGCGCTTCTTCAAATCCGACCAAGCGATCCGGATTAAGGAGTCCATGGCGGAAGCAGAGTTTGAAGAGAAGTACATGAGGTACACCCACGACGTGTTCAAGCGTTTCATGGAGTGGCATCCTGGTGGGGAGATCTTCGGGATGCAAGAGGTGGACGCAAGAATCAGGGAGATTGTCGACGGCTGGGAGGAGAAGGAGGAGGACGAAATGATGAAGAGGACGGAGGAGCGGAACGCGGAGCTCGTGGCGATGATGGATCGCTGGGTGGAAGCGGAGGGGGAAGAGAAGAAGAAGAGCGATCTTTACAAGATGCTGTCAGAGGGAGCTGTCGACGGAGTGACCATTAGCGAAGCAACTGAACAGCTCGACCGCCAAACGCTGGAATATATGCGTCGGGACGAGACCCGGGCTTGGTCCGAGCTCGGCCAAATCATTTCCGGCGAGTGGGATGGAGTTCCGCACTGGGAGAAGCGGAGGATCGCCTCCTGAAATGACGGGTGAGGCGAGAGTAAGTCGAAATCACTGGATACCCAAACAGTCTTGCATGGAATACCATGGGCATGCGTCATCATTACCATTAAAAAAAAAACTTTCCAGCTATCTTGCGACTGCCCATCACCCCCGCATCACGTCCTCTTATGCGCTGCCAGCTCCAGGACCAGGTTGGGGACGCCGGTGAAGCCCTCGGGCATGGCGTAGGTAAAGTTCCAGAACTCAAAGTCGCGCATGGGCCTGTACTGGCCCCCGTACTGGCCGGCGAAGCCGAGCGTGTAGTTGAGGTTGGCGTTGCCGCCGACCTTGACCGCGAGGCCCGGCACGTCCTCCCAGCTGTTGACCACCGTCTTGTCCCTGAACGCGCCGATGAGCAGGCTGAACTGCGACCGGGCCCCGCCGCGCGGGTACGAGAGGCTCAGCCGGCCGGGGGCGACCTCGACGTCGAGCGCCATTTCCGTGGGGTAGAGCTGCGGGGAGTAAGATGGGTGGTTAGCGGCAGCAGTAAAAGCAGTAAAAGCAGTAAAAGCAGTAAAAGCAGTAAAAGCAGTAAAAGCAGTAGCAGAATCCACCCCAGAAAACAGAAGGCTTACCGAAATAAACGAAATCTCGCTGCCCGTGTCCCACTGCACGACGGCCGGGTTGAACGACTCCTGGCTGCGCGAGGGCCCGCCGATGACGATCTCGTCAAACGACTCGGCGCCGATGGTCAGGTCCTCGGACATCCACGTGGTGATGTTGCGGGGCACCAGGTCAAAGGGCGGGTAGTAGGTCGACGCCGTGAACGTGTGCTCGCCCTCAAACGTCTCGAGTCGCGCCCGCGCCTCCCGAGGCAGCAGCTCGTCGTTGGTGCCCGCCAGCGCCGCGAAGAGGGGCGCCCAGGCGTAGTCGGCCATGTGCGACATGACCTGGGGCCGCTCGGCGACGGACGAGGCGTCTTTGCCGAGGATGGCCCAGAACCACAGCCCCATCAGGCTGAGGTAGCGGTTCATGTCGTAGCCGTAGGCGCGGTCCCAGGGCCCCGCCATGTTCTTCATCTTTGGGTTCCAGAGCCGCGACACGGCCTCCCACGTGTGCTGGATCATCCGGGGCGCCCGGGAGGTCATAACGGAGTCTGCGGGCAGGTATTTGGACCAGAGCAGCAGGCCAAAGAGCGAGACGCCCGTGTAGGTGCCGCTGTTGAACTCGGACAGCGTGTTGGCGCGGTCGAACAGCTCGATGATCTCGCCCGCGTACAGCTCGCCCGACCGCGTCATGTTGTCGTCGTTGAGCCTGCGGCCCGTCCAGCCGGCCATGAAGGCGCGCATGATGGCCGGGTTGCTGTAGGACGGGTAGAGGTTGTCCAGCTTTGGGTCGAGGTGGCCGAACCGGTACTCGTCGCCCTTGGTGGCGTTGCGCAGCGACGAGAGCACGAGCTGCTGCGTCGCGTTGCTCAGGAGGTGCGGGAACTCCTCCAGGCACATGATGAGCGTCGTGCCCACGAACCCGCGCCAGTTGGGGTCCCAAGTTCCGTAGATTGTCTGGACGAGGGAAAAGAATGTCGATTGGTCAGCTGCTCCGAGAGAAGCATCAGGAATCAGGAGACCAACAACGTACCGCCTGGTAGTTCTTCGTCCCGACCCGCGGCTCAAACGGGTGCTGCGTGTAGTCGCCGTACCACAGATCCTCCGGGTCCGTGTACTGGTCGTGGACGAGGTTGGTGAGGATCTTGTCGGCCTCGGCCGCGTCGCTGCCCCGGTTCCGGGCCAGGAGGCCAAACGCATACCAGACCGAGCTCCTGGTCTCGTAGCGCAGGGCCGAGGCCGCGCTGAAGTCGTACAGCCACCCGGCCTTGGCGTCGTAGAAGCCGTCCATCCAGTCCATACCCTCGGTGAAGAGGGAGCGCGCGTTGGGCGACAGGCTCTCCATGTAGCTGATGCCGGCGACGACGCGCGCCAGGCCGGCCGCCGCCGCGGCTACGATGAGGCTCGGGCGCATTGTTTTTGCCGCGTGCCGTGATGGCTGATGGGTTGGAGAGACGGAGGGGTGCGTTCAGGTGTCGGGAACCTTCGCTCGAACGGCTCGATCCGGAGAGGAGTGCGTCGCCGTCAGTAGCCGCGGCCGCGGCCGAGCAGGCAGACCGTCTTCGAGCTTAAATGCTTCCCTCAGTCCCCAACCACCCCCCTCTCGCCGTCCCCATCCAGTCTCCATTTCGACATGAGTTTATCACGTACAACCCCCAGTTTTTGCGGACAACGCGAGCCGAAAACAGGCTGCGTCCCCGCTGCGGCGTATCACCGAGAAATCGGTGCGTCTGGGGAAGTAAACATCCCAGACGGCGGGGAACAGGGGAGCTGAGCACGGTCTTCATATCTCAGTAACCCACCCCAAATGCTACCCCGGCCAGATACATAATATCGGCTCCCAACGTGGCGGTCCGATTTGGATATCACCCTTGTTAAAAGTCACGCCAATGGTGGCCCTCACCCCATTTCCCCGCAGAAACTCCGGCTAGACACCGAGATTTAGACTGGTCGCTGATGGCGGTGACCTTCCAGTGTTGGGTGGCAGGCATCAAGCCGTAGGACGTCAAGATTTTCAGCAGCGTCCCTTGATCGGGGCCGACGGAGATTGGCTGGCGGTGAGGGCAAAGCAGCTTGATGGAATGCCTAGACCAACATGTGCTCGCTGTTGAGAGACAGAAGTCATCGATGGTGCGGCCGCCACCGACAGCCGACCCAAGCTTTGTAGCGGTGGGGCCGACATGTTCCTGCAGAGCTCCGGCCGTGATAGTTTGACGACCGGAGCGGAGGAAAGGCCGGAGGATCCTGGTGGTTGTCTGGGCCGGGAGCAAGTTTGCGGGGAGCTCAGGTCTTGTCTGCTCTCAGGTTTGCTGGGGCGGCGGTGAGAGCCAAAGTTTCCTAATCGAGCGTACCCGCCAGGACAGGCGCACCAGGGCCCCTATCTACCTGACTCGACACGCCGCGTCGATTCCACGTCCCCGAAGGACACCAGTGGCATTGAAAGTGGGTGAATGAATGCGTCCAAAGCGAATGATGGAGGGCCTATAATGTACCGTACATAGCTTAACGCACCAGCCTGCCGAGGTTTCCAGAAGGGGCAGGCCGATATTCGGTTGCCCTCCGGGCCTCTGATGTGGAGATGCAGAGGTCACGCGCAAAAGATGTGGCTAAGGAGAGGAGGAGTCTGGGACTTGTCGCTGAATAAAAGGGTTGCCGCGAACGGGAATGGGGGATGCCATGTAAAAGCGAGACATTGATCTCATCTCGGGGTTCATAGCCGGGTCTGCAATGGCGTCAAGTTCCACCCAACGAGCACACGGCGTCCAGGCCGGGATGCCGGCGCCTTGGGTGTCTGAAATTGTCCGACAGTTTGAGGTTGCGCCCTCACTGCTGCAGGACGCAACCAATTTATTTGTGAAGCAGCTCCGTCAGTGCCCTGCATTGAACCGCGGTAGCCTCCGACAGGTTAAGTCTTCCCGGGCGGATGGAACGCTAACAAGCGCTGCTTGCAGGAGAGGGCCTGGCCCAGGATGGGACCTCGCTTCTTCAGGTGCCGTCGTATGTGACCAAGCTTCCGGATGGAAGCGAAAAGGGCACCTGTCTAGCCATCGATCTCGGCGGCACGAACTTGAGGGTTTGCTCGGTCGAGCTGCGCGGGGATTCGACGTACTCGGTGGCCAAGACCAAGGCTGCCATCCCTGTGCCGTTGATGGCGGCCCCGTCCTACAAAAATCTCTTCCGCTTCATCGCGCAGCATGTCGAGGAATTCCTGCTCGGAAGGCAGCCAGACGGCGTCGAGGAGTGGCACTGGCCAGAGAGGGTCCAGGAGTGGCGAAATCTCTTGGAGGCACAGGATGTGACTGGCGAGCTTCGGCGGACGCATGCTCATCCCCTGGGCTTCACCTTTAGCTTCACGTTTGACCAGCACGCCATCGACCGGGGAACCCTTCTGCACTGGACCAAGGCGTTCACCATCAAGGACGCCGTGGGTCGGGATCCCTGCGCGATGCTCCAGGAGGCGTTGGATGAGCAGAGACTTCCGTTGGTGGTCACGGCGCTCGCAAACGACACGGTCGGGACGCTGGCTGCACGGGCCTACTCGGCCGGCTCACTTCATATGAGGCGTTGCAACGGGGCGAAGACAGGGCCATCTGGCGGCACCCTGTTGGGAGCCATCTTCGGGACCGGGACCAACGGGGCTTACATGGAGCGTCTCGAGAGCATCACGAAGCTGCATTCCCACGAACAGTTTGCCGACCCAGAGCGGAGGCGGGGCCAGTTCCAGGCTCTCAACACCGAGTGGGGAGGGTTCGACGGCAAGCTGGAGGTCCTGCCGGTGACGCCCTACGACGCGGCCCTGGACCGGGAGTCAGCAAATCCAGACGACCAGCATTTCGAAAAGCGCATCTCGGGCATGTATCTCGGCGAGATATTGCGGCTGGTCTTGGTGGAACGCTGTGGCCCAGGAGGCGAGCTGGGAGGACTCGGGGTACCACCAACTTCGAGGCTGTTCGTCCCCTACGCGATCGACAGCCCGTTCCTATCGGCCCTGGTGAGCGACCGGACGGCGGGACTCGACTCGGCTCGGGGCGAAATCCAGAGCGTGCTCGGCGTGAGCGACGTGACGGTGGCAGACGCAGAGGCCATCTGGGCAGTGGCAGAGGCCATCGGCCGCCGAGCAGCCCGACTTTCAGCCATCGCGGTTGCTGGAATCGTCATGCAGTCGGGGCGAGCCAGTCAGCGAAGCCAAGTGATGGCCAGCGCAGCCTGGGGAGCCCTGCCGTCTTTTGGGCTATTCCGAGCTGCCTTGCTGAGCATCGTCAGGCGGCTCGCTTCTTGGCTGGGCTTCGCTCCCATAGGCAGGCCTACTGTGCCATCCCCATCACCGCACGCTCGAGACAATGGTGGCAGCCACCAAGGACAGGAGGGCGGCGGCGCTGGCGGGGAGATCGACATCGGGGTCGACGGTTCACTGTTTGAGCACTTCCCTCGGTTCGAGGACAACATGCGCGCCGCTCTGCGCGAGATACCGGCGATCGGGCCGGGTGTGGAGCGGAATATCCGGATGGGCACGGCCAAGGACGGCTCGAGCGTTGGGGCAGCCTTGATTGCCTGGACGGTTGGGCAATCGCGATGGGCAATATCACCCTCCATTACAAATACCTACTAGACAGGCATCAGAAGGACGAAAAGGACGGTGTCAACCACCCGCCCAGCTGCTGGCCCTCCTCCACGGCCAAATCTCTGGATCCCAGCAAAACTCGTCCAGCTCATCGAGGACGGACCTCGGGCTTGGTCGGGACCGGCACGGCTCCATGGGCGCCATCAAGTGGGACATGTACAGCATTGAGGCGGCCCAATTCAAGCCACGTCTCATTGGCCGTTGCCTTCTCTGACTAGAGCACGTATCGAGCAGCTTCTCGTCACCGGAACGGCAGTTGGAACATCGAGACGAGCCAAGACCGCTAATGCTCGACATTGCGCATGCCATTCGATTCTACATTGGATGGACTGAGAACCGGGAGATCCATTAAATGTGCTGGCAATATCACTGCGAGGCTGCAACTTCAAGGTTGAGTGAGGTCAAGTCTTGGGGATTTCAAAGAAAACCCAAGGGGAATTTTTCGTGGTCAAGGTTCTCGAGCAGCCACTTCACACGCCATATTCTCTGGACACCCCCCAAAAGGTTTGAAGGAGATTTACCCCTCCATGACCTTCAATGGCCTTTTTTCTTTCGTGTCCGTGGATCGACGCTCCACCCCAAGTGCTGGGCCTCATTCATACCCCGCGCTTGCAGGGCCCACGACTATCAGCAGAGGCTGGGACCTTCCGGAATAGGACTGGCGGGTACCCGCGAATGGCTCCTTGGCTTTCAATTAAAATTGTCTCTCCAGTCTGCCGGCTCCCGGCTCCAAAGGCAGCGCGCAGGCTCACAGCCACACCGCATTCAGGCACCCGCAAACCGGCCAGGGGCGCCTACTTGGCGGCGTCACCATGTTGCAGCGAGCTGCCCAATCAAGGGCTGGGAGCGAGATAGGAAGGACGAGTGAGGTGATGTTCTGCTCCCGCGAGCTGAGCTGATGCCCCGGCCTGCATATCACAGCGGGCCACTGCAGCTGGTCGGCTGGGAGGCGCGGAAAGGAAAATGGCGAGTGTGGGAGAACGTCTTGGCGATGATTTCGAGACGCCGAGGGCGGTGATTCCTCATAAGGAAGCCCGCGCCCACCAACGTCAACCGCGGCGCCTGCCCTCGCTTCTGCACCCCCAACCGTTGCCGTTCCTGTTCACGTCCCTATCCGGTTCGCCAGCCTGCCCGCCATGAAGTTCACGTCGGCCTGGATGTCGCTGTGCCTCGCGCACATGGCCGCCGCCTGCCTCCTGCCCGGCGAGTCGGCGCACAAAGGCCCGGAACCGTTCCTGATCCGCCGCCAGGGCTTGAACAACGGCATCGCCATCGGCACGGGCGACAGGTTCGACGGCGGCAAAACCTTCCCCCGCGGCCTCGGGACTCAGCCCGCGGGGACCGACCTGCAGAGCCTGCTCAGCGTCGCCGAAATCTATTCGGGCTTCGAGGGCCTGAAGCGCGAATACGGCTTCACGGCGTTTGAGGCGCCTGACAAGACGTCAGTGTTGTTCCAGAACCGCCCCAGACAGTGCTCTACTCTCGTTTCTCATCTACTAACACTGGAGGATGCGTTTCAGATACGAGAACAGGACCATTGTCGGCGGAGCTATCGGTGGAAGCGGCGGAAACTGCTCCAGGTATGTCCCATCTTACATCTCTCTGCTGAGGCTTCCCATTATCCCATCACACACTCAGTACGCTAACAGTACTATAGCGCCTACCACGTCTACCTGAACGGCGCCATCCACGCGCGAGAGCGCGGCTCGCCCGACAACATCCTGTACTTCATCTCGGACCTGCTCTACGCCAACAAGCACAACACCGGCCTGACCTACGGCGGCCGCCAGTACTCGAACTGCGACGTCAAGCGCGCCCTGAAAACGGGCATCGTCTTCACGCCGCTGTCCAACCCCGACGGGGTCGCCTGGGACCAGTCGACCAACTCGTGCTGGCGCAAGAACCGCAACCCCGCCTCGGCCACACCCGGCAACCCCGAGTCGATCGGCATCGACCTGAACAGGAACTTTGACTTTCTTTTCGATTTCCTGAAAAAGTTCCACCCGGACGTCGGCCCCAACGTGGCCTCGGAGGACCCG
Source organism: Magnaporthiopsis incrustans (assembly GCA_003049425.1). NCBI lineage: Eukaryota > Fungi > Ascomycota > Sordariomycetes > Magnaporthales > Magnaporthaceae > Magnaporthiopsis > Magnaporthiopsis incrustans. The sequence continues at coordinate 66,299 of PYSR01000068.1, forward strand.
GCCGCCCAGACCTTCCACGGCACCGCCGCCTTCTCCGAGCCCGAAACCCGGGCGATCAAGCACGTCATGGACAAGTACGCCATCCGGTGGTACCTCGATCTGCACTCGTACACCGGGGCCCTGCTGCACAGCTGGGGCAGCGACCACAACCAGATGCGGAAGCCCTACATGAACTTTATGAACTCGAGCTACGACAGCGTCAGGGGCCTCATGCCCGACGACCCGGCCTCGGGCGCCGTCTACCAGGAGTACCAGCCCAGCGACGACTGGCGCGACTCGGTCTACGCCGCCATGCGCACCGTCAACTCCATGGAGGCCGCGACCGGCCGCCACTACGAGTCCATGCAGGCCAGCCTGCTCTACCCGACCAGCGGCGCCTCCGACGACTACGCCACGTCGCGCCACTTCGCCGACCCTTCGGCCAACAAGGTCTACGGCTACTGCCTCGAGTTCGGCTTCGGCAATGAGGACGCCTCCTGCCCATTCTACCCGACGCCCGGGCAGTACCACACGAACATGCTCGAGGTTTCGGCCGGCTTGATGGAATGGGTTCTCGCTGCGTCCGATATCGGCGTTGGTGAGACGCGGTGTTGATTTCAGGATGTCGGGAGCTGGGGAGAGGTACAACTTTACCGTTTCTACGCCTCTTTCCAATGCGTCTCTAGTGAGGTATCTGATGAATACAAGACGTAATGAGCACGAGAATGTGCCGCAGCTCCGACGCCAGCACGTGAACAATGGACGACTGGTACCCGCAAGCACATGTGAGACTGCGTAGCACGCCACGAGTGGAAACAACGCCGGGGGCTCGCCGTGTGCGAAACCGCGGATGGGTGCGAGGTGACTCAGGAGGGCAACTCCCAACATGGCATGGTCTCTGCCCCCAGCCAATACGGTAGGCGAGAAGCTTGCCGGGCCTGAACCGACTTCTCTTGGTCATCTACGGGCACAGGCAGGGTGCGCCGGCCGCTCAACATCCAGACGTACAGAAAGTCTGCCATCGACACCGAAGACGACGATTAGCTCTGCCTATTCACAGTCATCCTCATCACCATCCACCTCTCTCGTCTCCCACTGGCAATTTAGAGCCAATCCGCCAATCTGTGCTTCTCGACTGCTGCCCGCCTGCCTTGGCCCACCACTGCTTTGCAAGTCCTCAAGGTAGTAGAGTTCACCGTTTGCCATTTTCACGCCGACTTCACCTGGGATATCGCGAGCCGATGTTGAAATAACGTTAGACTGGTATGCATTTATCTGGATTATCTTCATATTGCTCTCAAGGAAGGGCACTTGCTTCCGGAGGCAGATCCCCCTAGCCGATCAAGTACTTTTGAGCGCGTGTACGATCCGCCTGTCGACGCCTTCGAAACATCCAACCCATAAGCTTCAACGATGTAGCCCCTCGCCTCTGGCCAGGCACCCTACTCTCAGGGCTCCGTGCCGTCCTTTCCCCAAGGGCCACTTGAAGACCCGACCGGCGACACTCCATCCAGCCTCGGCCTCGTCCCCTGGGCGGACGTGCACCTGGCCTCGGGCAGCAGCGCGAAGGCGAGCGGCATCAGTGCGGCTGTCAGTGACCCTCCGCCCGCCATGGCTGCCACAGCTGAAAAACCGGTCTCGTAGCCGGGGCTTTGGCTCGACGGCCACAGGAGCGCCGTTGCCCGGGCCTTGCTCAGGCACCTCTTCCTAGTGCAAGTGAGTCGTTTATCAACATGACCGAGGAACGGCGGTGCAAGACGCTCGCTACCTAGAGCCGTCGGAGCGACGCAGGGGGTTACATGGCCGGGATGCTCTCCCTTCGAGGCCGCGCTTGTCCTCCCATCACATGCAGCCCCATGGAAGCGAGAAGGTTTTCCTAGGTACCAACGGAGTTTGCAGATATACTCGAGATAGAATGGCCCCCAATGGGCCAATCAGCTCTTTCCCGTTTCCAATAGGCTCCGCACGGCAGCTCCCTACCCGACTTGATGATTTGTATCAATGTTGATAGCCTTGCGCGAGACGCTCTGCGCGGATGATACATGTATTCACTACCACAGTCGGGCTTTAGAAGTGGACGCGCGGGAATATGGGCCAGGAATGAGCGTGGATACCACATTTTTACAAGACCGCCTAGATATCCTAGTTATTATGTTCTACCAAGGAGCATCATGCCTCTGGAAGCCAGAGCGCAGTCAGAAAAAAAAAAAAAAAAAAACGTAAATATTACAGCCACCCAGTCTCGACCATCGCCGTCGGCCCAGTCGCCCGGGCCGCGCGGGGGGCTGGGCGCCCATCTCCAAAATCAGCAGTCCTAGTCCCACCAGGGTTGAGGGCTAGTAAGCTCGCTAGTCCTGACGCCGCCCTCCACGGCCGGGAAGCGGTAGCCCGTGTCGTTGGCGACGTCGTGCTCGGTGTTAGGGAAGTTGCCCTGCGGGAGCTGGTGGCAGCGGCCGTTGTAGGGCCTCCCCTTGCCGTCCCACTTGCCGGGCCCGCCGCCGGGGTAGGGCGAGATGCGGTCATCGTTGCAGTTGGCGTAGCCGATGATGGCCAGCCAGCCCGGGACGCCGTTGGGGCCCGTGGACCGCCACTCGGACGAGAAGCCGGCCTTGCCCGGGTTCTTCTCGACGTCGTCGCAGCACCCGAACATGGTCTGGATCCGGAGCACGCCGGGCGGCGACTGCAGATACTTGACGGCCTTCATGGCCCAGGTGGCGTTGAAGGCCGTCTCGAGCATGAGGGTGTGGTTGAGCGCGTTGCAGAGGTAGACGCCCGACGTGCCGAGGCACGCCGTCCGCGTGCACGAGTTCGGCTGCAGGTACATGAACTTTTGCCCGAACTCGGGGTCCGTGGGCAGCGGCCAGCCCCTGAGCATCAGCCCCACGTCGTCGTAGTTTGCCGTCTGCCAGCTCTGCCCACACCTAATGTCTTCAACAGGTCGCCACGTCCCTGGTCAGCACTGGGCCTCGGTGGTATCGCATTGTATCCATGGGAGGCGGATATTTCGGTTCGCGACGACAGGAAAGAAAATCACTACTTACACCCCGTCGGAATGTCCACATAGTAGTCCTTCGATCTCAACTCCGTGTGGACGATGCCCGGCTTATCCGGATCACCCGGAGGAGTCGACCACAACGTGTCGGGCCACGTTTCGACCGTTTCTCTGCGGACGAGGGCCGGGTCTGACGACCGACGCGAGCGAGCAGCACGGCCCTCCGCTAGCGGGAAGACGGCGAACAGGGCCAGCGCAAGGCCGTGAATCCCCGAGGGGAGCATCGTTCCGATGACAGGGTAGGGAAGCGTGTCGGTGTGTGCGATTGCGACTCGACGACGGCAGTCTTGGCAGTGGGTGCGGTTGATAAGCGCCGGGGAGGTCTCGACGAAGTTCTACAGAAACCAGATACTCTGATGGATGAGAGAATGGGGACCAGCAGCCCGAGTTTCAGAGCAGAAGATGGCGCCTATATATCTGGAGAGTGGTAGCTACCGCCTGTGGCTTCCAAGAACTCAATGAAGGTTACGCCGGTTGCTTGAGGAAAAGCTTAGTAGGCTCCAGACGGAGGCTTTTCTTCTGCAATCTGCCTCAAGGTTTGCAGAAACAATGGCAGCCTTGCCGCGGCATAGAGAAGCCATCAGAAGCTTGTCTCCACAGCCCGCAGCCATCTCCGGTGACTGCTTAAGTAACAGTACGATCAGCCACAGTGACGCTACGTAGAGACAGCTGGGGCTGGAACTCCGTTGGCCTGGGAGTTGAATGTGGACTTGTGCTTGTCGCTTCCGCTTGTTCCTGTTATGGGCCGGAGGCGGAGATTCACCCTAATTGACAACGGTTTTGGTCGACATGTCCAATCCGTGGCGAGCATCATTTGGCCTCCGTTTCGCGCATATTCTGACTCTGCACCGCCTGGTCTTGATGAAAGAGGATCAGTGTGTCTTGGGAACCCCATGCAAGTCGCGGCAAACGGCTGCACTATGGTGGATTTGAACAGCATCATCATCAAATGGGCCGATCGCCGTCGAAACGTACCCCACGCACCCCAAGCCCATGGAGCCCGCCCGGAAGCGGTAACACCCACCTACTGTAGGCACAGACCCCGACTCGTGCTGTCGATTCGACCACTGTTTCCAACCGGAGCCCCTGGCCGGGAGCCGGCACCATTAAAAGAGGAACCGTTGACAAGAAACTACCGCTTTTGGGAGGCTTGGCTGCGGCAGAACGGGCGATGTCCCCTGACTCCCCTCCTATCACGCAACCCGAGGACCCCTGGAACGGCACGGCGGTCACAGGTTTAACGTGTTCAGTTCCGCCACAGAACTTTCCGTCGCTGCTGATTTGGTGATTCCGCTTTGTGATGCCCTCTGTTGCTTTCATTCTCTGTTTTTTTTTCGTCCCTGCCTCTGTTCTCTAGGTCTAGTAGTACGTACGCATATTGCGCAACAAGTTGGGGTTCTGGCTACACCACCATGGCAACCCCACGAAACCGCCCGGTTTGACCTGGGCTTTTTCTCGCCTTTTCTTTCTCTCTTAATTGCTCAAGAAGCGCAAGCTCCCTGGTCATCTCCGTGTCACACTGCGTTGCAACCCTCTCTCGCTCGGCTGCCATCCGAGTTTCCCTCCCCCGTAGTAGCAAGGGAGTCCTGGCGCTACCGCTCCACGCGATCGTGCCATGACGATGACGACCTTGCATATAAGAAGACCGCGGGGCACCCGTCGCTGCCTCCTCGTCTGGTCCCTAGTCCTGCCCCTCAGCGTACTCGGACTTCTTTATCTCCTGGCGAGCTCCCCACTAGACCTGCTCCGGTAGCAGCGCATCACACTCCCACCCATCACCAGCACCAACACAACCACAACCTCCCCGACAGAAGCAATGGCGGCAGCCTTCCTGGACGCGGTCAAGAGCCGAAGGAGTCTGTACGAGCTGAACAAGAAGCTGCCCATCAGCCACGACCTGATCAAGTGGATCGTCAACGAGTCCATACAGGCCGTCCCCAGCGCCTTCAACTCGCAGACCAACCGCGCCGTCGTCCTTTTTGGCACAGAACACGACATGCTCTGGGACCTTATTGGCGATGTGCTGAGGGCGCGCATCTCGGCCGAGAAATGGGCCGAAACCTCAGAGGTCATGGCTGGATTTAAGGCCGCCGCCGGTACCGTATGTTTCTTTCCCATGACGAGCGGGCGGCGCGCCACTTGCCCTTTTTACTCACGCCAACAATCCCCGGAAAAAGGTTCTTTTTTTCGTCGACGAGGCCGTCATCAGCAGGTACCAGGAGGATATCCCTTCGTACGCGGAAAACTTCGCCACGTGGGCCACGCAGTCGGACGGCATGCTCCAGCACACCGTCTGGACCGCGCTCGAGACCGAAGGCCTCGGCGCCAGCCTGCAACACTACAACCCCATCATTGACGACAAGGTTTCCGACGCCTGGGACCTGCCAGACACCTGGCGCCTGTCCTCACAGCTCGTCTTTGGCGGCCGCGCCGGCGGCCCAGAGAATAAGGAGACCGGCCCGCTATCAGACAAGGTCAAGTTCTTCGGCCTATAGGACTTATAGAGGCTTGTGGTTGAGCGCGTCCATGGCAGCACAGGAGTTAATAGACTGGTTGGCTTTTGCTTGGTCGGGCCTGCGTGTGCTGGGTGTCGGAGGCTGTGCTTGATATCCAGGGTCCATGTGACTGCATTGTATGTTGCGGGGACCAGTCTTACAGCGCGTCGTTCCTCTGCTCGTCCCGAAGTCGCGATCCCAGCAATGGCACCGTCTTTGCCCGCTGGTCGGATCATACCTAATAAAATCCCGCTAGCATACCCAAGGCCAGGTCGATCCGGGAGGAGAACGTTCGTCACGTGTGCCCACCGCGTATCGAGGTCTGCTAGCGGTGGTTTGATCCCATCTCTGGTTTCCGGTGATCTAGAGCTAACATCAAGCTACCAGGAACTCGGGGACAAACAAGGCAGCCATAGCTCTCGCTGTTCCAGATCTCAGACAGGCAGCCATCACGGCTACGTCCACGACTAGCAACCAGAGGCGGCGCGAGCTGCTATCCAGCTCCATGATGGCCAACCACATCTTGGCGCATGCCGACGGGCGCGGCCACGCTCGATTCGCAACCCGGAGGACCCCGGCACGTTCATCATAGCAGGTGCCAAGCCGACGTCTCCGGTCCGGAGCCAGCATGATTACTTATGTTTCCCATCAGCCATGACAGCTACGTCATGTTGGGGCGCCAGCAAGAGGGTCGACAGCAGAGGCAGTAGCTAGGAGGACAGAGGAGATGATGCGCAGCAGCCGCGGTGCCATCATCGGCAACCACCGACGGTGGGGCCGTCCAAGTCCGTCGTCGCACTCCTCGCCGCCGGCCGCCCGATCCGGCTCGTCTGGCACGCGGCGGAGATCCTCGGAGAGAGCTTGCCTGTGTTCGACCCGCGGTAGCACCGCGCGGCGGGCGGCAAGCATGACCTGCTCATCAGCTCGCAGCAGATGGCCTCGGCGCTCGCCTCGGATTCGCCGGAGGAGACGGACACGACGGCGGAGGTGGTGGTCAGCAAAGACGCCCCTGGCGATGGGAACAGAGCAGCTGTGGGTTGTGGGAGCCAGACGCCAAGGCCGTCGTGGTCCAGAATGACCACGGGTTCGCCAGGTCACTGGATCTGGCGGTGTGCCAGGCAGTCCACACGGACGAGAACGCCAGATGCAGCTGCAGGCCGAGAGCCTGGCGCGTGGAGCACCGGACGGGGCCGCCGATGCCATCCGTTGCTGTAACGCGCCTACGCTAATAGAAGCAAACACCGAAAGCAATTAGCAATCACCAGCCTGCCGAATGTCAGCACTCGCCGCTTCGGTCCTTTTCAGGGCACATGTGGCGGCGATGATGACATCTGACAGAGTCGCGACAGCCTCCATGGCCATGCCTGTTTTTCTACAGCTTCATTCATCGCTGAGCCGAGATCCGATTTCGGGCGCTTGGCGTGGAATTGAACCACCGCCAAGCCTCGCTAAGCCTGCGGGGGAAGCTGCAAAGGACGCGGCCCCTGCGGGGGTTAGGACAGCCCGGCGAGACTCGAGCCTTCCAAGGGACCCTAAACTCTAACCAATGGAAGCACCACAGCCAGAATGGATGCTTCGATGCACCAGGTCAAGCGTCGGTCCAACAACGAATCAAACGAGGGAAGGAGCCGCACAGCCGACATTTCCGAGCGAGGGCCAGCATGTAGTCGATTCGAAGCTGAGATCTGAAGCCAGAGGCGGGGGTGAATTTGCATTCCGAATTAGACATGCTGGTCACTCCACAACAGAGGCCACGCCAGCCAGAGGGGAAGCCAAACTATGACATTGTCAGCAAGGGGCCTTCGGTCGGAAATCGGGGGAGCGAGCTTTGTCCGAGATAAAAGGCTACCGACGCCCAAGGTGACCAGCAGACTTTCAACCTTTAGGTTACTCTTTCCCTTGTTGCTCTCTCACTGGGGTCAGGCTGTTGACACACCCCCTACCTAGCACAGGCACCCAGCAGCCGCAGCCAAGCCCGCTAGGTCATGGCCGCCGACTCGGAGAAGAAACGCGACGACGATGGCCGGGCGTCCCCGCCGCCGGCCCTGCGCCGGGACGACGATGAGGAGCTGCTCGACGCGCAGTGCCCGCCGCACACGACCGAGCGGAAGCTGATAACGCGCATCGACCTACACGTCATTCCTTTCCTGTGCATCATGTACCTGCTGGCCTTCCTCGACCGAGGTGCGCACCCAATAATATCCGCCAAGCCCTTGATGTCTAGGTAGCCGGCTGACCCAGCAGCACAGTCAACATTGCAAACGCCAACGTGTTTGGTCTTTCCGAGGAGCTGCACCTCGACGGAACCCGCTACAACAACGCCCTGGTCGTCTTCTTCGTGCCGTACATCCTCTTCGAGATCCCGAGCAACATCCTGCTGAAGAAGTTCCGCCCGCACGTATGGCTCACCATCAACATGGCGGGCTTCGGCCTCGTCACCATGCTCCAGGGCTTCGTGACGAGCTACGACGGCCTCATCGCCACCCGCTTCTTCCTCGGCGTCTTCGAGACGGGCATGTTCCCGGGCGCCTTCTACCTGATCGGCATGTGGTACCGCCGCCACGAGGCGCAGAAGCGCTACTCCTTCTTCTTCAACTCCACCACCCTCGCCGGCGCCTTCGGGGGCCTGCTGGCCGCCGCCATAGGCAAGATGGACGGCCTCAGGGGCTACCAGGGCTGGCGCTGGATCTTCATCATCGAGGGCGCCCTCACCGCCTTCGTCTCCCTCTTCTTTTTCTTCCTGCTGCCGGACTTCCCCGAGGAGAGCAAGTGGCTCACGCCCGAGGAGAAGGCCTTCGTCACGGCCCGCCTCCGCATCGACCAGGGCCGGTCCGCTGCCGAGCGGAGCATCACGCTGCGCGACGTCGCCAACGTGTTCCGCGACTACAAGGTCGTCCTCGGAGGGTTCATGTACTTTGGCCTCATCGTTCCCGCCTATGGCTACGCCTACTTCGCCCCGGGCATCTTGCAAACCTACGGCTACGACCCGATCCAGACTCAGCTGCACAGGTAAATACGTCCCCGCGGTGTGCGCATCCTTGTACACCATGTTCGTTCACCCTATGGTATCTTGTCGGCTGCTAACCTATACGGCATGTAAACAGCGTCCCGCCCTGGGCCGTCTCGTTTGCCTTCTCGATGCTGTGCGCGTACCTGTCGGACCGGACCCGCCACCGTTTCGCCTTTGCCGTCTCGGCCATCGTCGTCTGCATCGCCGGCTTCGCCATCCTGATCGCCGTCCACAACAACACCAACGTCCAGTACGCCGGCCTCTTCCTCGTCGCCATGGGCGCGTACACGGCCATGCCCATCATCGTCTGCTGGTTCAACATGAACCTGGGCGGCCACCACCGCCGCGCCGTCGGGAGCGCCTGGCAGGTCGGCTTCGGCAACATCGGCGGCATCATCGCCGTCTACGCCTTCCTCAAGAAGGATGCGCCATTCTACACCCCCGGCTACTCCATCTCCATCGCCTTCACCACCCTCAGCATCATCGCCTGCATCGCCTACGGCGTCGCGTGCTGGGCCGCAAACAGGAAGCGCGACAGGGAGGCGGCGCAGGGCTCGGAGCTGACGGAGGAGGAGAAGACCGAGCTGGGGGACATGTCTCCTGATTACAGATACTTGCTTTAAGGTGGCTGAAGGGTATGATAATCATCGTGTCTTTGCTACTGCATGTATAAAACCTAATGACGGAGGAGGTTTGTAGAAAGATGTAGATTTTCTAGACGGCACGAGGCCACGGGTTACCTTTCGAATTCTTTCTGATTGTGGTTTTCGACGATGAGACTGTCTAGCTACTGGCGGTGTCGCAAAGAGACTCTGGGGACGGATCTCGCCCACGCCCTCGACTTAGCAGAGGGAATGGGTTTGTGTCTCGTAGCCTTCCTTGCGTCTCCAAGGCCCCAATGCTTTGGCTTTCCGTCTATCAATGTAAGCACTTGACTTGACAAGTTTTACACGAGGCGTGGCGACATCCTCCAATGCGAGGCTGCTACTAGACTGTTATCAACACAGCAAGACGTCATGCCTAGTACTTTTCTTTATTAGATGATTTGCATCCTACCATTGCCGGGACACACACACACAGACAGACAGGGTTGCCGTAGGAATATACCTGATTGCGATCCCAGCTCTTTCACGGCTTCGTAACATTCACCAGCGGCCAGTTGATGCCGGCGTCTTTTGCCCCGCTGTTTCCCAGGCCGGCACAGCTGTAGAGGCCGACGGGGTTGCCCGCCGTGGCTCTGAGATACTGGAGGTCGATGCATTGTTCTGCCGGGAAGGTTGGGTTGAGTCCAGATGTTAGTTGCGCCTGTTACAGAATGGAATAACAGTAAAACGCGACCGGAGTGACGATAAGAGAAGAAGAGAAGACCTACGTGGCTTCGGCGACGCATCAACAGCGATCCTGCCATCCGCGAAAACGTTCCACATCTGGCCCGGCTCGGTCGCCGAGCACTCGCGGAGGTAGATGTTTGCCATATCCTTCCAGTTGCCTACAGACACGGGAACGGGCCGCACAAGGCCTCCAGTCAGTTGCTCGATATGGCGCATAGGTAGACGCCAACCCAAAGACGTGGTGGCAGGATCCCGGGGGGGCGTCGGCTTACTCTTGGCGCCAGCGTCCATGCACCAGTTCGTCTCGGCCAGCTGGATCCTGGTCACGCCGGCCTTGAGGTACCACTGCTGCTCCTTCTTGCTACTGAGCGGCTGTCTGGGATGGGGGGTGAACAGAGTCAGCCAGGCTTGCAGATCACAAACACGGGGAAGAACGAGGGGGAGGGACAGAAGCGAGAAGAGGAACAGCACAGCACTCACACGACCAGCGTGCTCCCAACCGCCACCGTCTTGGGCTGCACCACAAACTTGGTGTTCGCCATCGACGTCATGTAGACGGCGCGGTAGCCCTCGGGCACCTGCGCCTGGACCAGGGCACTCCCCGCGGCCGCGGCGGCCAGCACCAGGCTCGAGAGGTGCACCATTGTTTCCGAGGGGAGGCGGTATTTTATTTTCGAGCGAATATCGAGAGACCTTTCGTTTTTCTCTCTCCAAATAGGCAGTAATAGCACCGGCGGTTGTAGAGGGACACGTAAAAAAGGGGGTCGCCAAGTCGGGGGAAGCAGACGATGCCCAGAAGCCACGGGCTGGGCAGCTCATTTATTTATACACAAAGCAGCGGCACCACCACAACCGACCCCCCGCCGACGTCTCTCTTTTTTGTTTTATCTGCTGCCTCCATCAAGCAGGCGGCTATGGGTTTATTTGCCGTATGCAACCGTGGCAGAATCCGTTCGGCTCGGCAGATGATAAAAGGGCACTGGAATAGGACACGGGTTTGGAATGGGACGTGGAAAGGTGGTAGGGAAGCACCTAGCCATCAATTAAAACACACGTTCGATACAACCCCCCGCATCGCTCACGCAAATGGAGCAATATGAGCGCCCGATCTCAGGCTATGGGGCTAAATTGGTCAGCGAGCGCGGTCGGTGCCTCCCTGCAACTCCCGCAGACGCAGCACTCGGAAGTGCCCTGTCACCAAAAGGCTCCGCGCGAGCCGGGTCGCTGGTAGTGCCCAGGGCGGGACCTTACAGAGCGAAGGACATGTTGCAAATTGGAGAATCACGCAGGAAATGAGCTTGTCAAGATGGGAGGATCTCGTATATTGTCAAAGTAATCAGTGGGAGGCAGCGTCAAACCAGCAGCCCACACGAGTTTCCCTCCACAGCCGCGAAGCCTCGCAGCATGCGCTCTGTGGTGAGCTTCTTCCGGCCAAGTGAGACTACCTATGCCGCGCTGGGCCAATAAAACCATGTTGTCACCAAGGGCTAGGAGCCTTCCCGAGCCGGGACCGCTTCCTTGATGCGCAAGACGGCGCAACCAAGCATGAACCAAAAATACGTGAGAAGAAGAAAAAAGGAAACAAAAGGCCGCGCTACGCCACGGCTGGCGCGATATATGCAGAGAGAAACCCCCACCCAAAGTAAAGACCAAAACTCCGCGACAATGCAATGCTATGCGTAAACCCTGTCCTTGCGTTCATGGGGGCTGTGGGTCTCTAGTGTCAGTTAAAAAAAAAAAAAAAAAAGAACCAAAACGTCGGAAGAATCTCGTAAAAAATGATACATAAAGATGCAAAGAAAAGAATTAGGTGAGCATCCGCCCAGTGCGGTAGTGTTGTCGAAGTCTGTCAAGCCATTGATGGGATGACATAAAGGCGTGAGTGGCAAAACCCATGTCACGCCTCTCCGACTGGCGGCGCCTGCGGATGCCGTCCAAAGCCAACGGCTCGGTCCTGGGCGGCGACCAGCCTCAGCTTCTCAAGCAGAATTCGCCTTTCCTAATTCGGATAGTGCATGTGATGCTGGGGGTGATCGTGGGTCTGGCCGAGGCCCATCATGGAGCGTAGCTGCGGCTGCTGGTGCTGCTGATGCTGGTGCGAAGGCGGATTGGTAGGGAACAGTGGCGTCATAGATCCGCCTTGCCTGGCATACTGCTGTTGCTGCTGCTGGGCCGACATGGTAAACTCGGGCACGATACCTGTGCGGTATTCGTTTCGACGACCAAGAGGCTGGTAATGCATCTGCGTGGGTGGGATCATGCCCGACCCAGAGAGGTGGTACTCGTGGAGGCTAGCAGACGGTGGCGGATAGAGCAGAGTGTTGAAATGGCGCACAGGCCGGTACGGGCTCGCGCGGTGTTGCAGGTACACCGATGGCGAATGAGAGATGGGCGTACGCACTCCCGGATGGCCATGGGCAAACGACTCGGTCAGGGGGGACGAGTTGCCCAGAGCGGCGGCGGCGGCAGGTGTCAGCGAGCCTGGGCTGTGGCGCTTGGTTGGGGTCCCGTAGTTTGTCGTCGGCGGGAATCCGGACGGGGCCGAAGTGGCGATAGGAGTCGTGACCGACGGGGCAACAGCTTGGGCCACGGGCCCGGATGTTGCCATGACGTTCTGCGAATAGTTCGTCGATGTCGTGGTCGGGTAGACGGTCGACATGGCCCTCACGCCCGGAACCAAGGGCGGTAGCGACAGGGCAGACTGCTGCGCGGGGGCGTGGCTTGTGCCAGAGTTGTAGGCAGCCGTCGTTGGAACCTGCTGGTTTGTGTTGAGGGTCAGATTTGGGGTGGGCAGCCTGAGTGCTTCTGGCGGCACAACCGACGAGGCTGGCCGCTGCTGTCCGGGAAGAGCGAGGCCCTGATGAGGCGGTAAAGGCTGCGGCTGTCTCGACAGCCGCTTGGCAGGAGGTTCGGTAGGATCCTCGTCACAGAGTGGGCGCTTGGCAAATCCATTCCTCGAATCCGGCTTTCCTGCCAGCGGAGACAGCGACTGGCCGTTGGCCGCCGCAGAAGGCCACTGGGAGCCGCCTGTGTAAGCGGGCTGGCTGGGGGGGCCGTAGTTGGGGGAATAAGTCGTCGTGGTCGAGTGGATGCTGGGCGTGAGCAGCAAATGGCTCGTCGGAGATTCGACGGGCGAGGTGGCGGTTGGCAAGTGAGTGGGCGACGGGATCGCAATGGGCGAGACGGGCTTGGTGGCCGCCTCGCAGTACTCCCAGAACCTGGCCATCTTGACCAGCCATTCCTCCCACTTCTCCTTGGAGACCAGGAGGCTGTAACGCATGTTACTCAGAAACTCCACCTCCATAACATGAATCTCTTGGACCGAGATGCCAGACACCTCTGCCCAGGTCTTGTTGGTGTATGTGTTGTCGTCCAGGACTGCGCGTTGGCCAGGTGTTAGAGCCTTGTTCTGATTGGACGCAGCCTGCTCGGTTCGCCAGGGTGGGGTTCACATACATTTGTTGCCAAGCATCAGAGCCACAGTCAGAAGGCGATACTCGCTTCCTGGTCTGCCCTTAACGTTGGGGTTTCCCACCTTGAGCCTGTGGATAAACAGCAGAGCCAGGATGACGACATTCTGGGTAACCTGGGTCGTCGAAAGAATCCCATGGACCCAAGCCTTGAAGTTTTGCGAGGGCAGAGCGTGCTGCGTCAACCTGCGGACCGGCTCGGTTCCCTGCAGGGTCTCGAATTTCTCGGCGAGCTGGTGGATGTTGCGAGCCTCGAACCAGAAGAAGCATGTCAACTGCTCGTCGGGTCAGCGAATCGATAAATCGAAAGCGTTGGCACAGCAGCGCAAACTGCGAGATGGATGGGGACATACCTGAGCCGCCAGGTCCGCCAGCCTTCCGCCCTTTGTGCTGATGCATTTCGGTATGTCCAAGCTTTGTCCGGCCAGGCTGGCGACATCCTTGCGCGACATTGTGCCCTGTGATGCCACCGAGCGACCGGATTTGGGGGTTCCAGGATGTGAGCTCGAGAAGGAGCCAGTCTGTGAGGGCGGATGCGACCCCGAAGATAGGCTGGGCCGTGGGACGGCCGAGGCCTGTTGCGGCTGGCGATACTGAGCGGCATGCGTGTGTGGTTGCGACGGTGCTTGTTGCGACTGTGCCTGCTGGGGGATCTGCAGGGAAGGCCGTCCGGACGGCTGTTGAGCGTGAGGAGGATAGCGTGAGTACCCGTCCAGCGCGGCGTGGACGTCGCTCAGCGAGGAGCGAGCCCGGTCGGTCTGGGCCAGCGAGGCCGAGTATCCCGCCAGCGAGGCATGGGGGTGGCCCTCGTACGGCGCCAGGTTCGGAGCGTGGTATGTGGTTCCCATGTCTTCGAGCGGGGGTGTCCGAAGACCGCTCAGCGAATGAGCGGCAGCTTCCGAGCGGCTGAGCTTTGGGTACGCGATCGAGGGCAGGCGGACGGGTTGGCTCGGGGCGGCGATGGAGAAGAAGTGTGCTGTGGGAGAAGGAGGAAATGGTCGAGCGGCGGACGGACGTGAGCGGGCGGCAGAATACATGAGGGAGGGACGTCTTGGGGGAGCCGCCGTGGTGCGGGCATGCAATGATGCGGGTGGCTCGTGGCTCGAATCTTTCCGGCGGGATCGTGTGCAAGCGTCGAGGATGGGGAGGGGTGGCTGGAGGAGGAGATGACGGAACGGTTGAGGTGGCGTTCGGTAACTCGACGTCGTGCAGGCTTCAGCAGAGTCGTCGGTTGGTGGCTCGGGAGTCTACGGCAGCCGCCTGGCAGATATGTCACGAGCGGGCAGCAGGCCCAGTGCATCCCAAGCTCTCAGACGCAGCGAGGCATGTTCCGACAAGGCAGGAGAGGAGAGTTGCCCCGAGATAGGGCCAGCCCCGACAGGCGGCAGGAACTCTCTTGCTTGCGGTGTTGGGTTTGGGTGGGTGGTGGCACAACAAAGGCGTGGGCCTGAAGCTTGTTCCGTTTGTGTTCCAAGTCAAAGAATGGTCGAGCTGGCCGAGCAGCCAGCCAGGTCGGGCGGGCGGGTGGGCGTTCGGTTATGCGTCGCTGCTTCCAGGATCGCCAATCTCGCTCGGTGACGGGCTGTCTGGGGGGACGGCTCCTCGTACTTCGTCACTTGTTGGCTGTGAGGTGGTAGTGGTACTGGAAGTTCTGGCGCCGGTGCTGGTGGCAGCAGCAGCAGGCGGAGGCAGGCGGGTTCGGCAAGCTGTCGGCCGTGCAAGACAGAGGCTCGGGATGGGCTCAAAGGGACGGCAACAGGTCATGGACCGGCCAAGCAAGAGGTAATATGGCTGGACCAAGGCTTGCTCGACTTGACGGGGTGACGAAGGTGAGAAAAGCCTCCGCATCCACCAAGGCATTTCACCAAAGCGTGCCAGAGGGCAATCCATTCCCTTGTTCGTTACTTCCTGGTTGCGTGGTCGGGTTAGGCAAGGCCCTTGTCCCGGCTCAATGTGGAGGAAGGCACGCCTGGCGCATGGATAGGTTTGCATGTTAGTCGAGAGGTGGATGCTAGACGTCGCCCGTCCCAGACGGGCCTAGCGCTGGTGGCCCGCCTGGGTTGCTTCCTGACTGACGCCCCGTCGCTTGCAATTTGCACTGTTGGGTGTACCTCTGGGCCGGGCCAGGGCCTCGCATTGTGCGAGATGACGCTGGGCCAGTCCTCATTTGTTGCCGCACGCCCCCCCATGCCTGAGGTTTTCTGCGGCCGACCAAGACCTCTTCACATTGGACGGATGACCCGCTGGCCACCGGCCCTTGGCTTGCTTTTTTTTCGGTTTTTGGTGCAGGCTTGGAGACGCAGCCACGAGTACGTACCCGGCATGCCCGTGAGTCTGCGCGGTTCCAGCGACCGTACCGGCTTCCACTACAGCTGGGCTGGCTGGCTGATTCAGTCCGGCTCGTTGATGAGGCCAGCCCAGTCAGTCCACTGGGAAAAGCTCCAACCGCCCTTCCATGGCCGAGGCCCGTCTGATTTCCATTCTGTTGCGGCTGCTATCCTTCTTTTGCCGGTGAATGCCAATCAAATTCCCCCGGCCTCAAATTTCCCTCGCCCTCCTTGAGTTTCCTACATGCCATTTTGGTACGCGCGGGCTGCTCTTGTTGGTGACTCTCACACAGCGCCCTGGCTATGCCAGCCCACACAGCCATGCCGAAAGAAAAAAAAAATTGGAGCCAAGCGGGCACCTAACTCCTCCGTCAAGCCGCTCGCTGAATTCCCATATCGGGCTTAGACGGGCTGAGTTTTATGTCTGTCCCATGTCCGATTATATGCCCGCTCCCTTCCCCTTTCTCCCTCACACCTCCTGCCTGCTGGGTCAGCCGGGCCCAGCAGCCAGCGCAAACCGAAGCCAGGCGACTTCAGGCAATCAGCGCCGAAAGGCACCGCACCGCACCCGCGCCAGCGCCAGCACCAAGCCACTGCAAAAGTCATACGTCGCACATGCAACGAATCGAAAGTGGGGGGCGGGACAAACGATATGCCACTTTCCCTCACGGTGCAGGTGGAAGATGGCAGCCCGGCCCAGGGAGCGAGCGAGTGGGCACAGGCGTAACAAGGGTGTGAGCGTGAGTGTGAAAGCCGTGTGTGTTGTGAAAAGTGTGTGTGTGTCTCCAGTCCAGTGTGTGATCGGTCAGGGATCCATATCGAGAGCACCGCACAGAGACTCTGGGGCCGGCCTTATTAATTGACGGGCTCCGTCGAGGGGACCCGGCCAGACAATTGGGTCCGCCCTGCGTGATCCCCTGCCCGTATCGAGTACCTGCGCCGCGTACGTTTTACAGCACTCGTATGTGCGGTCGGACGTGATGGCAATCGACCGAAACGCTTGTGGCGGCCATTTCGTAATTGAATAAAAACTGTCAAGCATGGTCCGCAGCCTTCCCGCCGAGCGCCCCGGTGGGAAATACGAGAGCCAGAATTGAAGCAAAACACAGCCCTAACCGTCCCGAGTTTTCGGGGGCTGGGAACATGAACAGCTGGCATGCGTGTCCCTCGAGCTCATTCTCAGCCCATTTCTCTACTCGGCCAGTACACACCCAACGGCTACCCGTAGGTATCCGACTGCGAGGCACCAGCCGGGACCAATCAAGCACTGGCGACCCATCACTTCGCCCGTAGGGATCCGGATCCGCGCGCATGAGTCTGCCTCATGACGGAGGATGGCGGATTCGCCTATCAATCGTGCTGCTGGCCCCTTGTTGCATGGCATCAGGCCTCCTCGGCTCCCTCTCTTTTCGGCGAAGAGGAGACCTCGCATTCCCCTCAATGATGATCACATGTTTGGGATCCACAAAGGAAAAGGGGTGGTGTCTGTTCACAAAGGGTGAGCCCTCCTCTTGGAGGAGGTACTGTAAGAATCAAGCCAAGGTGGTACAGACGGTGTCGCAGAGGGAGAAGCAAAGGGCACTTTCATGTCCACGGACAGGGTAAGTACACAGTCAGCCATGGCTAGTGCCCAATCAGAGGCTATGATGTGGCTCCTAGCAAGCCACGCCGGAGGTACAGTAGGTCTTTTGCCTGCTGATGCCAGGGTATCTAAATAGGTAGGTACCTACCTACCTAAGGTACCTACATGCCAGTAGCGAGGGAAAAAGGGGAAGACGGCTGGCACGGAGCAGTGACGAACAAACAAAAGAAGAAATCGGTCGTGACAGGGAGGCGGAGGCGGAGGCGGAGGCAGAGGCGGCATTCCAAACAGCATGCACACCAGTGATTTATTGCTCTGCGTCTCCCGTTTGATTGAAAACGCCTGCAAATCTCGCCTGCGGTGTGGAGGGATTGGGAGCGGAGTACCAGCCAGGACAGTGCGACCTGAGCCGTCCCAGCGTCAATCTACAAGCCGATCTTGCAGGGAAGTTGGCGGACGCGGATGGGCGCTCCGTTTGGCGACATGCATCCGGCGCAGCACTGGTCCCTTTTTTTGTCTCCTCTATCTCTTTTTTTGGTGTTATTGTCATGGTGTTTGCATCCATGCTCATATCGCCCCTTTCCGCACCCGCCTGCGCTACGGCACTTGTACTTTGGTTACGAGCCTGTGAAGGAAGCGGCATGACGGTGGAAACACACGGCCGTGGAAGAATGGGGTGCGTATAAGTCGGTACGGACAGATTTGGGCCGTCGAAACGACGACGTACGTACGCAATACCCCATCACTGCCAGGCTGACGGCAAAGGACATGACTCCCGTCTTCGTCCCAAAGCTCTGATCAGCGAATCCCTCAGGGTGTTCCACTGTTGTGTATCTTGGCCGGAGACCGCCTGCCAAAGAAAGGGGCCAGGGTGCCAGAACCGACGCACCACACGACCAACACGCAGAGAAAAATGTTGCGCACAGGGCAGCGCGTCCGCCGTGCCTTGCGTCGCACCGCCTTCTCTAACGGGCTGAGCGGTGGGGTGGTGGCTAACGTTGGGCAGGCTTTCTGCGCCAGACCACCAATCCCAGCATGCTTTCGAGCAACAGCCGTGATACGCCGGCCAAATGTTTCACACTCTGTCAAATTCTCTCTAGGAAAAGAATGAAGACCGCCCGCTAAGGGCCAACCCGGAGCAGGACGCGAGGGGGGTTTGGGAACCAGGTTCGCTTCAAGCGGATGCCGATCCCGGATCTGAGGACTTCCAACATGCCGAGCCATTCCACATGCAAGGCGAGACAGACACGGCGGCAGCCCAGCCCAGCCCAGCCCATTCTCCTGTTATTGCTGCTGCTATCGGTCTTTCCGCCCCAGTCCCAAAGAAGAGACAGTAGGACACCCACCACCAGCACAACGGCTGCCGCACCACCACGCTTCACCAGCCAGCCAGATGCATGTCGCCCACCCCAGCGCTGGGCTTCTTTGTCTGGAAACGGAAAAATGGCGCCGGCGGATTGGGTGCTTGGCGATCCGAGAAGTATGTGCATAAGTGTGCTAGCTGGGACCCACGGCGGCTTGGACTTCAAAGCAAAGCCTGGCGGCCCTGGGGTCCTTGAGGCCAAGAGCACAAGAAAAGAACATGGGAAACCCGACCAATCGAGCGAGGGCAAATGCAGCTTTTCTCGCCCAGTGCGACGCTGCCTCTCCAATGTTGCGAAACTCGAGCATGGACCGCCACGCCGAGTGGCTCGCTTTTCTTTTCTCACTCGTCTTTGCAGGGCGGTCGGTCGGCAGACGTCGACGAAACAAAACGCCCCGGCCCTCTGGCTGACCCAGGGTTGTATCGGGGCGGGCACGCACGCAGGACAAGGCCTTGCAGACCGACAGCAAACTTTCCCTTTTCCTGCGCCCTGCTGCTGCGGTCGTCCCCTCCAAAAACAAGTCCCTCAGACGGATGTGCGGACCACACGACGTTACCGGCGCGGCCTTTTGCCATCTCGGCATGTGGGGGCCACCTAATAAAACACGAGATAGGTCCCTTTGCAGACAACACACTCCGTCCCCTTCGCTTCCGAGGCAGCGTATGTATCCAGACGGGGCACTCCAACAGGATGGTGCTACCTACCGTCTCCAGCGGGACTTGGATATGACAGGGCTCCGGTGGGGAAGGGACGAGAAGAGAACAGAAGGGAAGCAAGAGAATTACAGAACACGCCACTAGCGGCAAGTTTGAGACCGCCCGGACAGGATGCAGGACTGGTCTGGTGTACGTCGCGCTCGTCTCGCACACCGCGAACTTTTCGCGTCAATTGATTTTATCGACCCTCCACCCACACCAAACGGTGGGTTTTGCATCGCGGGAGAGAAAAAAAAAAAAAAGGCAGGGATGGCGCCTATCCCCAATGAACAGAAGCCGGGCGACAACCACAAATGGCTGGCGTGGCCACTAGTTTTGTCCCTTGCCGGCTCCCCCTCGCTCGGGGCGCCCATTGCGGCGCTCCCAAGTCCCCAGCCGCGCAAATCCGAATGCCCCATGTTGCAGCGGAGGATCACGGCCTCGTCGCCCTTTGAAACTCGGGCGTCGAGGGTACCCAGGGGGAGGGGAGGCCAAAAATAAAAACACCTCTGCACAGCAGCATCTCGGCAGACGCCTAGGTAACCAGCAACACCCCATTCCGCATGCCGGCTGGACGCCTCGCCGGAGGGATGTGAAGGGATAACTGGAATTCGGATGGTCAGCACACGGCGTTGCGTGCCTCTCCAGCAAAGAGCGCCTTACCGACACCAACAAGGGACGTGAAAAAAACATGGGGCGATAGCCGAGGAAAGCATGCAAGAGAAAGGACACTAACGCCCCTCCGCCAACACGCCTGACCCGACCCCATAATGTGGAAAAGCACGAGCCGCAAAACGGCCCGACACTACATGGCACGCAGGTGTTCTTGTTCCGTCTAGATTTCTGCATTGACAACACCAGAACGGAGACTCGACTGTCCGCCTGGCGTAACCCTCTCATTTGGGGTCAGGGCAAGCCCCTTTCCGACGCGTTACATACAGCAAATACCAGCTCCTCGGGCGGACTATCCCATCCTATCCTTTGGGTCTGCCTGTCTCCCGTGCTGCCGTAAGAGTTTTTTTTTTTGTGTGTGTGTGTGTGTGTGTGTTTGATGCCGCGTCGCGTACGTAAACCAAAAGTGGCGGCGGCGACAACGCCCTTTCTGAGCATAGAAGAAGGGACAACCAGGGCCAATCTGAGCAACGCGCAGAAATCCTCAATGTTCCGGTTGGTCACTCGCCCCTTTTCGGGCTTGTTACCTCCAGCAGCATGTATAATTGGGGACTCTCCAAAGTTGCATCGACGAAAAGAACCGGCTCGTCTGCGGCGTCGAATGTGTCGATCAGCGAGACGGAAACCTGAACAACACATGGCGTCACCCCCAGTCGGGTCCGTCTCCGCTCTCAATCCCCGCTAAAAGCAACTCACCTCTACATAGGAGGGGTCCTGCGCCCCGTCCGTCCTCCGTCCGTCCATTCCATGGTGTGAGGAGAAGGCGGCGTCACACTTTCCATGATTCATGGCTTTTGTTTTTACGGCTCCCCGCCGCCGCCTTTCGTTCATCTTCCATTCTATCCAAGCACCCCAGCAGCAGCAGCAGCAAGGCAATTTTGAGTCCGATGGCGGAACACGAGACTCGAGCCATCTGCATCCGCGCCCCACCGTCATGGCCGGCGGTACCACGTCGATGATGATGCTTGATAACATTACATCGGATGCGGCAACAGGAGTGATTCGAATGGCCTGAACACGCGGGTCTTCGGCACCTTGCCAGGAGGGAAGAAAGAAAGTGACGAGTCGAATTGTGCTCGTTGTATCTACCGCCCTATCCTAGAGTGTCCCTGGGAGTGCAGTCTGCGAATCATCCGACGGACTATTTGGAACTCCCTCGCTCGTGCCCTGCGGCTGTCTCACGATGGGCCCTAACGGGCGTAGAGGGTAGACAGGGAGGCCTGTTTGTCGGCAGCCTCTTCTCTCGATTTGACAGACGGGCCAGCCTGTGCGACGATCGAGGCGCCTGGTCTCTGGTCAAAGCTGGACTTTTGGGCACCCCTCACCACAGCCTTTGTAATTTGCCCCCCTGCCGGCTGGCTTTTGGTTTCTGCCTGCAACAAGCCCAAGACGGATGGGGAGAACAAACGAAGAAAACCAGCCCCGGCTGTGGGACGGCGCACACCGCCTTCCGTGTCCCAGACCCGTCTGGGCCTGTCTATAGTAGAAATATGCGGTTTCCAGCTACGGGAGAGAAATAGCACGCACACGGACACACACACTCATGCAAAACTTTCGACCCGGATTGGCCGTGTTTGGCGCATCTGATGTGTCACGTCACCCCGTGCCGCGCCCAATCGTGAGGCTGGCTGCGTTCCGCCGGGCGCGGAGAGTTCAATCATAGTCGGTGTAATTTACATGCCACAAATGTACGGGACCTGCCTAATAGAATACGCACGCAGGCAAAGCTCCGGGAACGAGGTTTGTCGTTTGACATGGATGCAAGGTGGAGTTGAGATTTCTCGGTTTTTTTCTTATTTTATTTTATTTTATTTTATTTTATTGACCTATCGTCATTTTGTTATTTGTGACCCACAGAAACACGAGCGAGGACCGGAATGCTCGGGCGGCGTTCCAAGACTTGCGTGGCCTGTCTCGGCTCTGGAGAGGGGTGGTGGCGGCGGAAGCAGTGATGACGACGGGCAAGCCGGCCGGAGAGAGGACAAACATACGAAGCACTAAAGGCAAGGGTCCGGTCCTGCTGGCCATCCCGCCCGATCAATCTTACGAGGCTTTTTTGTATGTATCCGACGGCAGCTTGCCCTGGCGTGACAACGGTCATGTCTCGACCCTCTTAGGAAGGCGCGCAAACGAAGCCGGTTTCTGCACCCTTGTTCAACAGCCTGGGAAGTCCGAGGTGGATAGAGAGGGGTGGTGGTTTAGGAAGGAACGGCCCAAGCCGAGGGACGAAAATAAAGAAATAAAATAAAAGGATAAAAAAATAAAAGGGTGGCCACTAATAAGTGTCTTGCCATGACACGCACCGGCAGGTGCAAAAAAAAAAAAAAAAAAAAAAAAAAAAAAAGGAAAAAAAAAAAAAAGGGGGGCCCCAAAAAAGGGGCTTGCCAGGCCCCCCCCCGGCAGGGGCAAAAAAAAAAAAAAAAAAAAAAGCGACAAGGCAGATAAGGCAGATTCCGAGACACTGAGCATGGTCTCAACGCCGAGATAAACCTGCTGCAGGTGCGAGGTGGCATCACGGCCCCGAAAGGGCCCTGGATATACGAAGCAAACAGCGGGACGGAAGGGAAAGAGTCACCTGGCCTGGCCCCAAGGATCACCATCGTCAGCCAACTTCGCGCTGTGCCCGCGCGCCACCAGCATGGAGCAGAGCCCTGGATCAGCGAACAAGCAGCCTGGTGAGGCGTGGCTGGCCCCGGCTCTGGAATGCTTGCTCCCTTTTGATCCAGGGATGCAACAACTTTGCTTAGATCGGACGGATGCATGTGCTGGAGCCGAATATGCAAATATTCATCACATCTCTCTTACGGAGTAAAGTGAGCGGGCACTGTACGGTAAGTATCTAGCGTAGCACGCGCACATGCACCACAAGGGGTGCGAGCGCCAGGCTCCTCCTACAAGGGATAGTAGGCAATGCTGCCTCCGACCAACAAGCCGGACGGCGACCGATCCGAACATGGAACGGGCCCGGTGAGTGATAATGGACGTTGCGTCTGTGGTTGTGTGGCGTGGACGCTGAGGCGTGCGGTTGGTTGGTTGGGCGAGCGAGCGAGAGCTTTTTTGACTGGCCCCCCACCCCGCCCCGCCGCCGCCTCTTTGGATCCTTGGTTTGGCTTTCGTCAGCGGGATTTTTGCCTCTCCTGCGGTCATGCACACACTCTCTCTCTCAGCGACGAATTCGAAAGCCCCAAAAAGCCGCTTTACACACCACCCCGGAACCGGACTCATTGGCCGACAGCTTCTCGATTCCGGTCTTGCATCCCTTGCGGATGGGGCACCCAAGCTGGCGCCGCTCAGGGCGCAATGCTGAGACGACGGCAAACAACTTTTGGAGCCTGCAGAGTTGTGCCCAAGGCAATAAATGACATACGTGGAAAAGGCACATTGAGGTGTCATCCGCACAGCACCATGACCTCCATCGGCAAACAGCCCAGCTAGCCAGCCTTTCTATTTATTTTATTTTCTTTTCTTTTTGCCCTTGCGAGCTCATACAGATCGTCAGGTGAGAGAAAAGCAACTTGGCATGCCTAGACGCCGACCATAGAGGCGACCGCTGGCAAACAAATATAGCTTGCTCCCGGCCAGAGTGGCATTGCATTCATTGGCACGCACATGTCGCACATTCGCGAATCGCATGCGTCCAAAAGTGGCAGCATCATCCTCCCTCGGCGTTTTGCCGCGGGGTCCAGACTGGGCCCGAACCAGACCACCGCGGGGCACCTGCTGTCATTGCCATTGAGCTCGGTGGCTAGAGTAGCCGGCACAGTGCCTGGGCAACCTGAAAAATCTCGCGTCGGTCTTTTTTTTTTTTGGTCGCCCGCCGCCCGTCGGTCCCCCCAAAAAGCAAGCAAATGGAATCATCCATCGTTTTCATTTCCGCCCGCACGCCCCCTCCGGGTCTTTTTCACATCATTGCACCCATTTTCGTCAGCCCCCAACTCAACCGAATCCATTGTCACCCTTCGTCTGGCGCCCTCCCTAGCGCCGCTCGGCCCATTGCACTTTCGGGGCTTTCCCTGCCCTTACTTGATCTGGTCTTTTTGCTCATCTCAAATCAAAATAGATCGTCACCACAGGTGTTGGCCCCGCCCACCGTGCGCACGTAGCTATTCGGTATCGAGACCCGGACGAGGAGGGAACCCCCCGGCCGAAGGGCCTCGTGGCTGAAGAACCAGCTGGCCTGTTTTTCCCTGCGCCGAGCCTTGACCATGGGCAAACTAACAGCCCGCAGGTGCCTTCTCCGTGGTGATACGTATCCCGATCGTCCTGTGGGAGCGGCAGGAGGCCATCCGCCGACTTGGAACTCGCCCACGTCGTCTCTGATTTTCTTTTTCATCCCTGGCTCTTTTTAGCTCTTCCACCCCAGCCCAGCTGAGGACTAATGCAAACGGCGACGGCCCCTTCACCCTTTGGGCCTGTGCGAGCCACCACACCCCCAAAAGCCCGTTTGTTTTTCCACGGTTTCAAGCAGGCGCCAGAGAGCCTGCCGATCGGACCACGCGCTGCACACACCACTGGTGAAGAATAGTCGGGTGCGCATACCTCACACTCACATCGATTTACTCGCTCACACATACACCCACTCAGGGATGCATACAGACGCACACACACACCTCTCATGTCACAGTGCGGCGGAAAAGCAACAAAAGTCGGAGGCCACTGTCACCTCGGCGGCCACCTTTCCTCTTGTCCCTGTCGAACTGCATGCTCAGCTCGCGCGCGCGCGTGGACCGACCGTAAAGTGGTGTCCGCCACTCTCGATTGGCTGGTCTATCCCTACCCGGCCTTGCAGCCCACTGGCGACCCGTCTTGGCCCATGTCCATTCGTATCTCCTGTATCAAAATCGATAGCGAGCCCACCTCCCTGGCAGGTAGCCAGCCGATCCATCGGTCGACTGACTGGGTGGCGACGGGACCTCCTATATCGGGCGTGTGAAACAGCCCTCGGGTCCTCATTGCCGACTGCACAATTTTCCTGTCGCGCCCACGGTTTTAGAGCCCTCAGGTGCAGATCGCGTGAGAATCACCTCGTGGCTGTGGCAATTGTGCCACGTCGTAAATTCCTCGGGACTCGCTCACCTTGAGAAAATGGGGGGAACACACCCTCCGACCTACCCCGCATTAGCAGCATCCATCCATCCATCCATCCATCGGGGCAGAAGAAAAGGGACGGGGCTGCTGACATCAGCACATGGTCTCATGCAGGCTTTTAGGGGGTCGTTTTCATTGCCAAAACCCACGGCTTGGCCTGGCTTGGCACCTTTGCGGATGACGCCGCCTCTTTGCCTCTCGTTGTTCGCTTGATTGTTCCATCCTGTCAGCTGGAGATCGGCACGGATCTAGTGCCTCTGTCTCTGTATCGAAAAGGAAAAGCGGCAACGATCGCTGACCAAAGGCAAGGGAAGGGAGCCCGCACCCAACCTCCCAAGTCGGCTCTAGCAGCAAGACCAGCTAGGCACCGCAAGCAACTCTTGGCGCGCGCTCTTGACCCCTCCCTCCTAGCTTGGTTGGCCCAGGGAAGCCGCTCCTTCGATTGGAACAAAACCCACCATCTGCTTCGCTGACGCCCGACCTACCGCGTGCGGGCGCCACACCACTGTTTGCCCGATACGATGCATGTCGGTCTGCGCCAAACGGCGGGAACACCTCCGTGCGAGCTGAGGTCGCTAGCAGGCTCACCTAGCGCATCGGGCCTACGTAAGCACCTCCAGTGGCTCGGGGACAGGAAGCCGGAGAGACTAGGCAGCAGGGCGTAAGGCAGCAAGGCAGCAAGGCAACCGGCACAAATCCATTGAACTCTTCATATCCTGGCAGCTGCCATCAGTAGTGCAACACACCGTTTACTTTAACTGCCACATCTTTGTATGACTATGAGCCCCAAATGAGAATAGCACGCCACCGAGGTGAAGCGTGCTCATGCAAATCGGAATCATCATCCTTCTCGTAGTTACCCACGGAGTATGGACATTCCAGAGGACCAGGCTTGCCATCTCGCTGACAAGTCTCAAGTAAACGACAATGCGAATTCAGCTTATTAAAGTTGATGGTGGCACATTGGCAAGCCTTCTCGCATGCATGGATTGATCACGCCAAGAGCCGGCGTGGTGAGCTGAAAAGAGTCTACCTCGTGTGAAACCAGTTCTGTAGGCGAGCGTGAACTGGTTACGCTGGCTTGAAGGGTGAGTTGCTGCTATTAATGGGGTTTCGGATTGAGTTAAAGCTCTTCAACATACAGTCCGAGTTGTCTAGGCCTCAGCCGTCGCAGAGTCGAAGGTTGATCAGAAGCATTGAATATTAAAGGGTATTCTGAAACCCGAGTAGAAAATTACGAGACTATCTACTGATTTACCAGACATCATTACGAAGAGGGTAAACTGAGAACGAGCAGAGACTTGGGAAGCGGAGTGAGTGCTCAAGAATAACTCGCTCGAGTACGTATGAACGGCTAAACCGGCGGTTACGGGAAGGCTGGATGGGACGGGGGAAACGGGGCTCGGAGGGGACCGTCCGTGGGCTAAAGACAACCGAATTTGGTTGTGAAGTCTCAACCGGCTCTGGGGCGACTCTTGCTAGCACACTCTACCTTGTGGAGTTTATCCAAGCTGTGATTTGTGATCATTGAGACTGCCCGGGATGGCGCGAATAACTCCTCCTGGCTTCGAAAAAGCCGTGTAGGTTGCTTCTAAGGATCGTCATATCGTCAGGGTGGCTCCTGTCTTGTCCAGCCAAGAGGCCGCGCCACTCTGCAGATCAGCAGGGGTTAACAAGGCGGCGATACAGCACAGCCACAGCAGCGGCGAACACCCGTCGCGTGAAAACCAGCCTCCAATCCCACCAGTCCGCAAGCCCTTCTGGCGCTAGGAATGCGCGCCGGTCCCCGAAATCAGCGCCAGGACCAAAATCTTGTCTGGCTCCCCTTAAGATTGAGAAAAGATGCTAAAGAGGAAGTCGCACAGCAAATCGCGAAAGGGGTGCCAGAATTGCAAGCGACGCCACGTCAAGGTACGTGAATAGTAATTACATGTGTGGGGGGGCAATGAATGACGGGCGCCAGGTCTGGGCCTGCCTGGGTGCCGAGTCCTAGGATCCCATCGCGATGCCATCTTCCTAGATTGTCCGAGATATATCTCCGATTCTCCTGCACGTGCTGACATTAAAATATCAAACTTCAACATAAAAAAGTGCGACGAGCAAGGACCGCCGTGTGCAAACTGCGTGGTGCGGGAGACTACGAGCACCTGCATCTACGCCCAGTCATCCCAGAATGCTCTGGCGGCCCTCCGCTCAAGAGGGCAGGATGCTGCGGCGGCGCCAGCCCGGAGGAGTCGGGGTGATCAGGCCGCGCCCGCGGCCCCCGAGTCTTTCTCCAGGAGCAGGTCTCCAGCCCCCGCGGCGTCGTCGGCCGCCCCAGTCGCCGAGCAGCAACAGCATCATCATCACCATCATCCGGAGCTGCCGGTGCGGCCTGTGCCCGCTGAGGGCGAGGTCGGCAGGCTGCTGGACCTGGAGCTGATGCACCGCTGGACGACGGTCACGTACAAGACGCTGGTCTCGGTGCCCAACGACGAGAGCTACCTGCAGGTCGGGGTGCCCATCGAGGCGCTCAAGTGCGACTACATGCTCAACGCGCTGCTGGCCGTCACGGCGCTCGAGAAGGTCATGACCGAGTCGTCGTCGCAGGACGAGAAGCGAGACGGCGGCAGTATGGCGGCCACGGGCAACAGCCGGAGCATCCGAGCCGGCAACAGGCGGTACATCGGCGCGGCCATCGAGTACTACGACCGCGCCATCAACCTGTTCCGCGCGGCGCTGCCCACCGTCGGGCCCGAGAACCACCACATGCTGTACTTCGCCTCGCTCCTCGCCGCCGTCGTGCACCTGCTGATGCCGCAGTGCCTGCGCGGTCTCTGGGCTGATGACGGGCCCCCCGGCGGCGAGGTCGTGGGCGGGCACGGCGGCGTGGGGCTGGGCCAGGACCCGGCGCCGGACAGCGCCATCGCGCACGTGCTGTCGCTGTTCGAGCTGCTCAACGGCACCGGCAGCATCGTCAGCGTCAACTGGGGCTGGCTGATGGCCAGCCCCGCGGGGCCGTCCATCGCCCAGGCCCTCGCGCACGGCAAGCCCGACGTGCACCAGCTGGACCCGGACACGGCCGCGGCCCTCGACAGGCTCATGGTCCTGGCCGCCGCCACGGGCCCGCCGGTGGCCGCCGACAAGAGTGGCGGNCCAGGAGGTGGAGGAGGAGGTCGAGGCGGCGCAGCTGATCGCCCCTGCCGAGGCGCTTTTCGACAAGGCCGACTACTCGATCCTGCTCGACGGCAGCGTCAAGGTGCTGCCGCCGCCGGCGAACCCGAGCGACGTCACGCCCGCGTACCGGGCCGAGCAGCGCGGCGAAGGCCCCCGGCGCACGCCGGCCGAGCTGCGGCGCGACATGTACAAGAACACCGTCTTCTACCTGCGCATGGGCTTTGCCGACGCCCGGCGCGCCGCCTACAAGTTCTCGGGCGTCGGCTTCCCCATGCTGGGCCGCCACGAGTTCGCCGCCGCCGTGGCCCGCCGCGAGCCGCTCGCCCTGCTCGTCGTCGCGTACTGGGGCGTGCTCATGGGCCACGAGAGCAACTCGGCCTGGTGGACGGGCTCGTCGGGCCGCTGGTCCATCGGCCGCGACCTCGTGGCCGAGATCTCCGAGGCCCTGGTGCTGCTCGAGATGCGCGGCCGCCTGGGCGACGACGGCTTCGCCGCCCTGCCCGAGTGGCGTGCCAGCATCTCGTGGGCCAGGGTCCAGGTCGGCCTGACAGCCCTGTAGCGGGGCGTGGTAGACATACGTTAACCTGGTAGGCTGTGCTTGTTTCATGCCCGCAATGATCGTCACGCCAATTGATACCCTTGTTCCAAACAAACACGCAAATCTCGTTAGAGATGGGTGCGTGATCACAATAAAGGGAGAGATTACCAAACATCTCCGCGAGGCTGGCCGGCGCGAATGGGTCATATGGTGTGAGCTGGCTGCGCAAAAGAGGCTGATTCGTCGTCATCAAAACCTCTCTGGCCTCATCTTGACGTTCCCCAATCATCTCCTTCTACAGAGGCACATCACCAACCGCCGTGCGCCTGGCCACCTTGAGCTTAGCCTGAACCGTGCATATTTCCCTCGGTGGTTGCTAGGCGCCGTCACAGCCTCGATTCCAAATGGGATCAGGATGCCTGCATGGGCTGGGCGCCTAGTGTTGTTCGGCCAGGCGGGCTGAAAAAACTGAAAGGTCGCTGTGGGATGGGCTAGCCGCCGCTTCACTACAACCCCTGCCGCGATTTACCTAAGCAGACGCTCGCCGTAACCAAAGCGCTGCCTGATCCACGATAATGTCGGTGCCGTGGCTACCGTGGGGCCCGATGAGGTAAAGACGCGGCTCGCAGGAGGCAGATCTCTCAAGGGGTAATTGAATGCAGATTCTGATCGTCATGACGGGCATTTTAGGCACCTCCAAACCTAGCTGCTTCCGCTTGCTTTTGCGATAGCGGATTATGTTCCATAGTATTTCTCCCTTCCTCAATCGCAGCGAGCGTTTTTGGCATGGGCATCTTTCCCACAAGAATATCCCATGGAAGAGGAGGTGCTTTTCTTGCCGCCAATGGCCTTGGGCAATATATTTCGCGATGGCCGTGGTAGCTATCGCTTTTGAAGGTCAATTGTTCGACGTGCGCATGATGCAGTGGGGTCTCCTGTGACGTGTGGTCCCCACTACCCGATCTGTAACCTTCAAGAGCTCTAGTGCATGGATCCTTTGCATTGTCGATTTTGTCAAGCACCACCTTATCACAGTCTGGGTGAACCTGGACTCGAAGGGGATTTGCCCGACAGGACTGTGATATCCGGGCTTCCGGAACAGTGGCTGATTGTGTATAGCGAGAAGCCGGACCGGAAGACGTTTCCCGACGTCCGGTCGACCATACCGCCGCGGTGATGGGGCACCCAGGCTTGTGGAAGCACAAAGATGTTCCGTACCTCGATGTTCCGGTATGTTTCGAGAATAGCGCCTTGTTGACCTAGTCGCCAAAGATGCGGAAAGTCATCTTTGCCTCTTCGCACACCGTCCTTGGAACTTTGGGCCGTATTTTATTCTTGAACTGAGAAGCGGCTTGACGAAGGGCTGTTTGCCTCAATTGCTTGCCATATGGAGAGCTTGGAGATGACTTTGCCCTGGGGTCCTTGCGTACTATCCTCGAGTAGATGTGCTTGTTCGCCTCCTCAATGTCGGCCGGGACGCTCTCGGGACGAGTCTGCCGCTAAATATCGTTGGGTGATAATCCCGCAGCATGTTGTAGACTTTTGGGCCCGGGCCGGCGATACACCTCGTGGCTGTATGCATGGCCTCAATGGACCGCGTGGGCGGCCCTACGACACCCAAGGCTTCGACACAACCAAACTGCTGTCATCACTGAGAGTCATGTCTGTCGGGGACGAGCGCAGGCCGGAAACGCTGCAGACGCCAGCCGGGTGTCGAATAGAGCCATCCGTGTCTGTTCCTGTGGTAAGGTCAGGCTATGGTAGGCCGCCACCGCCGCGGCGGACCCGTGGCTGGAGCTTGATGGCTTCTGGAAGCCATCGCCGCGCGGATTTCCAGGCGTCTCATCCTCTAGGCACTCGAGCGAGTCCTAGTCGTTGCTGAAACTGCATGCACCGCAGTTTGCCCACCAGCACCGCGCCGGCAGCGATGAGGCGAGACACCAGCGATGCCGTTGGTGTGCGTGCGGGACACGCCGCTGCCCAAGCTACGCTGCTGCAGCCCGTAAATCAGGCTCACCACCTTGATAGCGTCCTTGATGGCGAAGCGGAGCCCGCTCAGCGGTTTCTCCGTGGAGCATCGGGGCGAGTATAGATTCGAGTGGACTGAAGTTCACTAAAGTTTGGGAACATGGTCGAAACCAAAGTCGCGTGTCAGCGATGGTCATTCTTCGCATCTGGGAGTCGCGGCTGCCAACGTTATATGGTAATATTACTTGACCAGCTAGAGGCGCCATCTTCAACAACTCGTGCCACAGGGACCTTGTGCAATGCGGGTCCCTATATGGTAACCTGCACCAGGAAAGGAATTATCCGCTGAGGTTCTGGATAGGGTATGGGGCCGGAGCAGCTCCCTTCTGGTCTTTCTGTAATGTTACCTGGTGAGACTTCTGGAGCTCGTCGGCAACCTGGACATCGGGGCGGGTCTGTGTGGTGATCACTGAACCGTACTTGAAGTCAGAATGCAAACGCGCGTGCAACACAGTGCCTTGATAGACTGACTTGATTCACAGACTTTGGTTTGGTCATTCGGAAAGAAAATCGTTCCTCGATCGCTAAGCGCTCAATGCCGGTTACCACTTCGGCTCAAGGCAGTCGTGGGCAACGGGGAAAGCGCAACCGACCTCGCTTACGTCCACCTGTTGCCGTCTGAGACTGCCCGGTGATTGTCTGTGAAGATTCATCCAAACCATTATGGGTTCGAAATAGAGGGAATGATATCGACACACGGCATGGGGATCCGCGCATCGATTCGTCGTTCATCTCTCACCCCTTAGCCCCCCAGCATCGCCTTTCTGCAAGATCGGCAACAAGCCTGGTTGGCAAACCGATCGTTAGTTTGTCCACCTGGAGCTCGGCTCGCTGACTCTTTTTCTGCGCCTCGATCATAGATGGACCAGTCCTGCCAAGGACGCCTTCGATAACAAAACCACCGCTCCGGAGCAGGCCGGTGTGCCCGCGGCAGCTTCGAGGCCTTCCATAATCGGAATTCTGCGCTCGCGAATCTCCCAGGCTCTTGCTCTAGATCACCGCATCGTCGGCAAAGGTTCTCATCCTGTCATCTCGTGTTGGTTTGCCGTCGCCATGTCGATGGATGTGGCGGACTTGTTCGAGGAGTGTCAGGTTTTTACTGATGGGCCGCAAAGTCGAACGGCTGATACGGCAGCACAAGTACCGCGCAATCCACATGAAAAGATATGAGCAGCTTATAGATAAATTCGAACACTCGGTCATAGGTTTCCTTATTGCAAGGAAAGGCTGAGAACCGTGGGTATGTAGAGGCAGACGACCTAGGTCCGCATCCTCCAGCCCCACAAGGCCATATCGGGGGGGCTTTTTCGACATGATGGAGGAACCGGACCAACAGGACGCCAACGTGGGCGAACTCGAGCGGCGGCTGGACGAGTGGGCGGCTAGGAGATGGACGGGCGGCAGATCCGGAACGCGCTCCTGACGGCGCGGCAGCTGGCCAAGGATCGCCAGGAGCGGCTCGACTGGGAGCACCTGTGCCAGGTCATAAAGACAACGGCCACGTTCAACATGTAACCCAAGGCCCACAGGGGCGCATCGACGATTAGTGTGCGCGCGAGGAGGGGTTGGGGTAGCTTGGTGGCGAGAGGTTTGGGGAATGTGTATATGAGGCTTATGATCTGGCTATGGGTGGAGCGAGCAGCCGAGAAAGGGCATGAACACGGGCGCTGATCTATCAAGACCATTTTTCCTCCATGTTTCTTAGGGATATACACACGCATCTCTCAAAGTTTCTTTATGTCTCTACTTTTTTTTTTTTTTTTTCCCTTTCTTTGTTCGTCGGACTGGTAAAATGCTGCAACTATGAACGGCCAACCAACGACTGCGGAACCGCTGTGTGCCTGTGAACAGGGGATGGAGGTGGGGCCGGTTCGCGGCTCAGGAAGCCCAGACAGAGTTCATCTGCAAAGAAGCTTGGCCATACCAAGGCGACGGATCGCATCCTGCATGCGCCAGGGAAGCTTGTTTGGGAGATTGATTTCTGGCATTGCCGTGTGCCGACCAGACAAGCCCGGGACATCTCCTGGCAGAAGCCGACTGGGCGCTTCTCGATCCCGCTAGCCCTTTCATCTTGGGCCGTGCAGTTCAATGATGGATCACTTGGGGAGCGAAATGGGGAAGGCTGCCAACATGAGCGATAAGGTTTCAATCGTCAGCAGCACGCCCGCCCACAACACCCCGGGAAAGGGCCCAGGCAGCTCGACACCTGCCTAATGCCCGCTAGCGCGAAGTGCTCGGGTGCCCGCTGGTGGGTTTCTGACCCTCGGTCTGCGACCTGGAGATAGCAACAAACGAAGTGCAGAGCTCGCCGCGATTCCTCACCCTCCTCCTTGTCGAGATACGAGAATGGGGTAACCCTGCAGCGTTCCCTGCCGCGGCCACGCGAGCAAATGGCCTTTTTGATTGGCGCCCCATCTCCATTGCACCCGCGGCCGTCAGACATCTCCGCTTACCAGACCCTGGGGGAGGAGTCGGGTGGGGATGCAAACAGACAGGTAGGGAGGCGTGTTGCCGCGTCAAATGTCAAGTGACATGCCCATCCTCGGGATCTAGAAAAACAAGACGGGGAGCCTTCCCGGCTCGCGCAAAGTCCCTTTCTGTGGCGGCCATTGGTCTTGGTTTGGAGCTGTGCCTCGCGCTGCAGCCCCTACGCAACCCTTCCCTTTCTGTGCAGCTACTTCTCCGCACAGGAGCCAGTAGCAATCATGGGCTCAGCTGAGGTGGTCCAATCCGCGGGTCTTCGGCGGAGCGACGATGTCGCGCCAGAGAAGGCGGCCGTGAATGCCGACGAGGCGCGGCTGGCCGAGATGGGTAAGTGACGGCCAGGGAGCCGAGGGTGTGTCCTCTGGAGAAGGTGAACCGAGTGAGCCGGCACGTTTGGCTGACCTAGGACCCCGTCCGAGCAGGCCACAAGCAGGAGCTGCACCGCCACTTCAGCACCCTGAGCCTCATCGGCCTGGCATCGACGACCACCATCTCGTGGACGGGACTCGGCCTTGGTCTGATCACCGAGATCGGTGCCGGCGGTCCTGGCGCCGTGATTTACGGCTTCATCCTCGTGACCGTTCTGCAGTGCTTCCTCGGCGCGTCCCTGGCCGAGTTTGTATCCAGCTATCCCACGTAAATGGCCACCTCCCTTCACCCACTCAACGCATCTCTGCATTGCATGTTCAGATGGGCTGATCCCGGGGAAACCGCAGCGAGGGCGGCATGTACCACTGGATTGCCGCCGTCGCGCCCAAGCGGCTCACGGGGCCGCTCAGCTTCTTCACGGGCTGGTTCAGTGTCCTGGGCTGGATCTTCACCACGGCCTCGACCAACATCATCTACGCCCAGATCCTCATGGCCCTGATCGCGCTCTACATGCCCGACCTGCAGATCCAGACGTGGCAGACGTTTGTTGTCTACCAGGGCCTGAACCTGCTCACCGCCGCCGTCGTCATGTTTGGCAACAAGGTCATCCCGGCTCTCAACAGGTTCTCGCTCTTTTACCTGCAGATCGGCTGGCTCGCCGTCCTTGTCGCCGTCGTCGCCTGCGCCCCGACCCACCAGACGCCCGAGTTTGTCTTCAGGACGTGGATCAACAATACCGGCTGGCAGAACCAGGGAATTGCCTTCATCACCGGCCTGGTGAACCCTCTATACTCCCTGGGAGGGCTCGACGGTGTTACTCACATTACCGAGGAGATGCCAAACGTATGTGGTGGTTTATAGTTTCTTGGCAACCAGGCCCGCCGTCACTGGACACACAAAAGCTAAGCAACACCAGCTGACCGTTGCTATTCTATCAGCCCTCGCGCAATGCCCCGCTAGCTATTGCGATCACACTAACGATCGCTTTGTATGTGTTCCCCTTGACGACTGTCAAACTCGACGCGGGCCTTCTCCTTGGCCGCATTTTGACGACGACGCAAGAGCTGACCCGTTATCGACCAAAAGCTTCACCGGCATCACCTACCTCATCTCCCTAATGTTCTCGATCCAGGACTTTGACGCTCTCACCCACAACAACACGGGGCTGCCGCTCGCCGAGCTCTTCCGGCAGGTGACCCAGTCGGCCGGGGGCGCTTTCGGCCTGACCTTTATCCTATTCGTCGCCCTTGGCCCCTGCGTTATCTCGTCGCAGCTGAGCACCGGCCGCATCTTTTGGGCCTTCTCGCGCGACGGCGCCATGCCCCTATCGCGCCTCTGGTCGCGCGTCCACCCGTCGCTGCGCATCCCGCTCAACGCGCAGGCCTGCGTCACCGCCATCATCGCCGCCCTGGGCTGCCTGTACCTCGGCTCCTCCACCGCCTTCAACTCGCTGCTGGGCACGGCCGTTACCATTAACAACATCTCGTACCTGTTTCCCATCGTCACGAACCTGCTGACCGGGCGCAGGAACATGCACAAGGTATTTTTTTCCGCCTTCCCCTGTTTGCACGGAATCCGAGATGCCCCCAACGTTTGGCCTTTTGCATAGTTCCTAACGCGGCGGGTGTGTGTGATCTGGCATAGGGTGTCTTCCACATGGGTCCTCGGCTTGGACCCATCGTCAACGCCATCTCCGTGTGCTGGCTAGTCTTCGCCATCGTCTTCTTCTCCTTCCCTTACATCATGCCCGTGGACCCTACCAACATGAACTACACCTGCGTTGTTGTTGGCGGCCTGTCTCTTCTCGTCGGGGCCTGGTGGTTCCATGCGGGGGCCGAGTACACCCGGGAGATGTTGGCAAAGGCCAAGGGAGAGTAGCCTTGTAGTGAAATGGTGGCGACTCTCTGCTCTGTGAACATAATCAACACGGGGCACATCCTAGGCTCTTTCAGAAACGAGCCACATCTTCTCGGTACCTAATTCGTGTTAACCTGCAGGCCAATGTTTTGCGGCCAAGGATTCAAACATGTGTGATTTTTTCCGCGCAGGAAACGCCCCCATGTCATCTGTGTTTCCGCTGCTCGGCGAAACCGAGGCTCTTGTCGAAGAGCTTGGGGTGGAGTATTGGCACGTAGACGGGCGGGTTGCAGGAAGCCTAGAAGAAGAGAGAGCCGAGACTCTAGTCTACATTTATGAAATAAATTCAAGACCCTTACGGTTCAAGCCAGGTCAATCTTCTAGATGCTCTCTGTGCAGCTAGCTAACCGTTTTAACTCTAACCATAGCTTCTTACGTGTGGTATGATCGATGGTAGGTTTCAATTCCTTTCGTCAATGGAAAATAGCCTGGAAACACACTGCTAGTGGCCAGCTATAATGGGGCATGGTATGGGAGTATAGCTTGGTGTTATTTGGGAACCACTGCGAGTGTGTACGTCCAGGGTGTCAGCTCACTTCAGTGATACTTCAATGGCGACATAATTATGACATAGAAAACAAGCTTGAGCAAAATCCTCGGACAGGTTGATCGTGGTCCTTGTATTGCCTTTACCCCGTGCTGACGGCAGCCGCATTATCCTTGTGCCGGCAGCCCCGAATATTTCCCAAGGTACGCTGGCCGCAATAGCGTGCAGTATGTCAATTAGCTGTTAAACAATACCATGGGTATCACATCGGATTTCGAGTGATCGGCGGGGTTGAGCAAGGCGAATAAAGCGAGGCAGAGAACGAGCTGGCCAATAGTCATGTCTTGCTCGGGTGTTTGACGCTGCCTGAAGGATTAAACCCCAATAGGATGGACCACAAAGGATGAGACCCCTTGGGGAGACATGCCAGTCCAATGAGGGTGGCGGTGTGTTAATTAGAATCCAGGAATCAGGAATCCCTCTTCGAGAATAACTACAGTTCGAGTATGGATTGGCCGAATCTATCGTGATATCCTGCAATCGAATGATCGGCGTGCTTACGGCAGGGGTACGGCCGAACAGGCACCAGCATGAAGATGACCCAGGAGCGCGATGATCCTTCCGGTTATTTACGCGCGACGTACGAATGACGGCGCAGGTAGAGACCTGTTTGTTCTAGGTGCAGGTCGTGATTGTTTATTTGGTGAACGATGATGAAAGACGCCCAGGATGAGGGGGCGCAGGATCGAGTTTCATGCTGTGCAGGCCACTGAGCTGGGGCTGAGCATTCAGCTGGCTGGTAGAAAATAAGCACTTGACCAGGCCACGGCACATGCTGCCAGCCAAGAATCCGTGCTGGATCGGCCGTTCGACGATTTATTCCGCGTTCGGCAAGTTATTCGATGCGGCCAATTGACGGTGACGAAAAAATAGTCCCTGTCCGTCCGCCGCTCCGGCCGCGTCCAGCCGAAGGAAGCAGGAGGCGGAGCCCCGTGCCGAGTGGGGGAATCCCTGTATCATGTACGAATGAGGCCTCAATGAGGCCAAGGAGCACCAGACATGGACGTTGATGTGTTGATGGCAGGAGACATGGGCATGTGTTGATGGCGCAGACACCCATTGGACGTGTAAATGGAAGGCCTGCAGATCGTGAAGATGAGGTATAAAAGGCAGAGGCTCGCCTCTCGAGTTTACCACAAAACATCTCCAAGCTCATCAAGCCTCGCACCAAGAGCCAGACCAGCGAAGACCTCGACACCCAT
Organism: Magnaporthiopsis incrustans; assembly: GCA_003049425.1. Classification (NCBI taxonomy): domain Eukaryota; kingdom Fungi; phylum Ascomycota; class Sordariomycetes; order Magnaporthales; family Magnaporthaceae; genus Magnaporthiopsis; species Magnaporthiopsis incrustans. The sequence continues at coordinate 103,605 of PYSR01000068.1, forward strand.
CGCACGCACAAACCTAGCATAAACTTTGCAACCTACGTCTTCATCCACCCTCCTCCAAGATGCGCTCCATCTCCACTGCCGCCGCGGCGCTCATCAGCGTCGCCGCTCTCGCGATGGCCGGCCCGGCCATCGTGCAGGAGCGCGACTTCGACCAGCTCGAGGAGGGCGACGCCGGCGAGCTCTACAAGCGCGACGTGCTGAAGCCCCTCCCTGACAGCGCCAGCGAGCTCGAGCACAAGTTCCAGCCGTACACGGACTTTGACAAGGACGGCTGCTACTACACGGCGGCCGTCGGGTCGGACGGCAAGAAGAACGGCGGCCTCAACGCGGGCCAGGGCGTGCCGCCCAACTGCCTCAGGGCCGGGTGCCGCGACAACAACCGGCTGGAGAACAACAACCTGTACAGCCGCAGCCGGTGCAACAACGGCTGGTGCGCCATCATGTACGAGTACTACTTCGAGAAGGACCAGATCGTGTGCGGCATCTTCGGCGTGGCCGCGCACAAGCACGACTGGGAGAACGTGGTGGTGTTCGTCAAGGACAACCAGGTCAAGCGCGTGGCGCCCAGCTGCCACGGCGGCTACGGCGGCGCCACCAACTCGCCGCCGCTCAAGGACGGGCGCGCCAAGGTGGTGTACCACAAGGACGGCGGCAAGACGCACTGCTGGCGCATCGCCAACGACAAGGACGACGCCATCGAGAACTACACGGGCCAGTGGTTCCTCGGCCAGCTCGTCGGCTGGAACAACTGGCCGAGCCTGGACCTGCGCAACAAGGCCATGGAGGACTTTGGCGGCCCGCGCGCCAAGCTCCGCGACGAGGCCTTTGCCGACAACCTGAGGAAGGCCATGGACGGCAGCATCACCGGCTTCGACCCCAACATTGACGGCTGATGGGCTCTGGAGTTGAGGACCGTTTGAGCGCGTGCGCGGGATGTAGCGTAAGAATTGCATCACTTTTAGATATCTATACAGAGGCGGAGATGGTGGGATTAATAATGATTGGAGACTTGTTCAGGGCTCATGATGCTTGCACTTTTACCCATCTTGAAATGATCCGAGCGACTTGTTTTTTATCCTCCTGATATTGGGCAGGTCTTTGTGGCTGCCATGTCCGTCGTAACGAGTCTTTTTAGCTACCTTGGCACCACCATCCCTAGCTATCATCTGTTGCTTGGGTGCAGATTGCATATCTTCTTGGCCGGGAGCAGAGTTGGCCGGAACTTCCTGAAAATGTCATCTAAACGTCCGCAGCCAAGGATGGTTCTCTGCAGAAAGTGTTTGTTCTTTCTATTGACCCTGCAACCATCACAATTTCGCCTAGTGTGTGTTTAGAGATAATGGCGCAAGGCAACGAACGGACTGTTGCATTTTGTGCAGCCAGTGCTGTTAATCCGTGCGTGGACTGTAGCATGGAGGCAATTTGAAAAGATTGGCCTCCAGGTGCCTGGCTGTGGCTGAAGCCCCAGTGCCAGCCTTTGTTTAAACCGTGGAGGCAGCGACACCCGGCGTCGTTGGGCACAGTGCGTCCAGGCAAGCCAAGCGCTTGGTAGCTCTGCCTGGTCAAACTCAAAGCTCAGCCCTCCCTCGTCTCAAGCCAACCCCGCGATCCCTGTGCTCCAGAAGCGGGCTGCGCGTTCTCCCCCTGCCAGTGACGGCTCGCGTATCCAGAAGCTCAATTTCTGGACGTCGATCACCCGTGACTGCACACTGCTGCAGCAACGAGCACAGCAGCGGACCTCAGCACCTGGAATAATCAAGCCCAAGTAACCTGTCTCCACCCACTGGGCGATTCCTTGCCGGACGCCGCTCACCTCCAAGCTGCCTCCGTGACATCGGCCGACGTCGATTTGCGTTTGCATTTTGCGGTTTGCAGTCTGCAGCAGAGCGAGCGCAGCAGCAAACACCACCGCCGAGTACCTAGGTTACCCTCACGACAGCTGCCGAACGACCCGGTTTCAGCGCCCCGTCTTCCACCTCACGAGACATCTCCCTCCCCAAGCAATCGGATCGTTTGCGGCTTCTCTTTGGTTCCACTTCATCCCCCACTCACTCTGCAGCTGCACTAGCAGCTTAAGCTCACGAGGGACAGAGAGCTCCGTGGTCCGAGTCGAGCAGCGACGACGCCTCTCGCTATCGAGGCGCACCACTCCCGCCATGGCCGGTGTCAGCTACATCGCCTGGGACTGCAGGGACCAGGTGGACCGCGCCACCCTTCTCTACCAGGAGGGCGAGAAGCGCCGAAAGATCGAGGAGGAGAACCAGAAGCTCAAGCAACTACTACGCGAGCATGGCATCTGCTGGTCGCCTGCTGTCGCGCACCGCTCGGATTTCTTCGGCGGTCCCTCCGACGTCAAGCTCAGCCCTCGCGGCCGTGCCACCCGTGCTGCCACCCGTGCGCGCGCTGCTGCTGCCCGCGCCGCAGACAAGGGAGCCAGGCTGCCGACGGAGATATTCCTCCGCATCATCGAGTTTGCCATGACCAGCTCCGGTGCCATCATTGATCCGCTGACCAAGCCGCACCAGCGAAGCATCACGGCCAGCGAAGCCCGCGCGGGATCTGGCATTGCCATTGGCCTGATGGCCGTCTCGCGCGCTTTCCACGTCGAGGCAACCAAGATCTTGTGGAGCAGGAACACGTTCACTTTCACGACTCCTGAGGCCCTCCTTGGAATGGCCAAGCTGTCCCTCGAGATCCGTAGCCAAATAAAGCACATCAACCTTCGCATCATTGCTCGCTTCTACAAGGACGACAGCCCTCACCTGTCGCTGTCCAGGATGGACCACCCCAACCTCCCCAGAAACCTCAACCTCCCCATCAACGAGAGGCCCAAGGGCCACAGCGGCGCCATTGGCGGTCTTCGGTCATATGCTTGGCTCCAGGTTGTCGACTTCCTCGCCGCGCTCCTGCCGCCCTTCCAGCCGCAGCCGCAGCCAAAAGACAGGAAGAGGAAGAGAGGTTCCGATCTCGACCAGTGCGCTCCTCTCCCTCGCCCGCGTCTTCTCCCCAATCTGGACAAGATGAGGATAGACCTTGTCAACTTCCCCCAGCGCATGCTTCGAAACCTTCCCGGCAACGACCTGCACCAAATGGCAGCACACGAACTCGCCTGCACCCTCAGCGAGCTGACAGTCACCGGCTTCCCCTGCTGCGCAGTCGGAGTTCGAGCAGCCTTGGACGTGTCGGAAATGCTCAGAGACAACGGCCTCTTCGTCGACGGAGGCGTGGTCTACATGCAGCAGAGAGGTGGCCGGGTCGACAAAGTCAAGAAGCCACCGGCCATCGCGTGCAAAGTCGTCCGCCCCCGACTCCCGGCCGTCAAGGAGGAAAGCAACGGCGACAGTGACTCGATGGCCGGAGACAACTGGCAGCCTCTGGACACCCACCATCACCATCATAGCAACGACGACTATGATCCGTCGCCTGTCCCGGTCGTGACCAAGGGCTCGCGCTCCTGTTGGGCAGACGGCACAATCTGGAAGCAGGTTCCTACATCGCTAGTCTCGGGAGAGGCGCGAAAGTGGGTCGAGTTCGAGTCCGAGCGCGGCTTCGCTCTGGAGGATATCATGTGGGAAGATTCGGACGACGATGACGAAGACGAGCTGCGTGTCCAGTGCAGGAAGTGCGGAAAGGTGCACTTTGATCCTATGTTCGATTCGGACTGAGCGGGTACGGTGAACGGGCTCGGCCAGGCATTTGTGACTTCCCCTTGGCATCACATTAGACCCTCATTGGAATTTTTACCACGCGGTATTGTTTAAGCCTGTTTATGACGGTATTCATTTTTAAGGAGCTGGGGAAACGGTGTTTTCGGCGCATAAAAGGCTAGAGGGGCAGGGCCGGTGGCTTTCAACTTGAGGGCTGGACTACAACACATGTCGGTTCTTATCTGACGCTTGTTGTTCGTATCATCATCATCTCACGACGATATTGATAGCTCGGGTGACACAAACGGTCACTTCGGTCCATAGAGTATTGCCAACGAAGATTAATAAACATCGCTGTCTGACCCTGAGCCGAGGAGGAAGCTGCAATGTCCGTGATATTGCAAACCAGAGGCGCATGCGGTAGCCCCAACTAGCTAGTCTATCTAAGAGGGGAGGTTGTTGAGGGCAGGAGACCCTCTGGCTCAGGTGGGCTGCAAGGGTACCGAGTGAGGGTTTCTAATAGGCGCCGGGGTTTGGGTACCGTGGATCCCGCGTTCGGACCGTTCCTTTGCGCACATGGCAGATAAGAATCCATTGATTGCATCGGATAATTACTCGGCAAATACGCTAAAACATTTATGCTTGCAAATCTTCATGCATAGGTGCCAGCTCTCAATACGAGGTTTTGGCTGTGTCTGAGGCACGGCGTTAATTGCTACACCGGCAGACGGAGAGCATCACCGCGACTGGGAATCCAACGAAATGCTCGCGCGTGACCTCCCACAGCAGACGCCCAATTCAGTCGCAGTGGCCCACGCCATCGGAAAGGAGGTACACATATATATCCCATTTAGGATTGCCAAACATTTAATTATAGGCCAAGGCATGCCAGGTGTCAACGGTCAACCTGTCACCCTTTTCTGTTTCAACCACGGGGCGGCCCGGCGGGCGCGGGCCAATCACAATCCCCGCAGTCAAGCCTGTCTGGCCCCACTCGATCGCCGAGCTGATTTGCAGAGTTGTCCCGACGGGACTGTGATTGTGGAGCCACTGTCGCGACTTGTCCTCGCCGAACTGGACATGTCCCCAAAGCTCCCCAATACCACGCGAAAAGTGATGTTCGAATCGATTTCTATGTTTTTCTAATGGCGAAGCCCTGACAAGGCGCCGATGATGACAATCCATCCCCGAGAGCCGTGTAGTCTACTCTCCGCGGCGACCGGCTGCTGCTGGCCTCGTCGGCGGTGTTACTCTCCCGTCCCGTGACTGAAGTGACGTGGGCCGCAGCTGCAGAAAGAAAGCCCATGCGGCGGACCTTGAGGGTCATGGAAGTCATGGCGGCGCCCCATCTCATCTCCAGACCTTCCTATCTTGGTAACCATCTGTCCTGCCGTCGCTCCCGTCTTGGCGGCGGCCCGGCCGGGTCAGGAGGGTTGGAACATGGACTGGCAACCCTTTTACACATGTCGAGTGTTTATCATCGCCTTTGGTCGGCGAACGGGCACGACACGCCAAAAAAAAGAAGTTTTCGCCATCATTTTTCAACACACGACAACCAACCCGGTTCAGGGTCCGCTTCTTTCGAAGCAGCAGGGGTTCCGCGTGTCTCTCCTGCACATATAGTGTAGGGGTTTTCAGATGGGGAGAGGGGCTTCGTGCGGAACTATAGTATTCGTGACAGAGGTATGCCTATGTGGACTGGATTTTTCATGGCGGTCAGAGAGTGTTGACGTGTTGTGGCTCCTGACTGACTCTTGGACGTTGAGAAGGAAATTTGAGGTGGGTGAAGGAAAACAAAAAGAGAGAGACAAGGAATGCTTCTATACGTAGCCCGCCTATCTCGATTCTTGCAGCTTGCTTCTTCGGTGTCCATCCGGCGAGATGGATCGACCAAAAACAACCTCGCCCCCCACAAGGTTTCATCCCCTGCTGGGTATTGTACATACAACTGCCCGGCGCGCCATCCGCATGTTGAACCGACCCGAATCCGGCCGAGAGTGGCAGCGGCGAAGCTATCCGGAATCTCTGTGTTCACGTCAAAGGTGGTATCGCTGCGGGGAGGGTGGGTGGGATGGATCGCGCTTGTCAGGGCCATTCATTGCTGAGACCTCGCTTGCGGCTCTCAAGCCCTCCTAGACAAGAAGAACGTGTCTGTGTGTGTGTATATGGATACGCAAATTACGATCTCGGCTGACATTCCATATCTCGGGATATGGGACATGGTCTCCCGCCTCTCCTTGTTGAGCAACGCAAGATATTGTACATGCGTGTCAGGTAGCGGCTACGTAGATCAACGTCACGTGGCCAACCAGCGATAGTCCACGCGCATGCCCAGAGTATCTGCCAATGAAACGGCGACAGATCGATCAAGGGGCCGCGCGGGAGCCGGGCTGCTTACTGCCCGCAGTCTGGCTCCGGCTGTATGGTCCTGGGGCGACCTTTGTTTCTTTTCTTTTTTCTTGGCGGAAATAAACTTGTTCTCCTGCCGATCTCTGGATGGGCTGGGCTGATCCGTCATAGTTTGATGTCGATGTCCCAATGACACCCCGTCTCCAGTTGCAGTACCAGCATATCTCACGGTTTACAGTAGGTAGGTGGTATCCTCGTTGCGGGGACTGTTTCATGGAGAATCTGCTGAGTGGTCCATCCGTCTACAGCGAACTAATTTTGGTCCATCTTGTTTGCTCGCGAGAAACAACTGGCGTGGGGAGGGGAGAGGAGAGGAGATCCGGCTGGCATTGCGAATGGAGTCGCCCAGGAACGCACGGCTGCTAAGCTTCAGCTGTGCGAGTCAAGAAAATCACACCGTATGATTGATTGATCCAAGCGCGTTTCCGCCTGGTGCGTGCTGGGCCGGGCAGCGGCCGATCGAAAATAGCACAGAAGCAAACAACCAAAGTGCCGTGCCAGTGGCGCTCATATGGGAGGCATGAGAAGGATAAATACAGCTGGCAGTCCGCCGCCATCGAGTTTCTCTTTCTCCTCCTTTCTCACCACCACCATCGGGCCAATTTTCCTTGTCTTCTATTTTCCTTTTGTCTTTTTCCTTTTGTCTTTCTTCTCCTTCTTACCTTCGTCCTCCTTTCCACCCGCCACCTCTTCTCCAACTTTTTCGAACCAACCAACCAACACACAAACAAACGGAAATTCGACCGTCACTTTTTTCAACAACAACAACAACAAAAATGCAGTTCTTCAAGATCTCGCTCTCCCAGGTCATCGTCGCCGGCCTCCTGGTCACCTCGGCCGCCGGCGCCCCGCTGCCGCTGTCGGGCGACCTCGCCATCCGCGATGACTTCTCCGTCGCCGGAGTGAACGCTCACCTAGACGCCCGCGACCCCAGCAAGATCGGCCGCTGGTTTAAGAAGGCCTTTAACAAAGTCAAGCCCATCGTCAGCACCGTCGCCGGGGCCGTCCTGAAGCGCGAGCCGGAGACAGCCGTCGAGATCGAGGCTCGTGATCCCAGCAAGGTTGGCCGCTGGTTTAAGAAGGCCTTCAACAAGGTCAAGCCCATCGTCAGCACCGTCGCCGGGGCCGTCCTGAAGCGTGAGGATACAGCCGTCGAGATCGAGGCCCGTGATCCCAGCAAGGTCGGCCGCTGGTTTAAGAAGGCCTTCAACAAAGTCAAGCCCATCGTCAGTACCGTCGCCGGGGCCGTCCTGAAGCGTGAGCCGGAGACAGGCGTCGAGATCGGCAAGCGTGACGTCGAGGATTCCCTGATGGCCCGTGACGTTGACGAGTCGGCCGAGTACGCCGAGGCCGCCGACGACGAGTCTGCCGACGAGCTTCAGGCCCGTGATGTTCACGAGCACTGGGAGTAAATGGGCTTCTGGCGCCCCCATCCCAGTCCGCATCCCAAGGCTGGGACTCTCTTCTCATCAATGTCTTTTTGTTGTTGTTTTCTTAATTTTGTTTCGGTCCGCATTTTTTCGTGATGCATGCGCAGCATCTCGGTTCGGGGTTGACGGGTTGGCCAGGTTGTATGTCGGGCCATTTTTTGTTGATAGGATAGTACAGTCTTGCGAATTGATCATTTTTGGAGGAGCGTCGACTGTCCCAACAATTTCAGCGTGCTTGTGAGTGATCCTTTGTGATTGTTGACAACTTCACTTGTCTGGGAGCCCAGCCTTGATGGCTCAGCCCGCCGTTTCAAGAGTGCGTAGATCAGTGCGGGGGATACTCGGTTTTTCCATGATGGAAAACAACGGCGCCGTCATGAAAGAGACCGCGCGTCTAGAGTGGACCCAACGAAGCGCGGAGGGGGCCCCCAGCGCTCCGACGACCTGTGCTGTGGTGGCTATAGCGATTACTGTACCTGTCTTTGTCTCACCAAACCTCAACAGCGCGCCGGCTCTCCCCTGCAATATCATCCCAAGAGCTCCGTGGTCGGGTCCCTGCATGCGCGACTTCATGAAATGGAGTGTGCTTGTTGGATGCCCACTCAAGCGTCCAGGTATGAGGACGTTGGCATGGTCTGACCAGGCCGCCCCCACCTGCGGTGCAACCCGCCACTCGCCTGCAGATGTCAGTCGGAACACCGAGCCGTTCGCTTCTCAAGACCGCCCGGGGTGTGGCCTGACCCTGTGATTTTTTTTTCCCCCGGCGGCTCATCGCTTATAATGGAATCCTTCTTTTCTTCCTTTTCCCGATCTCAACACCCACCGCTAGAAGAAGCCAGAACAGGGGAAGGACGGCACGGACCCAAAATCTGGGCGCGCCAGACTTGTTGGGGTGTCTGTGTGGCCCGGTCTGGTTGGTTGGGTGGCATCCGCGATTCGGCTGCTTCTGCGTGTTTTGATGATTGCCACCAACGGCCCAATTCCAATCGTACATACCCGGATACAGGTACCTGCCTATCTCACATGCGAAGATACGGGGCATTCTTCTCCTGACGGATGGAAAGCAATGGCGAGGATATCCCAAGAAGGAAGTGTTGCCAGCCCGGCCCCACACAGCGGCCGGATGCTGGCCGACCAGGGGCAAGCCAAGGTGAACTACAATATCAATAGTCGCATGCAGGAGCTTGGGCGCTGTTCTTTTTGTTCTTTTGGTCTCTCCCGCTGCTCTACTAGTGCGGCTACTATGTCACTCTCGGGGGCTGCGGATGTGACGATGCGACTAGACTGTTCCACCTCTTTAGGTAAATATCGAAGACGTCGAGATCCGCACGATGGTCGTCTTTTTTTCCTTTTTCTTCCTTTTTTTTTTTCCTTTTTTTTTCCTCTTTATTCTTCTTCCTCTTCTTTTCCTCTTTATTCTTCTTCCTCTTCTTTTCCTCTTTATTCTTCTTCCTCTTCCTTTCTTCCTTTCTATATACATCGCGTTGTGCGGGGCAGGGTTCGCAGCCGCGAATGTAGGGTCCTATGCAGCCGAGCAATCCTCCGCCCGTTAGCCGCCTCCTTCCACGCTGGGACACTTGCCAGGATGGGATGGCGTTATGGCGATCCCTACCCCACGAGAGGAAAAGCGGGCCAATATCGCCGACTTACTTGTTTGCAGATGCGCCGGCTCTAGGGGGAGGTCTTGCCTTTCGGCCGGCCGCATGTATAAAAACGGAGAGCGCCCTCGGCTCGATGGCGTTCGTGTGAACGAGGCTGGCCGTACCTCAGCCTCTATCCCACTTACTGTGTTATTTCTATCCCTTCACCCCTGTGCTTCAGTACTTTGGACAAGATGGTGAATCGGCGTCTTCTCGCGGCGCTGGCCTGGGGTCCTATGCTAACCCAGGCCGCCGAGCTCAACGAGACTGAATTTTCCTCCGTCGTAACCAGGGACGTGGCCATCGTGGGCGGCGGCGCCTCGGGCTCGTATGCCGCTGTGCGACTGCGGGAGGATTTCGGGCGCTCTGTCGTCGTCATAGAGGCCAAAGACCACCTGGTAAGCACCACGGGGGACGGCTTTGCCGGCTGGGAGGCGGGTGAGCAAGCACCAAAGGAGCTGACATCTATGGCTTCGGTCCTATAGGGAGGTCACGTGGCGACGTACAACGACCCGGTGACGGGAAACGCGTACGACTATGGCGTCAACTCGTACGTCGACACGGGCGGCGCGCGCGCCTTCTTCGAGCGCATGGGCGTGGCCACGGCGAGCCCGACGCGGGTGATCCGCACCAACGTCTACGCCGACTTCCGCACGGGCGAGCCGGTCCCGGGCTGGATCAGCCCCAACAACTCGGCCGCCCTGGAGACGTATCTGCAGCTGTGCCTCAAGTACCAGGACCTCATGCTGCCCGACTACAGCAAGTTCCCGGCCGGCGACACGATTCCCGAGGAGCTGCTGATTCCGTTCGGCGAGTTTGTGGCCAGGCACGGTATCGAGGCCGCCGTCCCCATCATCTTCCAGATCGCCGGCATGGGCGCCGGCGGCAACATGCTGAAGCTGCCGACGGTGTACATGATGCAGGCCTTTGGCGCACCCATGGTCATGGCGCTGCGCCCGGCCACGGGCCTCGGGTTCGTCCCGGCGTCGCGCAACAACAGCCAGCTGTACGGCAACATCGCGCGCCTGCTGGGTAGCGACGTGCTCTACTCGAGCCGCGTCGAGCAAGCCGACCGCCCATCCTGCCTGTCGCCGTCGTCGTGTTCGTCGTCGTCGCGCGGCGTCAAGCTCGTGGTGCGCCGCGCCGACGGCGCCAAGGTGCTGGTTAAGGCCAAGCGCCTGCTCGTCGCGTTCGAGCCGACGCTGCAGGCGCTCGAGGGCCTCGAGGTCGACGAGAAGGAGCGGGCCGTGTTCGGCAGGTGGAAGACGTCGCGCGCCTACGTCGGCATCGTGACGAACCCGGCGCTGCCGCCCGCCGTGTCCATCATCAACACGCCCGCCGAGTCGGCGCCGGACCACTACCTCGTCGACCTGCAGGGGCCGTACGTAGTGCGCTACGAGCACTACGGCGCGCCCAGCAACCTTTACCGGGTGCTGATGATGGGCGACGACAGCTTCACGGCCGAGCAGGCCAGGGCCCTGACCCAGACCTCGTTCGACAAGCTCGTCGCGAGCGGCGTCGTGCCCGCCAACGCCACGCAGCAGTCCATCACGTTCAAGGCCTTCTCTGATCACCGACAGATGCACCTGCACTTCTCGCGCGACGAGCTGAAGGCTGGTTATATCCAGCAGCAGTACGCGCTCCAGGGCTACCGCTGGACCTTTTACACTGGCGCCGCCTGGACGGCCCAGTTCACCAACGCGGTCTGGGCGTTCACGGACACGATCCTGCCGAGGCTGGTCGAGGAGCTTAAGAAATAGGGGTGCAACGTATAGATCGACATGGGTAACGAAGGTATATGAACGAATATGTATAAACGGAGATGCGTAGGAAAGGATCATAGATAAAATGCTAGTGTTTTCGAAGCTCCTGAGTATCAATGACTTCCAACCGTCGAAGCCGCAGGGATAAAAAAAAAAAAAAAAAAAAGCGCGGTTGGCCAAGGATAGAATGTACTGACAGGTGTGGACACTCTGCAGCGCCGCAAGGGCATCGTCGATCACCTTCAGGCCCCACAATCGCTTACAGCTTCCCTGCAGCCTTGAGGCCATCCCTGCCGTCCATGAGGACGCACCAACCCTCGCTGCCGCGGCCGCCGTCGCCCGCGAGCACGGCCTTGAACGCGCCGTCCTCGCGGGCGTACTTGATGACCTCGTCGTCGAAGGAGCCCGGCTGCAGCCAGACGGCGGGGATCCCGAGCTTGCGCGCCTCCTTCAGGACCTCGAGCGTGACGCCGGGCCGCGTGATGACGGACACGGAAGTGTCGGCGACCTCATCTGCCGGGAGGCCGGAGAGGCTCGGGACGGCATTGTAGGACTTTTCCAGGGCGTCAATGGTCTTGGAGGTTGGGTTGATGGGCGTCACGGGGAGCGATTGTTTGAGGTACCAAGCGAAGACTAGGTGATGGTGAGTGGTGGGAAAAGGATTTGATGAGTCCGTGTCATGTCCAGTCCGGGGTACAGCATCTCGTATGTAGCTCCATGACTCTAGTTTCGTTTCTATCTTCCTCTCCCGTCCCTTCTCTCCTTGTTCGCAACTTTGAAAAAGAGTGCGGTCTCACCTATGTTTCCATACTTCTGAGGATCGGAGCTGGCGCCAACTACGGCGAAGCGGGACGACGAGAAAAAGGTGCGTAGGGCGGCTTCTGTGGTCATTTTGACGATGGGGGGTATATGCATCAGGTTGAGGAGGTGAGGTAGGCAGCTGTTAGGTGGATCGAAGCCCAGGTAGACTAGAGGTAGACCAAGCAGGCTGCCAGCAGTGGTATTAATGCTGCCGGCGGATTTTCGGGGTGAGGCACATGGGATCACAGATGACTATGACGAGTGAACGCCGGATCTGGAACGACCCCGCAATTGGCCAATTGCGGCACTTAAACTCTCGTCCCGCAGAGCCGTATTTGTCAACTGCGAGCTTCAACAAGCCCGATTTGGAATTCTTTCCCCTCATTGCGGCATCTCGGCGTGGTCTCTACTTCTAGCCACCAATGGCTCCATTAGCCACAACATTGGACGAAGCACCAAAAGCCAACGAACGGCACGTGTGATGGCGTCGCAGGATGGAAGCGGTGTGGGGGACATTGAGAGTCAGTGTGGACCCTGGCTGGCGGCCATCACCCAGCGGGCGCGTTGCCCCGGCAGCGGCAAGCCGCAGCCTGAACCCTGCACGGCGCATCGGGGCACAGACCACCAGGGAGGAGATTGAGACTGAAATTCGCTGGTTCCCAAGGAGGCCCCTTTGCTCCTAAGAACTCACCGATTTCTCAGTCCTGACGCTTCTTGACGCCGCGATACATTCTTCGAGCCCTTCTCGACCGCATCCTCGCCATTGGTACCCCGTCGCCTTCACCCTTCTCGAACCGCTAGCCCATTCCTACGCAACAAACATAGCAAAATGGTGAGTAGGTCTGACCTCGGCGTTCCCGCAACAACCGCTTTGGTGGTGTGTAAACAAGCACCGCCGCACCACACAGCCAAAACTGCCCCTCGTGACACCACCCGGCCGACCGTCTTTAGCGCAGGCTGGGTCGGCCAAGTTTCCTGTGCCTTGTTTTTGTCTTTTGTCAATAGCGAACCGCGCGCCGTACAAAACCAGACGCGATCCGGTCCACGGCGCACCGCATCCGATCGAGACCGAAATTCTGGCCTTTCCGCGCAGCGCTTCCATTTGTTTTTTTTTTTTTTTTTCCCCAGCCACTTCCAATCTCTCTCAATCCACTGGACTCGACGCACCGCTCCCGACTCTGCGAGACGACTACGGCTTTCGAGACCCGAATCATGGCTTCTAACCACTTCGACGGACAGGCTTCGACCGACTACAAGGAGGCCTTCTCCCTGTTCGACAAGAGGGGCAACGGCCGCGTCGCCGTCGATGCCCTGGGCGACCTGCTGCGGGCATGTGGGCAGAACCCGACGCTTGCCGAGATCCGGGAGCAGGAGAAGGTTGTTGGTGGCGCCGACTGTGAGTCCGATTCCAAGAAGGCCCTAAGCCACGACCCCAAGCGCACGCAGTTTCTGACCAAGCATCCGCAAAAAAACTTGATGCAGTCGATTTTGAGAGCTTCCTCAAGGTCCTCAACCGGCCAGGCGGCTTCCGTGGCCCCGGTGAGGCCCGCGACTACTATCCCGGCTTCGAGGTTTTCAACAAGAACGAGGATGGGCTGATCGAGGTCGGCAGCATGAAGTACATGCTGCAGAACCTGGGGGAGAAGATGACGGACGCCGAGTTCGAGGAGCTGATGAAGATCGCCAAAGTCGAGACCCGCCCCGACGGTAGGCGGCTGGTCGACTATGTCGGTAAGGACGTCGTCTGTAGCCTATCACATGTGTCCTCTCAGAAATATCGCTGACAATCCCCGCCTATGAACAACAGACCTCATCAACGTCGTCATCAGCAACTAGACCATCTTTGGCGGGGAGGGACTGGTAGCAGCAATCTGGAGGCAGCATCTGCCTATAGAGAGTCATTCAGCGGCAGACGTTAGAATTTCCGGCATGTTTGTGTTTGGAGAGGAGAGCATCGTACGCGGCCGTGGCTCCACGGGGCTGCGGATAGTTTCCCGCCACGACGGCGAGGACAAGGCGTTCGGGAGATTGATTAGTAGCACATGGAGTTATCTGCATGGACGATGAACGACTGGCTTTTTATTTCATTTCATTTTATATCACAATGGGCGTCTGCGTCCCTCACCACTGGCCCTGGTCTGTCTGGCGCTTGGTGTGAGACGGCAGTGTCTGAACATGAGGACCACTTTTGCTGTTGCCTTGGAATCTTCCCGTCCCTCCCAGGTCGGGGTGACGCACTCTTCCCGGCGGCGACCAGGCAACATTCACTCCCCTCGCCGCACGGTCTGGTTGACAAAATCACATGCGCACGGTTGCAACGCTAAAGCTGTGTTATTTAGATATTTGGCCGTCCACCTATATAACGAACGTGGTTTTGGGCGGTTGCCACAATGTGCGAGCGCAGACAGCTACACGGGCAGCCTGACGCCGCCAGCCTGCTGCTTCTGGAAGAAGCCGTTGGGATCGTACTTGGCAGACACCTGCTTGAGGAAGGCGACGTTTTCGGTGCCGTAGGTTTCGACAGGTCTCTGCGTGGGGTTGACGTAGTTCACGTACAGCCAGTCGCGCAGGGCGCCGATGGACCGGGCGTAGTCGGCCAACTCGTTCTTGAGCGGGAGCAGCCGCTCCTGCAGCGCCTTCGCCTGCTCGGCCGTCTCGACCGAGCACGCGATCAGCCACAGCAGCGAGTCGCCCTCGACGCGGTCCATGCCCATCACGTTGCCGCCCCTCTCCCGGCCGAGGTCGAAGAAGAGCTTGGGCATGGGCTGGAACAGGCTCTGCGTGGTCAGGTCGGAGGCGGGCATGATCTTGAGCATGTCGGCGACGAAGCCCGGGTTCAGCTCGGCGACCTTGTTGATGACGCGCACGTCGTTGGCGAACGTGAGCGTGAACCAGACCTGGAACTGGCCCGCGGGCAGGGCGTAGGTGTCGACCGTCTCGTGGACGCGGCGGGTGGCGAGCTGGTTCGCGAACGAGGCCGGCTGCAGCGCCTCGGTGAAGGCCGGACCGTTCTCGACGCCGTCGGTGTCGAGCATGAACTGGGCGATCACGGGGTCCTTGCCGAGGGCCGCGTTGTGGGTCCAGCTGATGAGGTAGGCGGTGCCCGGGTGCTCGCGGAGCCTGCTGGTGAAGTTGACCATGGAGCTGGCGACGGCGGCGCTCTCCGAGACGTTGGTGAAGCGGGGCCCGCCCCAGACGGGGCCGCTGGGGAAGGTGAAGAGGTCGAAGCGGGTGACGATGCCGAAGTTGCTCCAGCCGCCCTTGAGGGCCTTGAACAGGTCCGCGTTCTCGTCCCTGTTGGCGTTGACGATGCGGCCATCGGCGAGCACGACCTCGGCGTTGACGATGTTGTCGCACCCGAAGCCGTACTTGCCCGTGTGGAACGAGCTGCCGCCGCCCATCAGGAAGCCGCCGACGCCGACGCCGCCGTCGCGGCCGCCGACCACGGCGACGCCGTGCTTGACATCCAGCTCCCTGAGCACATCGCCCCAGCGGCTTCCCGGCAGGACCGAGGCCAGCTTGGTGGCCGGGTCGTAGGTGGCGCCGACGAAGTGCAAGCCCAGGTCGATCTCGACGCCGCCGTCGACGTTGTTGCAGCCGGCCCAGGGGGCGTGGCCGCGGCCGCGGAGCGCGAACCGGGCCCCGGGCGTCTTTTGCAGCACCTGCAGCACCGTGGACACCTCGGCCGCGTTCCTGGGCGTCACGATGCAGGCCGGCGCCAGCCGGGCCGACGCGGACCAGAGCGTGTTGATGCGCTCCGTGTATGCTGCGTCACCCGGCAAGAGGACGGGGTCTTGGAGACCCGCAGCCGCGAGGGCGACACACTGTCATTGACCGAGCGCGGGACAAAGTCAGCACGGCACGACCTTGCACTAGAAAGAAAGCCTCGAGTCCGACCACCCACCGAACAACAGTAGGGGATATAACGAGGGTGCAGTGTAATGTAGCAGCCACGTTAGTCGGTGTCAGGCACCTACCGGGTTTTTGTAAGAGCATGGGCCGGCAGCTGAGACTGAGACGGCCATGGTGGACATGAACGCAACAATGGCGGATAGTGCAGGCTGGGGAAAAACCATGGCTGTCGTGGAAAAGGGGTCCGTGTAAAATAAGTAGTCCAGAGGGCGTAAGCCAAGACAATGAGGGGTGCGGGCGGGCGGCGTTACCGCGAACGGAGAGCTGCAGGCAACTGCAACGGGCTCGGGCGGGATGAACCCGGGGGGCTGACGCGAAAAAAAAAGAGTGTAACACAGCAGAGATGCTGTCCGCTGAACGGGTTCGGCCTGAGTTGGGGGAGGGGGAAACGAGAAGACTCATGCAGGGTGAACCCTGGGCTTTTCTATGTGCATACATGTCCTTCGCTGCCGTGGCTGGGAACATTTGCCTCGCATGGTTGCGGTGGATGGCATGGCCTGGCCTCATGTGCATCCACTCCATATTCCCACCTGGCTCCTGCAGTGGGAAGGTGGTTTATCGGCATCGGGCGGTCGGGTGGGCCGGCTCTACATGCGCAGGCAAGAGCGAGCGAGTCCGAGTTCGGCGGCATGTTGGCAGAGACACATAGTTAGGTACCTACGCATGTGTCCCTGGCAGCATGACGAGGTAGGTAGGTAGGTATGTCCGAGTAATCTGCCCACGTTCGCTATGCAGATGTTGGACGCCAGATCGAGATGAGGCTCTGCCGGCAGACGCGAGCGAACAGCCGAGTTACCTTCACCGTCAAGCACGTGCCGGGTCTCGCCAACGTTTCGAGTTGGCCTACCAGATGGCCGGAATACACCCGGTCCTTCCGGTTCCACGCAGCGGGCCGCTGGGTCCGGCCGACGCAGGCCCCTTTTTTAACCCTCCACCTTCCGATGTAAACCCGCCATTTCCACGACTCGTGCTCCCCGTCCGGGCTCCCCCACCTTACTGTGTAACAGTGGCAACGGCGCCGCCGTGCCAAGATAGAGTGACGGGGCAAAGAAAAACACTATTGGATACCAAATCTAGCGGTATTCGGGCCAGTATGTACAGCCCGCCGTTGTGTCAAAGAATAAAACCTTGCCTGCCAGCTCCAACCAGGGAGCCACCGGCCCCTGGCATCGGCTCACAATGTCTGGTGCATCGCTTAACGCAATCCATTAACCTTTGTAATAATTATACCGGGCCAAGGCTTTCGCTCCTTATTCCAGAGATCAAGGACGCGGGGGTGAATGTCCGCCGCAACGGGGCACATGGGCACGCAGCCATATGGGCACGCAGCGGTCCCTCTGAAGCCCCGGTGGCGGCATCGCAACTCTCTGGGTGCCGCTCCCTACAAGGATGGACGGAGAATTTAAAAGATGACCACGGCACTTCCTTCCCGTTCCTCCCCCAGAAATTTCGGTCCCGTCCTTCCCGTCCCGCGCCGTCCGTGGAGCCGCCTACATTAGCTCTTCTCCTAGCCCCAGCCCTACTTGTCCAAACATGGCTGCGATCGTCAACGGCGTCCCGGTGGCGATCCCGCCACCGCCTGGCTACGTCGTCGACTTCGCCAACCCGCAGCGAAACTCGGTCGAGGCAGCTTATACCATTAGCAGCCTAGGCATGGCCCTCGCCCTGTTCTTCGTCTTCCAGAGGTTCTACGTCAAAATAGTCATCCGAAAAAAAGTTGGCCTCGACGATGGTGTGTTTTTATGGCGCCCAACCACGACTCGTCCGGAGATTTTTAAGCTTCCAACTGACATTTGGTCTGACATCCTGCAACAGCCCTCCTCGTTGGTGCTTGGGTATGTACCTATGGTCACCTCCCCGGCGTGTCAGTGTCGAAAACGAGGAAGAAGAATGGAAGGACGGGGAGGCGATTGCGAGAGAACCGTCCCTGGCCGGCTCGGCGACTAACTTTTGGTTTCAACGCCTGACAGCTCGGCAGTATCGCCATCCAAGCCTTGGTACTCCGTAAGTCCCTAGGTTCAGGCCCCCACGCTGCTTTGCAAAACGGGTTCCGCTAACGATTTAATAGGTTCGTTCGTCATGGGATACATGGGTGTTCATGGCTGGGAAATCTCGTTGGACCTGTTCCAGCAGTTCGCCTACGTACGTTCCCAGAACACACCCACACTGACTGACCGCGTGCAAAAAGAGGGAAAATCCGGACCGAGGATGGTGCTGACTTTTTGCGGGCAAAACCACAGACCGGGGGTTACGTCAACTCGGTCGTCTACCCGCTCCCGACGGCGCTGTCCAAGACGGTCATCCTGCTTTTCCTGCTCGAGATCAACGCAGTCCAGAAGTGGTACCGATGGTCCATCTACACGACCATGTTCGTCGTCCTCGCATCCGGGATCGGCATTTTTTTCGCCTCCGTCTTCCCGTGCTGGCCCATCTCCAAGAGCTACGATCTCGCGTTCCCGCCGAACGTGGGCTCGTGCATCAACAGGCCGGCCATGTACCAGGCCACCGCCGCCCTCGGCGTCATCACCGACGTCATGATCATCGGCATCCCCGTCCCCATGGTGCTGAGCCTGCATATCTCGAGGAATAAGAAGATCGGGCTGCTCATCCTCTTCGCCATCGGCTCAGCGTACGTTGCAAACACCGCCACGATGAGGCTACCCGCGGTCCCTCTCTATCGCTTTCGGTCGTCAGACGCTAGGTAACTGACTGCCGGCTGGCTCGTGCAGGACCGTTATCACATCCATCGTCCGCCTGTACCTCCTCATCACCATTCTGGACGATGTGGATCAGACGTGGGGAGGCGGTCCGGTCTCTGTTTGGATGTAAGTTTTTTTTTTTTTTTTTTTTGGCTCCCGCCCTCGGTCCTTCTTCGCTACACACAGGCATCTTCCCACATCATCCTCAACTCGCAAGAGACACACAACATGGTAGACTGACCAGAAGCTTTCTCCCGCGCCCATGACAGTCTCGTCGAAGCCAACCTCCTCATAATGTGCGCCTGTCTGTCGACGCTGCGCCACTTCTTCCGGGCCGTCGCGCCCGGGTTCCTTAGTAGCTCGCGGGGGTCCAAGGGCAAGAAGGCCTTGGGTGGCCTCTCGGGCACGGAAGGGTCCGAGCTGCAGACCATCGGCCAGATGTCGAGCAAGGGCCGTGGCAAGAAGCACTTCCTCAAGCTCATCGACGGCCGTGCCGACCTCGAGTCGCAGGCCTACGCCGGCCGCTCGTCGGGCGAGACCAAGCGCAGCGACGAGGCCAGCGACCGGGGCATCGTGCAGACCAAGACGACCCAGGTCATCTCGGAGCCGCGCCGCTGATTCAATTATTTTTTTTTTCTTGCCCAGGCCCGGTGCGGGCAGGAGATGTCGATATCGGTATCGAGAGAGGCGCTTCTGCGACAACTTTATTACCCACTTGCAGCCTTTGTAGCATCCCATTCCACCCATGATACCCCCTCTATGGCAAAAGCAGAATAGATACCTAGGTAGTATTAGTAGTAGAAAACAGAAGAGGACGTCAGGGACGACTCCATATATATATATAAAGCAGGCGAAGGCGCCTAGAAAAGGCCCTGCTCAAAGTTTGGAGGCAAGTGTCACAGTGCAACACCTGGGTGTTTTGGAAAGATCTTGTTGCTGCGCGAGGAAGGGAGAAGGAGGACATCCGTTCATATGGAGGCGGAAGGTCGTCTATATACCCTAGTGAAGGAGGAGCCGGGGTTGCTCCGCGACGGTTAGGGCTGATAGATACAGCCCCGCTCCCAGCTCTTGAGTGGCTGTATTGAGACGATGAACACACCGTTATGTTGAGCTAACCTGCTCGGTGCATGCACAACGGGGAGGACCCCACTTGTTTTATCCAAGTAGTGCAGCCAACAAGACGGGCAGCAAATTGACGCCGTCTACATTGGTCTATTGGCCTTTTTACCGCCCGACATCACGCTAGCCCCAGTGGCTGAGACGCTGGCAGTGAGGTCATAATCGAAAGAGCTCGAGCTCGTGTGGGTCCCCCTAATCCAATCACCCGCGCCGCTTCTGCCCTTGGAGTCTAAGCCTCGGAGACTAGCACAGGCAGCCTACCTAGGTACCCAAGGCATGATCGGTGGGCAGAATGGGCGAGCCGCCCGCGAGCATGGGCGACGCTCCCCAGCCAGGCCTTTCCTGTGTCTTCGTGGCTGCTTCCGAGTCGTCCAGTCTAGGACTAG
Organism: Magnaporthiopsis incrustans; assembly: GCA_003049425.1. NCBI lineage: Eukaryota > Fungi > Ascomycota > Sordariomycetes > Magnaporthales > Magnaporthaceae > Magnaporthiopsis > Magnaporthiopsis incrustans. Next base: position 123,411 of record PYSR01000068.1, read on the forward strand.
GCAGGCCGTTGGCAGCCGGCCCGCAAGTCCTGAGAGGCTTGCGCTATCGGAAGCCGTCGGACACTGCCCTCTGCCTCTGCTCCGTCGACCTACATATTTTAGCGTGTGCCTTGCCTGTGCTTCGGGGCACTTAGCTACCATACCATACCGAACCTAGGTGTTCAAGAACGATGACTCCTCGCCTCGGCCTAGACCGAGAGTCCTCCTGTCGCTACATCTTGGTCCTGGTGGGCGCCTGTCCTGCGCCCTGCACACCCATGCCTATCTCGGGCTGTCAAAGATATATGACATTCTTTGGCGTACCCCTCGTCTCGGGAGCCTAGAGCACACAACTCCAGTCTCTCGTTTCGTGACGGCACCTGTTTACCCAAGCCCGGGTCCATGTTTCTTTTGCCTTCGGTCTATTTGCTACTCTCTCACTCATTGTCATAATCAAAGAGACGGCAGCGTCCTTGTTGCCGGCAGATGCGTACTCCATTATGGCGGGCACGACCGTCCAAATGGGCCACGCTAGCGCTGCTGCGGCGCTTATGAGTGCAGTCGAACCCATCCCCGCCCAAAGACGAACCACCCCCGAGGGCGGCGCCGCTGCCCAGGAAAACACGGACGCGGTCCCGGTAGGGACGAGTGATGCCTCGGACGTGACAGACAGCGAGATCGACTTCGGAGACGATTTTTTCCCAGACTGGTTCGGATACGAGCCGTCCGACTTCTTTTCAGGTCTGCTCGGCGACGCCAGCGATGACGGGAGGACCGTGGCCGAGGGGTCGGCTGAGGCTGAGAATGCCAGGCATCGGGCATCTCGGGAACAACAGCAGCACGAGGCTGCGAGGACACAAGATACCGAGGAGCAGGCCGAGGTAGCAGCATCAGAACCGAGAGCGCCAGAACCACAGACCGTCACGCGGGAACCCGATCCTTCAACAACAGAGAGGCTTGTCGAGCCCACTTCTGCTGCTGCCAAACCCATCCTGAATGCCCGACAAGGCAGGCTTCTTGGCCGGGGGCTCATGGGACTGTTCCGGAGAACGCACGGCAAACAAGGGATATCATCCATGCTGCCCTGTCTAACGTTCAAGGGGACGAAGACGCCCGTGACGACGGTGTAGGAATATTCTCCTCAAGCTCCTGGTCTCCCTCTCCTCTTTTGCACAGCGCACACAACTGATCAGCAGCATAAAAAAATCAACAGAAAATGCACCGCGTGCCTGGACAGCTTCCCACCAAAGAAAGCGGTAAAAACACCCTGCCACAGCTACTGCCGCCCTTGCTTCGCGCAGCTCATCGAGACGGCGCTGGCCACAGAGGCGCAATGGCCACCTCGATGCTGCTCGAACGAAGTACCCGCAGCCGCCGTCACAGGCAGAAGTGGCGGTCTGCCGCGCAGCCTGCGAGCCCGCTACGGCGCCAAGGTCGCCGAGTACAGGGTACCCGTCGACAAGCGCCTGTACTGTCCGCACCCGGACTGCGGCGTCTTTGTAAGGCAGCAGCAGGAACAACAACAACAGCAGCAACAACAACAACAACAAAAGCGGCACAGCTCCTCCTCCTTCCTCCTCCTCCAACACTGGAAAATCCTCACCGGCGACGGCGGCACAACAAAATGCCCCCGCGGCCACGCCATCTGCATCCCCTGCCGGCAGCCGCGCCACCCGCTCGACGGGCGCCGGTGCCGGCGCGACCCGGACCGGCGGCTGGCCGACGCGCTGGCCGACGAGCAGGGGTGGCGGCGCTGCTTCAAGTGCGACGTGCTGGTCGAGCACACGGACGCCTGCCACCACATGACGTGCCGGTGCGGCGCCCAGTTCTGCTTCGTGTGCGGGCTCAAGTGGCGCACCTGTGACTGCACGGCCGAGATGCTGCGCCTCGTCAAGGACGCGGCCGAGAACCGGCGTGCCCTCGCCCGCTCGAACGCCGCCGCAGCCGGGTAGGCCTTGCGACGCGCGAGGCCGAGCCGCTTCGAGGGACGACGCCACGTGTTTCGGCAGCTCAAAAGGCGCGAGATCGACCCTGCGACCAAAGTGGCTGACGAGCCTTGACAAAATACTTTTCCTAACAAACAACCAACCAAACAATCTTTATGGCGCTGCTTCATGGTCTCGCCTCCCTGTTTCCTTTTCTGATATACAACCTTTTGTCCAGATCAGCACGCCCAAACTCCGTCTTTGCAGATAGGTTATCAAGGCCAGCCTGCCCTCTCTCGCCCTAAACGAATAGTAAAACTTCTTTTTTAACATTTTGTATAAACAAACCCTACGTGATTCCGTAACGGTGCTCCCCTCCTCCCCCGTACAAGTCGACGCACAACCGCTCGCACCGGTAATTACCGCGTTTCCTGTCGTTTCCTTCCAACTCTGCGCAATTCGATCGGCGGCAGACAAAACAGCCCTCTCCTTTTCTGCGGTCTCCCTGGGAGGATCCTCCGCCGATGTTGCCCGAAAACCTAGGCGCAGCCGATTTCCGGGCTAGACAGAAATCCCCCGAGACGATTCGTCGGCAGATGGAGACGGCCACCACCACCAAGTTGGTTCTCGTTTGTCTGGCCCGCCATCGTACATCCAACAAGCATTCACAAGGACGCTCTAGTAGACCTTCTTCTTCTCGTCGATGCTGAACTGGCCGGGGCCGCTGTTGACGAGGAGAAGGAGACCGCCGACGATAGAGAGGATCTGGAAGAAGTCGTACTTGGCGAAGTCCTTGTGGGGGTGGTGCTCGTGAAGCTAGCAAAAGAAGAGGGGGAGTCAGCTGTCGGGCGCTTTATGTATATAAAATGGCAACGGGGTTTAAACTCACAGTCCAGAAGTTGTTCACCAGCAGGTTGAAGACGCTCAGGATGACGACCAGGAGAGTGGCGCTGAACTTGGCCTTGAAGCCGACGACTACCATGACGCAGGCGATCAGGCCGAGGACGGAGACGAGGACCCTCCAGATGCTCCACTCGCCGGCGAAGACGAAGCCGATGAAGAGGAAGATGAGCAGCACGCGGCCGGCGAGCTGGAAGTACATCTTGCGGTCCTTCTCCTCGAGCTGGGGAAGACCAGCAAAGGCCTTGGTCTTGCGCACCCACGAGTCGGACAGCACCATGATCAGGCCGCCCATGACGGAAAGGTTGCGCAGGAAGAAGTTGAGGTCGAAGATGAGACCGTAGCCGAAGGCCTGGGTGACGACGACGCCGATGAGGCCGCCGACGGCGTACTCGGAGTACCTCCTGGCGATGACCAGTGCGGAGCACGCGATCATGGCGAGAACGTTGATGATCAGGAAAAGCTGCGGCATTCCCCTGGGGACTGTTTTGAGAGTCAATCGTCAGCTTTCTGCCGCCCCTTCGCCTCGGCGGTGACGCTTCGTCGCGCGCTCTCGCGACCTGGAGCGGAGAGGTTTTTTGGGGGTTGTGTAAACTTACAGCCGCGGTAGTCACGGAGGTAGTAGACTTGGTCGCCCCATTGCGTCAATATCCGGAGGGCATCCTCGAGGAAAGTGACGACAATAAGAAAACGGCCAATGGCTGGTAGGTATCTGTAGAATGAGGAAAGCAAAATGTTAGCTGATTCAGGTCCGATTTTGTCGCATGCCGGCAGCGCGCCAAGTCGCCAGCAAAAAGGCACCCTAAGCCGTCCACCAGGGAGAACGCACGGTTTGATGGGCTCCGAGATGCTGTCCAGAACATCCTCAATCTTGCTCGTCTGCTGTCGGATGGCGTCCAGGGCGCTCGGCTCGTTCTCGGTCATGGACGGGCCGCCGAACGGATTGGGGGCATTAGGTATGCCGTAGCCCGAGGGACCTCGTTGCGCCATTGTGTCGGTTTTGGGCGGGTGGTAGTTTATAGCTTTTCCTTTTTTTTCCTTTTTTTTTTTTTTCGGGGCTCGAGGCCGTTTGTCCTCCTCTTGGTATGCTCGACTGGGTTTCGGGTTTCACCAGGTCGAGGACAGGTTCGGAAGTTACGGGAAAAGGGTCGCAGTCGCCAGCTGTGTCGCGGCCAGCGAGGGAGAATGAAATTCGATCGGGGCGGCGTGTAGCCTGTTGTTGTCGCAGGTGGGCGGGTTCGCTGGTAAAAAAAAAAAAATAAGTTCGGGTGGGAGGGAGAAGAAGGAAACGGTGGCTGAACTGAAAAAGGGGAGAGGGAAAAAAAGTCACTCGAGGACGAAGTGGTTATTTGAGAAAAGAGAAACCAATTGATTCGATGGAGGAGAAAGGTGAAGTCGCATGGAAGGGGAAAAAAAGGAACTCTGGTTGGCGATGGCAGCTTAGATAAAAACAACTGTGTCCTCTTTGCTGGGAGGGAAGCTCGGCTCGTGGAGTAAGGTCTCAAAGTAAGCGCGCCGCCCACCTGCTGTCTGCACTGTGGTGGGGACCCTCGGTGCGCCGGTGCCCGTGTAGGTATTTTGGCATGCCCTGGCTGCGGCAGCGTCCCGTCCGCAGCAGAGAAAAAAAAAAGGTACATGGGGTGGCTGAACAAGGGGACCTGCGTTTGGGCGTGAAGCTTGCAGGGTTCGCGAGTACCCCGCGGCTAAAAGGGTACTTTGGATGAGGCTTGTGGCGGGCAGGGGTAAGTGGGCTTCTCGAACGGATGGGCCGGCCTCCATCGAACAAGACGTGACGTGAGAGGGACGGACGCTCGCGAAGATGGTGGAGGCTGTTTCAAACGCGGTAGCGGCCAAGAAAGGTCGGATCTGCAATTTCTGCTTCTCCTGGCCGAAACGTACACAGGAGATCGAGGAGAACGTCGATGCACCGTCACGACTCGCCCGACGAGGGTCCTATGCTTTTTTCGCTCTGGCGAGGAGGACCACGGCGCGCACCATAGTCTGGATCTGGATACGTGGTCACATTTGGGCAATAGCAACACATATCCTCCGTCTCGACATTCGCTAGGGGAAAAAAAAAAGTCTAACTGGGAATCAGGCGGGCCGCACGGTGCGCTGGACGGGTCCTGGTCCATCGCGCGGGGTTCACCAAAGAGAGACAAGAACAGTGGAAGGAAGCTCTTGCTAGTGAGCGGCACCGTTGAACCGAACAGTGAGCGGGAGGCCACAAACCACAAGCCACAGACAGGGCCACCACGCGCGACACCACTCTTCAACGCTCGCTCGTCCCGTGCTTGGGCGCAGCATCCAAAGCTGCCCGTCTAGCTTGGCATTCGATATCATCATCAGGTCGATCAAGCTCTGATTTACTTACTGTGCCGCAGCTCACATTGTTATCTCCACCGGACCTTTCATCATCTTATCTGACACCCCGCTGCTTTCTCGCACTTTTTCAGTTATGTGAGCGTCAGCGAGTGCGTGAGGTGCTCTTTGATGGAGGCTCAAAGCCCCGGTGCCCCTGGCAGGGCAGCGGGCAGTGCAGGCATCAGTCGTCCTAAAAAAGCGTTGCCAGCCCACCGCACCCGCACACACACCCCCTGCCCTGCCCGGCATCAGACCTGAAAATAGCCCGCCTATGAGACGAACATGACAGCATGCACAATACGTAGAAGGATGCATCGATGGCGCCAACGACCTCTGCCGGCTGACTTTTGGGTATAGTAATTGCGGCTGCTGCGCCGAACCTCTCGGCCCAGGCAACGATCAAATCGATGAGGCGTGCATTTCCATGTTTTGCGTGTTCGTGCTCGGAGCCCGCCGAGTGATTGTCGGGCGTCTTGCCCGGTCTTAAATGGACGATCCCGGCAGATCTCATTGACACTTGTGCCAGAACCCGTCAAGGGCGACCGCTCCACCCCTGTCTGACGCGCCCGAGGACAAGGACAAATTGCCTCGAATAGGAAACCTGGCTTATTTTAAGCATCGTCTAGAAGTCTATTCAAAACTAGGCAGGTAGGTAGGTAGCACAGAAGCCCGTGATGTTTGATGCTCAGGGTTTTTGAGGACAAAAATATGTACATGAATAGGAGTAAAAAAAAAAAATTTCAACGCCGTCGCGTGTAGTCCCCCGACATGATAATTAACCACCTAACCTATGGCCTCGGCCCAGGCGTGAACCTCGTATCTGCATCGGCCGCGAACGAAAACTGCCGCGCCTGCTGATACGCCTGGAACGCTGGACTCCTGGGCGACGCGGAGAGCTCCACGGGCACCGGAGGAGGCGGGAGCTCATAAACGCCGCCGTGCATGCCAGGCCCCGCACCCGCAGCCCAGTGCGGCGGCGCGGACCTGATGCTACCGCCTCCGTGGTGCGGCGGCATGTACTGCTGCTGTTGTTGCGGACAGTGCCCTTGTAACGGCTGGTACGTCATGAACGAGCCCGGGCTGTAAGGTGGCGTTCTGCCCGCCGACTGCGGCCCCAGAGGCGGCGCCACGTTCTGGTACTGCTGCGGTTGGTACGGATGGTGTGCGCAGCCCGGCACCGCAACCCCCGCCGCGCGGTATGGGTCTTGTCCCACCGAGTACGGGGAGACGGCCGTCGCGAACGGCGAGTGACCCGGGCTCGAGAAGGGGCCGCCGCCGAGCTGCTGTTGTTGCTGCTTGACGTCGACGGGGGCGGCGTTGGCCGAGAGCGGCGTGCTGCCCTCGCCGAGGCGCGGCGTCGTCGGCGGGTTGGCCGCCGCGGCGTCGCCACCATCCTTCTTGGACCACGGCAGCAGCCCGCGGCCGCTGCGGCTGGTCCTCCTCCCGCAGATGAACAGCAGCGCGCCGACCAGCGTGAGGGCCGCGGTCCCGCCGATGGCGATGCCTGCTATCTGCCCGGCCCCCAGCGCGGATGCCTGATTCTGGCCCGTTGCGCCGGCTGCCGGCGTCTTCGGGCGTGCCGTCTCGCTGGGCCAGGGGTCGCCGGGGGTGAGCTGGAGGGTGGCCTTCTTCACGGCCTCCTCCTGCTTTTCCAGCGTCTGGGTTGCGTTCTGTGCGCGCAGGTTAGCGCCCGTCCCAACCGGGAAGCGAGAGCGGGAACAGGGGTTGAAGGGTGAAACCCACAGGGTTGATGACGCCGATCATCTGGTGGTCTACACACGACCCCGGAGCGGGGCAGTAAAAGAATATCGGTTGCGTGTCGTTGATCGTGACGGAGAAGGTGGGCAGGTTGTTGGACACCACGTGCGGCGTCTGGATCTTGCTGAAGAAGCCAACATGGCTGACGCCCGTGAGCTCGTAGGGGATACATGGGAACTCAAAGTCGGAACGTGCTACTGCGTGGCCGCCGGGGTAGAAGAGAAAGACTGGACGGTGGGGACATCAGCATCAACACGAACCAAAGACGAAAAAAAGGGTGGCAAGAAGCAGGAAGAAGGACAACCTACGGATGGTATCGCCCTTCTCCGCCATTATGCTGGCTGGCCGAAACTTGAAGCCGTCCTAGTGTTGGCCATGCTTTGATTAGCCCCTGAAAATTTTCCCAGCCCGTATAATACCAAGGGAAAGGTGTTATTCGTACAGCACCGACGGCGACTGTGTGCGTAGCTGCCGCGACGGAAGATGTCGATGATGTCGATGTCGATGTCGATGTCGATGTCGATGTCGACCTTGTTCTCGTTCGCGTTGAGGTTGGCGAGGAAGTTTGGCCCCCGGTCGATGATCCAGTAGATGTCGTCGCCTGGGCTTCGATCCCGATCGCAAAAAGGCAAGTAACGCTGGCGAGCAAGCGCGGGAGGAGCATCATCGCGATGGATGTCGCTGGCTGATCTTCAGATGCGGGCTGACTTTCACAGATGGAGGATTGGACCGGCGGGGCAGGCTTGACACACCAGTAGGTGCGAGAAATCGGCTGTCAAGAAGCATTTCCAGCAAGCGGAAGAAGCAGCCTTCTGGACCGACATCGTGGGAAGATCCGGGGCGCTCAAGTCAACATATAGGTGCCTAAGCTCCTGGGCAATCCCATCGAAAGCCGGGTGCCATCGCCGCGGCGCGCAACGCCCAATCCTACAAACTATCACACCCACAGCGACTCTTACGCCGTCCAGCCTGCCTACAAAGTTCATCGTGTGAGCATGGAACCCCCCGCAGGTCCGCAGTTAATTAAGAGCTGACTGACGCACGGCAAAATAGAAGCAATCCGTGTGGAGGACGTCTTCGTAATAACGTGAGCCCTCGCCTCTTTGGGACGCCTCGCCCAATCCCGCCTCTGGCTCGTATGGCACCAACAATTGACACCTCTGACCCTCCCGCACAAAATTCCCAGTTCGAGCATGGTTCAGGGGTCATCGTTTGCGTGGCGACTACATTTTTAGCAGCACCGATCGAGGCTGCGGCTGCGCGGCGTGGCAGTGTTTCGGATGGGATGTGTTGGCCCCCGGACTTTGCATCCTGTGGTGCTGCCAACCAACAACGGCAAGGCTCCCGGACATCCACGTTAGCCCGGCAGTGTGGGTGGTAGCAGCTCCTCAACATATGTCCCGAATATATTTATTGCAGCGTCAGCAGCGTTTGAGAATCAAGATCGCAAGCGCGCGTGGGTATATTTCCGAATTAAATGCATGCCGTCGCCAGGGCGATGTTCAAGTCAGAGAAAAGTTTGTCAGAAATGGAGCAAAGACGAGAGGTCCCAAGAATCCAGACTGCTGACGGCCAGCCAGCCCTTCTACCCCACCGCAACCTGCGTACGGTACCCATTCTGCAGCCACCTCCACCTCCAGCGGCTCAGAAATTCTTCAGCTTGGGCTTCTTGGTGATCCAGGACTTGGGTATCAGATCGGCGTCGAGCAATAACCTCCACATGCACCAGAGGTAGCACAGCGAAAACCCGGCGGCTCCAATGCCAACATTGGCCACGACCCACAGGTCCGGCTTGCCGGGAGGAGGCCTGAAGCTGAGGTCGGCCACGTGCCACGCCGCCATGGTCACGTAGAAGGCGCCGTGGACCAGCGCCGTAGCCCACTGCGCCGCGGATGTCGTCAGGCCTTCGTCAAAGTACGCGCCAAGCGATGTCGGCGGCAGACCAAGGAGGTAGGCCCAGAGGAGGGTGAGCACCGCATACGGGACGCGCAGGTCAACGCGCTGCAGCAATGGGAACATGGTCCATGCGCCCAGCAGGTTGGCGAAACCCACCCAGGCCCGCACCTCCCTCGCAAGGCCCTGCTTGCCCGCAAGAAGCATCGTCATGGGCATTAGAGGCAGCAGAACGCTCTTCTCGTGCACCTGGTAGCTGAACATGAAGAAACCCCACGCGGTCGCAGCGAACGCCGCAGGCAGGAGCGTCTTCCGCGGGCGCAAGAACAGGACCAGGTTCGGTGGCGCGATGGATAGGAGTGTCATGCCCAGAGCGGCCTTTTGCAGGAGGTCCGCAGGATATTTTCGCAGCTTGACGGCGACGTTGAGCGCGCACCAAAAGTTTGCCACCTTGTCCTCGAACAGGCCGCGCGCGAAGGGGAACACGCGGTGGATCAGCTGCACCATCTGCTCGACGATGGGATAGTAAGCGGCGTCGGTGTCCATGTAGTCTGTCAGCCAGGCGAAGAGGGGCAGTGGCGGAGGCGGCCCTTTGAGCTCTGGCCGAGGAGTGATGCCTCGGCGGACATCGTACAAGGTGCCCGCAACCAGGGGCAGGACAAGGATGGCGAAAGAGGCGGCTGTGACCGCGGCAATGGCCAGAAGCCTGGCAGGATTCGGGCGCGGAAACACGCAGCTGCCAAGGAGATAGGCAAACACGCTGAAGGCGTAGTACAGAGCCATCTGCTTGAAGCCCAGGGCGAGGACGAAAAACACCGAGGCCCAGAGCAGCCTCCCGGCCAGCATGCTGGACATGCTGGCCAGGACAAAGCCCAGCATGACCGTGTTGTACTGGAAGTGGACATGATCGATGAGAATGAGGCCCGGCTGCATCAGGATGGCCACCAGGGCGACTGAGGCGGTCCAGGAGGCGATGTCATTGAGCCGGCTGAAGCGGCGGACGAAAACGACGACGGCAGGGACGTAGAGGAGATATTCCGACACGATGACCGTGGCCCGCATGAATATCTTGAGCGTGGGATCGGCAGAGCCGCGCGAGGTGTAGAGCGCGAACCAGGATTGGTCGATGCGGGAGCCGATGACGCCCAGAAGCCAGCTGTGGTACGCCGTCAGGGGCGGGTAGTCGAGGCCCCACCACTGGAGGTCGTGGAAGTACCACTGCGATATCGGCAGCTGTGTTGTGATCTCCATCCAGTGCCGCTGCGCCTCGTAGTCGCCAAATATGGGGGGTTTTTGGAAGCCTGAATGTTGGAGAGAGAGAGAGAGAGAGAGAGAGAGAGAGAGAGAGGAAGGGGTCAGTAGGGTGCAGGCACGGCACGTATTGCAGTGCCACCGTGGGGCGTGGTGAAGCTTGCCTGAGTAGCCCCAGAGCCCTGCGGCCCATCTGAAGAGGCCTACCACCATCAAGGTGAGAGCCAGGACCTCCCATTGTGTTGCGGAGCCGCGGGCGGGCCAGAGGAAGGCGGCCAGCGGGAAGGTCGGGACGCGCACCAAAGCCTCGGCCTTGGGGGACTTGGGAGATCGTATCGGACTTGGGGGCTGGACGACGGCGGTGCTGGCGGCGGCCTTTTTGGGCTTGCGCGCCCTTGGCGTCTGCAGAGAGGTATCGGAAGACCCAGCCATGGCGTCAATGGCTATGGGAGGTGTTGTGGGAGACGGGGTCGAGTTCGCATCGAAAGGGGCGCGCGTTGTGAGGAAGCTTGACAGAACCTACCTAGCTCCACGCTGATGCCAGCGAAGCTTCAGGGAATTTTCCCCACTCGACGGTTCCAACAAATTGGTTCCCCGGTCGCGGATGCCCTGGCGCTAGCATTGTGGGGAACGCTGGGGAAAATGATTGGACGCTGGAAGCCAGGGGCTGCTTGTGATGTCACATCACTGATCCAGCGCTGTAGTCAATTCCAGAGGGGCAGCTTCGCGACGAGGATGACATGCTGTTGATTGAGCGTCTCGAGGATTCTTTTTTTTTTCTTTGTCATATCCATCTGACTTGGCGAATCGGGCAGTCCAGAGGCAATCACGGAAGCCGCCTAGATAGGCTCGACACTTACGAATTGCGTCGCTCTCCAGGGCAGAAACAATCCTCGCGCCCATGTGGCTGCCCCACCCTCCTTGCGCCTCACACGCCTGCCCGTCCCAGCCATGCCGTACCCCTTCGTGCTCCCGACCTGCTCGGCCTTCTCCTTCTCGTCCAGCTTCGGCTGCGAGACGCACCCGTCGCTCCCCCTCAACGCCAGCACCTACCGCGGCGTCGTGCGCGACACCCTCAAGAAGCACAAGCGCCTCCCACCGTCGGCGCAGGCCGCGAGCCTGTCGCTGGTCGTCGCCGGCATCAACGACTACCTGCGCTACCTGCTCGCCGTCGACGCCGGCCTCGGCCACCGCTCCCCGCACGCCGGCGCCGACGGCGAGCAGGTCGACGTGGTCCTCAAGTCGGCCCCGTCCATCGAGTGGCGGCCCTCGCTGTCCGAGTCGCCCGTGCCGGGCCGCGAGCCTCCCCGCGTGCGCATCCACTCGCTGGAGCACGAGCTCTACTTCGCCCTGAGCACCCTCGCCAACGCCCTGTCGCTTCAGGCCCGCTCCGCCCTGCAGCCACTGTACGTCGTGTCCGTCGCCCCGCCGGGGCCGGAGCAGCGCCTGGCGGCCGTGACAGGTGCCACTCGCCTCTTGCTGGACGCCGCATCCGTCTACGACTACCTGAGCCAGCGGTCCACGTCGTCGTCGGGACCAGCACCCTGCGCCGACATCAGCCCCGCCACCGTCGCCGCCCAAAAGAGCCTGGCGCTCGCCGAGGCCACCCTGCTCGCCGTGCTCAAGGATGATCCCTACCCGGCCCTGATCGCCCAGAGCCGCAACGCCCAGGACAAGGAGTGGATGTACCGCGCGCCCGAGATACCAAAGGTGCGCGCCCACCTGTTTGCCCGCCTCTGTCTCGCCGCCTCGGAGCACGCCGCCCAGGCCGTCGCCCTCTGTCAGTCGGCGGCGGGCGGAGGAGGCGGCAGCGGTGGCGGTGGGGACGTCAACACCGGTGGGAGGATGGGTGGCCTGGTCCGAGGCATGAGTGGTGGTGGCAGTGGCAGCGGCGGCGGAGGGGGCAGTGGCGGCGCAAGCAGCAGAGGTCTAAGCGGCGACTTTATCAAATACATTGAAAACCTTAGACGGACGGCGCGCGCCAGGGCTTGCCGCTTTTTCGGCATCGACGCCGAGCTGGGCGGCCAGACCGGCAACGCGATCGGCTGGCTGCACGCGGGCTTGCAGGAGCTCGGGGTCGAATCGTCGGGCGACAGCAAGAAGAGCGGCTTCCGACTGGGAAAACTCGCCAAGGAGTGGACTGAGAAGCGCGAGGACCGCAAGGTCGAAAAGGGCACCAGCTGGGGCGCCGACGCCGGCCGGCTTGACGAAATGCGCGTCATCGAGATGCTAGACGCGAAATGGTCCAAGCAAAATGACACTGTGGGTTTCCGCTCCCTTGCAGAGTTCCTGGCTTTTGGTCGTCTGGATTCAGACTCTAACCCTGGTTTTCTCCCGCAGATGAACACACAGCTTGTACCAGCCGCAGCCACACTCCTGGCTCAGATGCCCTCCGGACGGGACATTCACACAATAAAACAGTACGAACCGCCATCGCTTGATCCTGTAGTCCTAGAGTCGATGCGGGCGCCGCCCGAAGGTTCTGATGACTTCGGCAACGGCTCCGATTCGGAGGATGAGGTTAAGGATGACCGGCCAGTAGTGGGTGCATATTCAGGGGCCAGTGATGCGTACGGGAGGTCTGCCAGCACGAGTTCCTACTATTAACGCAAACTAGCTTTTTTTTTTCCTTTTTTTTTTCTTCTATGCCCTGCCCCGTGAGCCTTGTCATCCCAAGTAACACAAAGGTGAATCTGTTGCGGAAAACTGTGATAATGGTCCATGCAAGGACCGGCCACTCAGGCGTTCGAGATGGCGTTTGGTGACGTGGCGAGGCTGGCGGAATCATATAGAATAAAACAAAATAACGAAATGGGAACAGCTAACTACCAGATTTGACAGGGACATCTCATAAAGCTTGCAATATGCGATAATGATGGCATGCCCCTCCATCTAGGCAATGACGAGGCGCTCAATGGAGAGCCTGGCCATCTCGAGAACATTCTGACAGGCGTGTTTCTGCCCTGGAGGCAAGGGCTTGTGGTTGATGCAGTTCGCATCGACGATCTCGCCAGCCGCGATCAGCTCGTCAATCTTTGCGTGTCTGGCGCGGGACCTCTCGAGCAAAAAGTCCACAATGTCCTTGAGCCCGATCTGGCGCACGATGTCGGCGGGGCCAACGCCGCCGCCCTGAATCGTTGGCCCGCTGCACGTCATCTCGCCGCTGAGCCCGTAGACGTCGAGCCGCAGCAGCGCGCGCACTAGGGACCGCCACGTGTCCGGGTCCAGCGGCTTGGCGGCCACGACGTTACCAAGCCTGCTGCCGCACCGGTTGGCGACGCGGCCCCACAGCCCGCCGTACGTGTCGATGTCGAACACCAGCTCGGGCCGGACGGCGGCGCGGGCGAGCGGGCCCTGCAGGCGGCGTGCGGCGGCGGCCTCGACCCGGCAGGCCTCGGCCTCGGCGTCGATCATGGGCAGGATGGTGTTGTAGGCGTTGGCGATGGATGGCAGCAGGGCCCCGAGCAGCATCAGGTTCTGGAAGGACTGGGTGCTCGGCTTGTGCGAGGGGTCTGTGAAGTTTGGCGGCGAGCACGTCGGGCACTCGGTCACTTCCCAAGCCGTCTTTGCGGCCCCCCGCGCGCAAGCCATGGCGGGGCCGACTTTGTCCGGTAGGTTTTGCAGCGAGTCGAGGGCCAGGTACATCTTGGCTAGGCAGGGACAAGAGCCGTTGGAAGGAGCGCGGACGGCTGTGGTAACGCCGCCTGTTCTGGGGGTGTCGGTGGGGGTTTGGTAGTGCTGGCTGTGCCGTGGCTGCGAGGACCAGGAATCAGGGCTGTCTCCGGTGGCAGCGGTGGCTACAGGCGTTGGTGATCCGTCCGAGGTGAGTGACGGCGGCGACGGCGTCGGGCCTGGCTCTAATCCAAGATCGTCCAGACCTGAGAAGGGGATCCCGTTGGTGAGGTGGGGGTTGAGGAGCCGGCGCCGAGGTGGTGGACGGGACCCGGCTTGAGGTGGCTGTTGTGTCCAAAGATCGGGCCCGTCGGCGGCGAGGCCACCATCAACGCTCTCCCCGTCGGAGCCTAGCCCGATGAAGCCTCCCCACGGGCCTGAGTACCGATCTCCCGGTCCCACCGTGCCAGGTTCGACTTGGCTACCGACATCGTTGCTAGACTGCATCCAAGTCGTGGACAAGGCTGGGTCGAGCATGTCGAAGAGACTGGGGCCGCTGTCGGCTAGCCCCGGGTCCAAGTCAAAAGCCGTAAAGTCCGGCATCATGGAAATGGAGCCGATGTCGTCGCCGATCGTCGGGAGGTCCTGCTGCGGCGATGGTTGTGGTCGACCAGCGTTGCTATCGCCATCATCCGAGACCTCGGGGCGCGGCCGCTTCCTCGGTCGTCCCATCTGCTTCTGGGGAGAGTAGTGGCATACAATGCCCTCCCGCCTGCAGCGAGCACACCCGGTCGGCTCTTTGCTGCAGGCCAGCTTCCGCGTCCTGCACTCATCGCATGCCCGTCGCTGCTTTGGTTGTCGCGACACCCCACTTTCAGGGGCGATTGACGCCACCGGAGCTTCTGACGAAGCCATCTGACATGAACAGAGGCTTGACTGAAATAAAGTACTGGGCGAGGCGCAACGTCTTGAGGAATGAAACGCAGTCGCTTGTGAGTTGTGTCTTTGCGAGTGAGAGAGCCCCAGTTACGTCAGATTGGCCATAAAGGTTGCGCCTAGGTCGAGGCCATCAAGGCGATGGGTGCGTAAGACGGCACGTGTTCCTGCTCTTATACAGCCTGGGGCTTATCCCTTTTTGGAAGCACTGGCTGGGCATGCGGCGTTTCCTGTCACAACCCGTCGATGCTGACATAATAACATGCTCACAGAGGACAAGGTGGTTTAACATAGCGTTCAGCGTGAATTCTGAGGTGAATGATAGCCTTGCCGTTCTTGATGTCTCCTTTTTGGCCGACGAGTGTTTAGCGCGTTGATGATGCTAGGCGAGCTGTCACAGTCAAGAGCAGATGCTGTCGAAGCTTGCTGACCCTAACCCGCGGCTTACTGTTGAGGCGTTATAAGGCGGTGAAGAGCTTCGCGCTTGGATCCGCGACTTCCCCGCTGAGAGGAAATCGGCAGAAAAAAAAAAGATAAGAAAAAAAGTTGCCAGTATCGCATGCAGAAAATCCGGTGCCAATTGCTGCGCAGTTTTCGGCCGTCACCAATCTCTCGTCCACAAACCAAACAATGGGTCCGCAATTAACAAGTCGAAAGCGGAAGCTTCCTTCGAAGGCTGTCGAGGAGTCAGATGACGAGATTGCCGACGGCCTTCTCGATGGTGCCCTCTCCCAAAGCGAGGACAACGATGAGGCAGACGAATCCGAGCCCGGGGAGGACGATGAGCAGGATGAAAACGATGCGGTTTCGGATCAGGATGAAGAGGATTCTCTCAAACGAGCTTTAAAAGGCGCAGAAGCTGGAGAAAATGGCGCAAGAAATGGGGCTGAGGATGAGGACGATGATCGGCCAAACTACAGGATCGTCGAGGATGCCAACGGGGGAGTGCGCTACGTCTACGACGAGATCGATCCTGTCTACGACTCGGACGACACGGATGCGCAGGGCGGAGAGAACACCATTGGCAACATTCCGCTCTCCTTTTACGATGCATACCCGCACATCGGCTACACCATCGACGGCAAAAAGCTCATGCGCCCGGCCGATCGGAAACAGGCATTGGACTCCCTGCTTGAGAGCATCGAGATACCAAAGGGCTGGACTGGCTTGACGGATCCCACCACCGGCCAGCCCCTGAACCTGAGCCAGGACGAGCTGGAGCTGCTCAAGCGCGTGCAGATGAACGAGATCCCAGAGGAGGGCTACGACCCGTATCCTGTGAGTGTAGCCCCCTGATCTACCCTTGCTTTGGCGTTCGCTCCTTTCTTCTCACACCCATGTCTCTCTTCCAGGATACGGTCGAGTATTTCACAGGCATCGAGGAGAAGATGCCCCTGAGCGCCGCCCCTGAACCCAAGCGCAGGTTCCTCCCGTCCAAGCACGAGGCCAAGCGCGTCATGAAGCTGGTCCGCGCCATCAGGGAAGGCCGCATTGCTCCATACAGGCCGCCGGAAGAGCGCGAGAAGGAGGAGGCCGAGAAAGAGGAGAAGTACTACGACGTCTGGCAAGACGAACAGCCTCGTGCCGAGCACGTGATGCACATACCTGCGCCAAAGCTGCCCCCGCCCGGCTACGATATGAGCTACAACCCGCCGCCCGAGTATGTCCCTACCAAGGCGGAGAGGGAGGCGTGGGAGAAGCTGGAGCCGGAAGAGAGGGAGAAGGAATACCTACCACACAAGTACGATTCGCTCAGGAAGGTACCGGGCTACGAGAGCCTAGTCAAGGAGCGCTTCGAGCGTTGCCTGGACCTCTACCTCGCCCCCAGGGTGCGGAAGAACAGGCTAAACATCGACCCCAACTCGCTGCTGCCCAAGCTGCCGCGGCCCGAGGACCTGAGGCCGTTCCCAACCGTGTGCCAGATGATATTCAGGGGCCACGAGGGCCGGGTCAGGTCGGCGGCCGTGGACCCGACAGGCCTGTGGCTCGCGACGGGCGGCGACGACGGGACGATCCGCATCTGGATGATCAACCCGTCGCGCCTCGTGTGGAGCGTCAAGGTCAGCAGCGACGAGCCCGTGAGCGCCGTGCGCTGGCGGCCCAACCGCGACACTATGGTCCTGGCGGCGGCCGCGGGCGAGGACATCTTCCTCATGGTGCCGCCGGACATCGACCCGGAAGTCGAGCAGGCGAGCCGGGCCGTCCTGGACGCCGGATTCGGCTACGCGGCCGTCAACGGTGGCGGCGGCAGCAACCAGATGACGGCCGACGGCAAGCAGCCGGCGGCTAGGTGGGCGCGTCCGGGGGCCAGGCTCGAGGATGAGGGCGTGCTGCTGAAGGTGACGGTGCGGTCACCCGTCAAGGTCATCAGCTGGCACAGGCGCGGCGACCACTTCTGCACAGTGTCACCGACGGGCCAGCGAAGCTCGGTGGCGGTGCATACGCTCTCACGGCATCTGACGCAGATCCCATTCCGGCGTCTGGCGGGTCTCGCGCAGGTAGCACACTTCCACCCGACACGGCCGCTGTTCTTCGTAGCGACGCAGCGGGCCATCCGCTGCTACGACCTGCAGCGTCTCGAGCTAGTCAAGGTGGTGCAGCCTGGTGCCAGATGGATCTCGTCGTTCGACGTGCATCCCGGTGGCGACAACATGGTGGTCGGGTCATACGACAGGCGCCTGCTTTGGCACGACCTGGACCTGTCGACACGCCCCTACAAGACGATGCGGTTCCACCCCCAGGCCATCAGGGCCGTCAGGTACCACCGCGGCGGCCTGCCACTCTTTGCCGACGCTAGTGATGACGGTACACTGCAGATATTCCACGGCAAGGTGGTTAGCGACCTCATGGAAAACGCAACCATCGTGCCGCTCAAGACCTTGCGTGGTCACAGGGTCGTCGACTCGCTTGGTGTCACGGACGTTGATTGGCACCCTTGCGAGCCCTGGTGTATATCGGCTGGTGCCGATGGCACAGCGAGATTATGGATGTAGTTTCCTTTGTGTATCTGGTCGTTATTGTCCCTCCATATCCCTTTGTACACGCACATCTCGCCGACGGTGGCTGTGCAAAAGCAAAATCTCCTTAGCTTCTAGACTTGGTTGGTCGATCAAACCCCCGACCCCATGTTGTATGAAATTGAATTTAGTTTCTACGTCTGCCTAGCCCTCGAGCGTCTTTGTAAACCAACCAGTTAATTGCCCCGTCATAACCTCCCCTCCTTCACCGGTCCGAAAGAGACGCGACGACAACCTGTTTTAAACCCTCGCTTGTTTGCTAGCCGCGCACGCCGCGCGTGGGAAGGGACGGCTTTCTCACCGACATCCTGTGCAAGGGAGGACAGCCCTAGTCCGATCGCACAAATGCGAACGACCAAAGTACTTTACCTATCCGATTCACCGCCTGTGGTATGCGAGCTGGTGGGAGGGAGGATGGATCGTCCGGTCAAGTGACATTTTTTATTCCACAAGCCTGCATCACACCGGCGTGCCATAGGTAGACTGCCGCCCTTTGCTTGCTGGGTGGGTGCCCGACCACTCCCAAGACGCGACATACCCCTCTTGCCCCTGCCCAACGAGCCCCTCCTCCCCTTGGTTTCTCTAGGCTCTCTTCCTCCTTTCCGTTTTCCTCTTTTCATTGTCATCACTTGATGTTTGATTCCGGTTTATTGGCCTTGGTCTCATTACAACAAGGTTTACCCCTAAAGGACCCTTTTCACACCATCTTCCACACCCCGTCGCGGAACCGGCTGAACAGCTCTAGGTCAATGCTCTCGCCCATGGCCCTGTAGCCAGCCGGGCTGAGGTGGAGGTAGTCCCCAACGTCGTACTCCGGGGCCAGTCGGGTGTTGTTAGCCGGATCCCTGACGAGCCTGTCAAAGTCGACGATGGCGTCGAAGCGCCCGGACGTCCGGATCCAGTCGTTGACGGCCAGCCTGGTCTTCTCGCGGCTAGGCTCGCCATAGGCCTGGCCGGGCCCGCTCATGGGCGTGATGGTGGCCCCAAAGGCGGCGATGCCGTGTGCGTGGAGGCGCGTGACCATCTGGTCGTAGGCGGACACGATCCGGTCTCGCGTGTCGAGCTGCTCGGCCTCGCCCAGCCCCGCGGTGCCGATGTCGTTGACACCTTCGAACACGAGCGCGTACCGGACCGACGACCCCGCCAAGACGTCGCGATCCAGCCGGCCCAGCGCGTTGGGGCCCAAGCCGTCGCGGAGGATTCTGTTGCCGCCTGCAGCCTGATTTATCACGGAAACCCGGGCCCCGGCCGCGACGAGGCGCTCCGCGAGCACGTCGGGCCAGCGGTTGTTGCCGTTTGTGGTCGATCCGCGGCCGTCGGTGATGCTATCCCCGACGATGACGAGTGCCGACGACGACGAAGACGACGAAGTTGACGACGACCCCGTCACTGCGGACGAAGAGCCGATGAAGCCCTCGACGCGCGAGAGCAGATACCAGTGGTCCGTCTTGTCAACACCGGGGCCCGAGAAGTTTGCCGCGCCGACGGCGTTGCCCGGCGCAAACCACGACGTGGTCCTGGAGCCCGGGTGCGACGTGACGCTGTTGGTGGTCTGCCCCGTCGCGAGGTATATGTCGACGGTCAGGACCGAGAGCGCAGCCAGGGGCAGGCCCCTGATCGGGTCGCTGACGACGCGGGCGCCGACGGGCACCGTGAAGGACGACAGGCCGCCCGAGAAGGTGACCTTGTGCACGCCCGCGGCCGGGTCGATGGCACCGACGCCCGCGGCGTTGCCGGCGGGCAGGGACACGGCCACGGCGGTGATGGGAAGGTCGGAGCCGCCGAACGCGTTGCTGATCTGCAGGCGGAAGACGGGGGCCGCGAGCGTCACCCTGATGGTCTGCCGGATGGTGGCATTTCGGAACACAATACCCGTTTGGTTCTTGGAGGGGAGCGGACCGTCGAGCGTTTTGTCAGTCCTGCGAACCAACGACAATGGGTGGTCCCGTCGCCCTCTTGCTGGCTTCCTTCCCATCGTTCTCAACACTCACATAAGGGGCCGGAGGCAAGTTTGCCGGCTCGGTGAGTTGAGGCATGCAACCCCATATGTCGACCCATCTACCGTTCGAGTTGCACCTTGCCGTCGAGGCAAAAGACAGAAACGCGAGAACGAGGGCGAGCGTCAAGGTCCATGATCGCGGTGGTGTCGCCGCCGCCATCGTCGATGGTCAAGTGGGCTGCTGCTGTTGCGTTGCGTTGCTTGCTCAGCCGTTTTTCTCTGGTCTTTGGGGAGATACGGGGAGGCTGCTCTTGAGCACACGTCGAGTCCGCGCCGGGAGTCTCTGTGTCCGTTCAGTCCCTCCCATCCCATCTTATACTGGTGGACTGGTGCGCCTTCGGGGCACAACGTCGCCCAGCCCCAAAATGTCATTACACACGATAATTACCCAGGGGCTATTTCAACGGCGCAGGAACGGCGGGGGCCGACTCGCCCCTGACACCACCATGCCCATCGAAGCGGGCAAGGCTGCGAGCGGGGTTTCGGTTACCCGGGCCATTATTGGCTTTTGGGGCCGCCTTGGGGTCCGTCTCCGTCACAGCGCGGATGAGCATGGCCGCCTTTGCGCGGCGCATGTCGGCTCGAGATTTTCCATCAGCTGGAGCCCTGCAGCGAGGCGGTGGAGCGCCGCTTGTCTCCTCTAGCATTCAGCCTAAAGACCGGCTGTCGGCGCTCTCATTTCACGTTCAGGGCGCATAGAAGGTGGAGCAGGTCGGTTGTGTCCACCACGCTGGAGATGGGGATTCTTCGTGGAGAAGTGCGGGGATGAGCCCAGCAGTTTTCCCCAGAAAGTCTCAAGCGTCGGGTACAAGCGTGGCCCCAGCAGGTGGCTCCAGGTGGGGTACCTGCTGGGCTGGTCACTACCAAGTGGGCTGCAGCTGCCCGCTCGCACTGGGGACGCCAAGTGGGATGCACGCCCAATCCTGGTCTGAAGCTGGTATGACTTCATTATTTTTTCTATCTTTCATCAACGATGACAATGAGACTCGTGACGTATAGGTAAAGACAACGCCAGCCCAGCCAATCCAAAGCCAAACATTTAGCCAAACAGACCCAAACTAGGTGTGTTGCAAATAAAGCAGACAGAGCAGAAACAATAAAACAGAGGCTCCTCCCCGATCTATCATTGACAATCTGATCATACCTCTCAGCTCCAGGTTTTTTTTTATCACTTTGTTCCTTGGGGACTTCGTCTTTCACGCCTCATACGGCTCAATACTAAAACAAAACACAACAAGAAGAAGGAGAAATAACAAGAAGTGGCAAAAGCAGAAACAAGGAAAAGCAATACCAAACCGAAACCAAACTCAAAGACTGGCTGGACCGAAAAGAGTGTTGTCGTGCAAGGCAAATATGATTGCTCGGCGATGGTATCAACCCCGGACGACGACGGGTGATGACCACGTTCCACAGAGAGGCTTGGCCGCCGCCAAAGCTGATGGGGCCAAGCAGGTAAGCCAACCCCAAGCTCTCTTCTGTGGTTATCCCCCAAAGCACTACTTGTGCGCCTTGCCCATCTTGGGGGAGTTCTTCTTGGGCTCTAGGTCGATGTCGTCGTGTGGCACATCGACCCGGGCCGGGTTCTTGGTCGGCGGATCGAACCTGCCGCCGGCACACATGAGGTCCACGTCGACCTGCTTCTTCTCATGGACAGGGACATAACCCTGGCTCGAGCATGAGCTCGGCCCGTGCGACGACGGCGGGTCCGAGTCATATTCGGGAAGCTCCTCGACCTTGGCGGTCTTGGCCGGCCTCGCCCTCTCGGGGAGGAACATACTCTCCTGCGGAAGCGGGGCGCCGACGCTGCCGGGGCCCGATGAGTGGGACCGCGCCCACTGGCGGACGTTGTACGTCATGGGCCGCCGTTTGGCAAGCGTCTCGGCCGTCAGGAGCCCCTTGGTCTCGGACAGGACAGCCGGCGGCGGCGGCGGCGGCTGGTGCAGCCCAGCGTCACTGAGAGTATCAGTCGTGTCGCTGAGCGCCTGGTCGACGAGCTCGTAACCCTCGTCGTCGAGGACTCCGTCGTCGACCTGCTTGGTGGTGGCGGGGACGAGGTGGCTCGGGCCAAAGTTGGGCACCACGTAGTCTCCGCCGAGGAGCTCCTCCTCAATCTCTTCCTTGGTGACAGGGTCGG
The DNA here is from genome assembly GCA_003049425.1 of Magnaporthiopsis incrustans. Taxonomy (NCBI): domain Eukaryota; kingdom Fungi; phylum Ascomycota; class Sordariomycetes; order Magnaporthales; family Magnaporthaceae; genus Magnaporthiopsis; species Magnaporthiopsis incrustans. The sequence goes on from PYSR01000068.1 coordinate 145,179, forward strand.
GCACGGTCAGGTCGGCCAGCGTGAGCTTCCTGCCGCTGCCCTTGCCGTTGACGTCGCCCTTCATCTTCTCGAGCCGGTCGAGCACCTCGGCCAACTGCTTGTGGCAAAAGTTGGCCATTTCCAATTGGGGCTTGCGGGGTGCGAGGGTATTGAGAGTGGCGTCGAGGGCCGGCATGATGTGGTGGTCCGGGTGCATTCGAAGACTGCAAGATCACTATGGGGGTCAGGGCTGGTCCTGTAACCCGACAGGCTGGTTGTGGAGAGGAAGGAGTATCAAGAAGGACGGATACGAACCTCGAGTGCGGTTGTGGACAGGAAGGAGTATCAAGAAGGACGGATACGGACCTCGAGTGCGGCTGTGGCGGTTGGGTAGCGTTGGGCTGGTTTATGCTGGACAGGCTCAATAGGCCACTGCGGGGTTGGGCTTGGGTTGTGTCTCGCCGGGATGCGTCTGCCGTCTTTGTCTGCCGGCTGGGCTGGGTCGTCAACAAATGTTGGCAACAAGGTCTGTCGTTGCCTTGGGTATGGGGTAGCGTCCTACCTTTTATATTTGTTGGAAAGAGACCGACACAGGGCGGCACGACTTATTCGATTGGTTCCAGGCCCGTGCGGTCCTTTTCATGAAGGACCGGTCACAAAAAAAGACTGTATTCGCGATTGGACGAGTAGGCCAAGGCCACGAAGCCTTGCTTCTACCCTGACCCCTGGATGATTGGGCGTATGGGACCAGCGATGGGAGGGAGGTGCGCTAAGGGCGGAACGAAAGAAAACGGCTCGTTTCGCTAAACCGACGTAGGCCGCCGTGGTTCTGGGCGTGTTGTCAAGGGCTCTTGGTTATGGTAGGCGATGACGTTCGGGGTCCAGGTGAAAATAAGGAGGAGGCGGACAGTGGGCGCTGGCCAGAGGTTCAGGGGTCTTGTGCCGTTCGGGATACGTTGGGTTGGAGGGACTATAACACCCTCGCAGCGGTCGAGGCTCGGGGTGGGTGTCGGGTTGTGCATGTGCTGGCGCAACACCCACACCCTCCTTCCCTCCCCAGCGGCTTTCTTCCCCTCGAGCGGTCATCCACGCCCACACACCCAACCAAAAAAAGTTCTGACCGCCCTCCACGCCCCAACTCCCCCTCTCTCCCTGTCAGGTACCGAGGGGCGGGGAGAAGGGCTTACAAATTCTGTGGCAGTCGATTTGCCAGTGGAAGTTGAGAGTCGGGCACGGCTTTGGAGCTCTTCTGTAAATCCCGCATCCCCAGAGTCCGGATTGAGCACCGCACATGAAGCGGGCCGATTCGGAGCACAGGAAGGGCCGACTGCGCATGGTTCGCCAGAGCCTCAGACTGACAGGTCGGGTACATGCGTTGATCCGCGAGCACGGTTGTCCGCCCGATAAAGACGGGAAACTTTGTTTCCGTCCACGGGTATTGACAGGAACCATCGAGCTGCCTGGAGGCCTCCACCAAAAACGGAGCTTTTTGGTTTGGGCACCCAGCTTGGGATAGTTAGCGGCAAGCAAGGCTCGATCCAACCCAAACCAGTAACGCGCGTTCACTGCCCAACCGCCTTCTGAGCGCTGAACGGGAGACAGCACCAGCACGGTAGAAGATCTAGCGTCTAGGTGCCTACCAAATTACGACATGCAGCGCGACATAGACTCGAGGGTGCAGATCATCCGTCGACACCGATGCGAGTAGGCACGCAGGGGCGTTTTTCGGCTCGCGAGCAACACCAACAAGAGCTTAGGCTGGTAAAGGCCATTGCAGCCCCCTCCCCCCACGAGAGCTGACAAAAACCAAAAGAACGACTGGTTGAATAACCAATGACGGTGGAATCGCCAAGCTGCTTCCTCTCCTCACAAAGCCAGACCGCCTCGTCCCCCACGCCCCAAGCTCGACAGCTAACCCATAGCGCGTCGACGCTTTGGGACAGCTCAAAAAGCGCGGACCAGTCGAAAAGGGCATTGGGTTGGGAGCCTCGGCTCAACGAAAGTGTAGCTACCCGAGAGCTGCAGGAGCAGGGCGCGATGGGATGGGTGTGCTGTCTTGGTCACTAGGACCCTGGATTTTTTTTTCTCGGTAGATACTGAATGCTAGGAAATGACACATGTTTGTTCATTACCACCCCGGGGTCAAACGCCCCTTTCTCCACGATCCTTCATATTCCCGTCGGTGTAGCCCTATGGGGACGCCCCCTATTCAATGGCTTTGTTGTGGCCCAGGGGTAGACCAGCTGACAACATCAGCCATCTAGCCTGTTTCCGATTTAATGGCAATCCATCGAAAACGCTGGCCGATGTCGCAGACGAGAGGGCCACGACAGCCTACCGTCCAGCGCTAGTCTGCTAATATCCTCCATCCGTTCGTGTTTATGCCACATCGCCGGTGCTCGCCTCACTTGATGACCTGGTAAATCCCGTACCTGGCTCATGATCACCTCGGCGTTCCGCTCGCATCCGCCTCGGGGACCGACGGCGCAAACTGCGGCTGCACTGACAGCAGAAAGCGTAAATAGTGAGTGGATAGATGCAAGATATCGGACTTGCAATCCGGGCCAAAGGATCGTCAGGTTCGGGGATGCCAACGCTGGGGCGGAAGAGAGCGTGGTCACATGGACGGCAGGCCCTGTTTCTTTCTTTTCTTTCTTTCTTTCTTTCTTTTTTTTTCTTTTGTTTATTTTCCATCTTCTTTTGGGCAAAAGCCCCGACCGACATCGCTTGTGAGCAGTCATTATACGTCTTCACGTGCGGGCGTCTTGCTTTTTTTGTGCATTTTACATGATCGACAGGGCATTGATCGCCGTCCTCGTGAGGCCATCCTAAGCAAGTCGAGTCCTAGTCGAGTCCTAGCTCCGGGTGCAGACCCGGGCGATCCTCACTGTTTGCCGGGGTTGAAGATAAGGGAAACACGAGTCCAACTGATTCCAATTACAAACATGTTCCCTAGGTGGGCGCGACCTGCCTCCTATTTGCACACTTGTTCCCACACCACGGTGTGGATATCTCCGGGCACATGTGCGGATCGGGCTAGGGTATACTGCAAGCCTCTTTTAAGGGGAGACGGCGCTGATCGAAGCCATCATATACCGTTTTGGAAAAGATCCGGTGGCCGCACATGTCGTCCCGTTAAACAATAATAAGGTTTTTGGCTTTCTTTTTAACCATATCAGGATCCCAGGCAATAACATCAGGTACTTAAGATCAAAGTTCCGGGCGCCTTTCTCGCACATATGCACCTTGACAGGATGACAGCTCGGGTCCACCCCTGCGTGCGAATATCGAATTATGGAATGGCCCGAACCACAGTCCGTCCGTTCTCGGCCCTGCTGTAGGGGGTGCCTAGCCCGCCGCCGGACCGCGGCTAAGCTCCCAACCGATTCTTTTGATCATCAACGTTCTTCGGTGTGCAGGCGCCGTCTCTGCCTAGCAGCCGTTCCATGTTGATGATTGTGGCGCAGACCAAGACAGCGCCATGAAAAACGTCATCGCCCATCAAACGGGATTTTAGTGTCCGTTCCCCAGCCCCTGCAACGCACGTGTCGACGCGCGGGGCACCAGTTATGACGACGATTCGGTGTGGGATAAAAAAAAGTGCGTCACGCAACTCAGGGCAACCAAAGCTATTGAGTGACAACAACGGGAAATTCCGGGGTGGGATCACCTCTGGCAGGCATCAGAAGCAGCTCTCACCTCTTTTTCACCCTCGCGGGCTAGCCACTCAGGATTGCAGAAGCCCGATGAATGGCACCTTGGCTCCGTCGCTGCGCGGGAACGGAGCATCTCTTCGCTTCCGTGCCGTCCGTTCTCCCCGCATATTGGCCAACGACACCTCTGGGCAATCCCAGCTTCCACCGACGGCGAAAATGGCAAGTAGGATGGTTGATGATCAGGCCACAATGGCATTCCCTGTCCCCCTGAAACGCACTATCGATTTCTCTGCGCGTTGATGACGCAGTGAAACCCGAAAATTGCCTTTGACCATTGGCGTTTTTGTTGGCCACGCACGTCGACCAAAAATTACGCGAACCTCCCATACAACATCCCAGTGCGCCATTGGTCCGTGTTTTTATTTGGTCAACGTGCCACGTATCGTCCGTCTCGCACGTCCCAGGCCGCCGCCATCAACCACTCTCCGACTCCGTCCGGGTCTGCGGTCGGCAATCCTTCGTCTCTGTGCACATGCGCATCTGCCGACCTTGCCAAGCAGGCTCGGCATGTGGACAGGCTGGCTGGCAACCCCCAAAGTCGAGAACACTAGGTGCCCCAGTCTAGTCCGCGACTCCCCGGTCCTTGGCCTCCCAGTCTCTTTCCCAGCCGCCGCCCCGACTCCGATATCGCGTGGCACCTCGGCCTGGTCGCCGTTGATGACCTTGGCGAGCTCCCCTAGCGTCGGCCCTTTGGTCTCGACGTACATGAAGTACACAAAGACCGTCTCGCCAAAAACCCAGCATTGCGATTTTTTTGAATTTTTTTTTTTGAAAGTAGAATGATATCAGTTATCAGTATTTACCGCTTCTCGGCGGTAGGAACACTTTAAAGAGATAGTAGTAGTAGCCTTGCCGTACCGTGTGTATGAGATACAGCCTCCACGTGTGCCCCTCAAAGTACTTGAACGCGATGGGGTTGGCGTAGATGTTGAGCGTCAGCGCGGCCTGCACAAACACGTTCATGATCATCAGGCCTTTCGCCCGCAGCTTGTACGGCAGCACCTCGATGGCGTAGCCGACCAGCAACCCCGACCAGGCGAGGCTGTACATGATGCCAAAGACCCAGATGAACAGGATCGTGGCGTATCGCGTCCCGTCCAGCGCCCTATCCTCGTACAGGCCCGCCGACAGGGTCCAGAACACGAACGTGACGAACATGCCGGCCGTCGCCGCCAGGAACATGGGCCGGCGCCCGGCCCGGTCCACCAGCAACGCCATGGTGGTGGACACGACGAACGACAGCACCGTCTGTCCGCCGCCCAGCCCCAGCTTGACGGTCGAGCCGCGCACGCCCGCGTTGTCGTACAGCACCGAGAGGTAGTTGGAGATGATGGCGCTGCCTGACCACTGCGAGAAGATCCCCAGCGACACCAGGACGGCGAGCCTGTAACGGTTCCCCTTTGTCCGGAAGAAGTCGCCGTAGCTGCTGGCCTTGCTGCTCCCGAGCTCCAGCCGCAGCGTCTCCTTGATCTCGCGGTACTCGAACTGCGCCGTCGGGTGCTGCGCGTCGCCGTTGCCGTGGTACCGGGCCAGCATGTTGAGCGCCTCGTCCGCCCGGTCCTTGGCGATGAGGAAGCGCGGGGACTCGGGCACCCAGTAGATGAAGGCGAGCTGGATCACGGACGGGAGGCACTGCACTATGCACGGGATCCGTCAGGACCAGTCGGTCGAGATGTAGTTTGTGCCGAAGCAAAGCCAGGCGACGCCTGCGGAATAGAGTCTGCGAGGGATAAATTCGGGTCGGTAGCTGCAAGTTAGCTGGACGGACAGCACCGGGACTTACAAAGGGCTCCCACATTCCAGAGGCAGTTGTAAACAGTTGTCAGCCGTCCGCGGTGCTGGGGATGGCAAATCTCGGTGAGGGGCATTGGGGATGCGAGCTGCGCCAGACTGTTGCCGAACCCCAGCATGAATCTGGCGCCCATGAAGGCTGTTGTAGATTTCCAGATGGCATGCTGTCAGAGATGGCTGTGTATAGTACTCTTTGAGCCGAAAAGACATAGAAAGGGGCGAGGTACTCTCGATGTTCTGGCAACTCCCCTGAAGGATCACCCCCACAGTCATAATGGCACGGCCGATGGCAATAGGAGGCTTGCGTCCGAAGTTGTCCGTGATCATAGGTCTGTGTAGGCTCGATCAATAGTTGGGACCAAAGCTGGAGGGTAGCTCCCTTCTGTGAAATATGACAAAGAGAACATAGGTAGGCATTTGGCTTAAACGAAGAAGATGGAGACTAGGCTACCGATCTGGTAGAGGGCGCCGAGAAGACCTAACAGCTGACCTTGAGGGTTTCTGAAGAAGATTCTCTAGGTCTCGAAGTTCTGGACGCTGTTGAATAGCATGCTATAGGCCGTCGGGCGGTGTTAGCATATGGAGCCATCACAAAAGGACGGAGCCTTGGTCCACTAATGCTTCTAGTCTAGGACCAGGTGCCGTGGATCTACGTACCCCATCGTAGCCCGTGGTCGCGGAGGCAACACAAAGGACGAACGCATAGAAGTAGAGCTTGCGCAGCCCAGGATCCTCCGTCCACTGCACCCTCTCGAGCTGCGGCGCCTCCTCCTGGGCCTGGAGGGTGGCCTCCGTCTTGGGCTTTCGGACGAGCAAGCCCACCATGGTTGCTAGTGTTATTTCTGGGACGAGAGAAGCGGGCAGATATGGATGGGTGGGTATGTGGCTGCTCGGATTTTCCTTGAAAGACAGACACCTGTGGCAGGGAAGAAGGAAAGACCCTGTGCTTTGGTGGGTATATATAGCTCCGTTGGGCGTGTCTAGTTCCACCTCCTTCAAGACGCCGTTGGGGAAGGAGGACGGGTAAAACCAAGATAGGATCCGGTCAAGCGGCCCGAATGGGCGCTATCGACAAAAACGCCTGGCCGGGGAAGGATGCGGTCGATATTAGGCCGGAATGAGTTGATTGCGGACCTGATGTTAGGATGGTGTGGCTAGCATACACAGAGGAGGAGCGTGCTTCAAAGCCAGACTGCCCCAATCTTCATACCAACCGGATAGGGCCCGAGGCAGACACCTAGGCATGATGAAGGCTGACACAACGGTTCACGCCCGGCAAAGCAACTACACGGGGCACCAGATCTGCCGCTACAGATTGGGGGTGGTTTTTGACCGGAAGGAGGAGGAAGAGGGTGTTAAAGACGACCACCACGGTGAGCCAGAAGAAACTTGGCTCTGTCGCGACCTGTCTGTTGATCCATTGTCCCACTCCCGCCTTGGCGTCAGAGATCTTGGAGACATATTTTGCGGGTAGAGTCAAGCTTTCGTCCTGGCCGCGACGTGACACGGTCGACGATGCGGGATCGGGAGCAGGAGGGCTGTATCACGATGAGGCGGCGATTAGCAATGTCCTGGACCTACGTATCTACCATGGAATAGAAAGGTTTTTAGGTTGAATACTACGGAGGAGATTGGTTGCAAGTATGAATGAGAGACACGGCTCGAGAATTGCGGTTATGGACGGGACAAAGGAAAAACGGAGAGAGCATCTAGCTACTCCAGTCGCACAGAAGAAAAAGGAAAAGAACAAACGATGCCTTGTCATGCATCGTCTCTTGTCGAAAGTTAAAGCAGATGCACTAGTCAGTCGACGGTGGCTAGCTCCCGGCTCACAGGGAAACGCCTCGCTCTAGAAGCAAAAGAAGCCTGACTGGGGACGTGAATAGTATGCTTATTGTTTCTATCTAGCCGGAGGAATGCATCGTCCGAACGGGCCGAATGCTTGCCAGCGCCGCTATGAACCCGCGGCAGGGCGATGGAGTGGCACATGGGCTGTTCGGCGTGAGAGGATGGTGGTATTGGGTGCTTGATACCCCAGTTTGCGGGGGAAAAGTGAGCAGGTTGGCGAGGCAGATTCAGGAACGGGGAGAGCGTGCTTAACGCGAGCCGTGAAGGTTACGCCTTGTCGGGATGAATATCGAAATGCTGCATCTGGGAGGATGATGGCTTTAAGTGTGTGTGGGGGAGGGACTCGGGAAAAGGGGAGCTGGATGCGGGAGTCACATGATAGCGCACGAGTGGGCCACTAAGCCATACGCGGGCGCGTCTTTGGACTGGGCTGTGACGCGTGTAATTTCATTACAAGACTTTAGCTTCAGCTGTCCTTGTCCTGCCTTCCTGATTCCATTTCGACGAAGGGAGCCCGTAAATTCGAGGGAATTCTTGCACTGTTTGTAGCAGGCTTTGTTGATCCCTTTTGGTCCTTGTTCGCATTGCCCATCGGTAGCATTGGGTGGGCTGGCCACCTGCGCATCCGTCCTCCTAAATATGGCGGGACCACCATCGACCAAGAAGCAGGCCTCGCTTACCAGCTTCTTCACTCCTAGAAACACCATCAATGGCCTACGCAAGACGCAGACCCAGCCGCCCAAACCGGATTCTGAGGCCGAGGCCGCGCCCAAGAAGAAGCCCGATGCCGCCCCTGCAAGCGAGCCAGTCACCCGCAAGCGACCCCTCGAGCAAGATGCCGGCGGCGGCAACACCCGCCGGGAGCCCACACGCAAGCGGTCCAGGCTAGTCCTTGACGATAGCGACTTCGAGGACGGCGCCGGGGACCAGGATCAAGATGACGGTAGCTCCTACTCGCCACCAAAGCCGGCCCCCGAGACCGCCGACGAGCCGCCGAAGCAGACACCGTCAAACCCGGCGAGCAGAACAGAACGGTATCTTTATGATGGATCCCGCTCTGGTGCGAGGGCCGGCGCCGACGAAGACGAAGACGAGGATGCGGCAACCATCCGGCGCAAGGAGGAGCTGCACCGGAAGTTTGTCAAAAAGCTTGGCCATCCAGATAGCATGCTCAGGTGGAGGAGCGCACAAGCGGCCGAGGTGCCTGGTGCCGACGATGAAGACGGCGACGGCGGCGTTGACGAGGACGAGCCGCCGCCGGCTGCCAAGGGCAAGAAAAAAGGGGCCAAGACGGGAAAGCTGACGCCCATGGAGGTACAGTTTCTCGACATCAAAAGGAAGCACATGGACACGGTGCTCATCGTCGAGGTCGGCTACAAGTTCCGCTTCTTCGGAGAGGACGCCCGCATCGCCGCCAAGGAGCTCAGCATAGTGTGCATCCCGGGCAAGTTCCGCTACGACGAGCACCCCTCCGAGGCGCACCTGGACCGCTTCGCCTCGGCGAGCATTCCCGTGCACCGCCTGCCTGTGCATGCCAAGAGGCTGGTAGCGGCCGGCCACAAGGTCGGCGTCGTGCGCCAGATCGAGACGGCCGCCCTCAAGAAGGCTGGCGACAACCGCAACGCGCCGTTCGTGCGCAAGCTCACAAGCGTCTACACCAAAGGCACATATATCGACGACGAGCTGGGCGAGCCAGGCCCCACGGCCGAGGGCTCGGGCGCCCCTGCTGGCGGTTATCTGCTCTGCATCACCGAGTCGGCCGCCAAGGGCGCGGGCACGGACGAGAAGGTTGATGTCGGCCTGATCGCGGTGCAGCCGGCCACGGGCGACATCATCTACGACAGCTTCGAGGATGGATTCATGCGCAGCGATCTGGAGACGCGGTTGCTCCACATCTCGCCCTGCGAGCTCCTCATCGTCGGCGACCTGAGCAGGGCCACCGAGAAACTGGTGCGCCACCTGTCCGGGAGCGCCAGCAACGTCTTCGGCGACAGGACGCGCGTCGAGCGTGTGGCCAAGGGCAAGACCATGGCGGCCGAGGCCTCGTCGCACGTCACGCAGTTCTACGCTGGGAAGCTCAAGGGCAACGCGCAGGGCGAGCGGGCGGCCGAGCTGCTCAACAAGGTCCTGGGCCTGCCCGAGCCCGTCACGCTGTGCCTCTCGGCCATGATCACGCACCTCACCGAGTTTGGGCTGGAGCACATCTTTGACCTGACCAAGTACTTTCAGTCCTTCAGCACTCGGTCGCACATGCTGATCAACGGCACTACGCTCGAGAGCCTGGAGGTGTACCGGAACCAGACCGATCACAGCGAGAAGGGCAGCCTGTTCTGGGCGCTAGACAAAACGAGGACGCGCTTCGGCCAGAGGATGCTGCGCAAGTGGCTCGGCCGCCCGCTGCTCGACAAGGAGCGGCTTGATGACCGGGTGGCCGCCGTCGAGGAGCTGTTCGAGAAGCGCGCGACTGCGCACGTAGACAAACTGCAGCGTCTGGTCGCCAGCATCAAGACGGACCTGGAGCGGAGCCTGATCCGCATCTTCTACGGCCGGTGCACCCGCCCCGAGCTGCTGGCCGTGCTGCAGACGCTGCAGCGGATCGCCGTCGAGTACGCCCGGGTCAAGGAGCCCGGCGAGACGGGGTTCGAGTCGCGGCTGATCACCGACGCCATCTGCTCGCTGCCGGCCATCCGCGACACGGTGGTGGAGTACCTGAACCGCATCAACCCCGAGGCTGCCCGCAGCAACGACAAGTACGACTTCTTCCGCGACGACGCCGGCGAGGATGGCGAGGACAACGACATCTCCAACCACAAGCTGGGCATTGCGTCGGTCGAGCAGGACCTGGACGCGCACCGGGCCGACGCGGCGGCCACGCTGGGACGCAAGAAGGCCGTAGACTACGTCACGGTGGCGGGCATCGAGTACCTCATCGAGGTGCCCAACGCGGACCTCCGCCGCGTGCCGGCGTCTTGGGCCAAGATCAGCGGCACCAAGAAGCTCTCGCGCTTCCACACGCCTGACGTCGTCCGCCTGATGGCCGAGCGCGACCAGCACAAGGAGGCACTTGCCGCAGCCTGCGACGCCGCCTTCAAGGCCATGCTGGCCTCCATCGCCGACGAGTACCAGCCGCTGCGTGACGCGGTCGCCTCGCTGGCCACGCTCGACTGCCTGCTCTGCCTGGCCCAGGTGGCCGCGCTGCCCGGGTACAGCAAACCCACGATCCTGCCGGCTTCACATCCGCCCACCATCAGCATCACCGAGGGCCGCCACCCCATCGCCGAGCACACGCTGCCGGGCGGCTACATCCCCTTCACGACCACGCTCGCCGCCCCGGCTCCGCTGGCACACCTCGTGACGGGGCCCAACATGGGCGGCAAGTCGTCGTTTGTCCGCGCCCTCGCCCTGGTCGTCCTTCTCGCCCAGGTCGGTTCCTACGTGCCGGCCGCCGGCGCGCGCCTGACGCTGTCAGACGCCATCTACACCCGCATGGGGGCGAGCGACAACCTCTTCGCGGGCGAGTCCACGTTCATGGTCGAGGTGGGCGAGACGGCCGCCATCCTGCGGGCCGCCACGCCGCGGTCCCTCGTCCTGCTCGACGAGCTCGGCCGCGGCACCAGCACGCACGACGGCGCCGCCATCGCCCACGCCGTGCTGGACCACGTGGTCCGCGAGACGCGCTGCCTGACCCTTTTCATCACGCACTACCAGAGCCTCGCCCGCGTGGCCGAGGGCCTGGGCCGCGGCCTCGTGCGCAACGTGCACATGCGCTTCGCGTCGTCCAGGGCCGATGCAGCCGAGGGCGACACCGAGGACGACGCGGACGAGGAAATCACGTTCCTGTACGAGGTCACGGACGGCGTCGCCCACCGCTCGTACGGCCTCAACGTCGCGCGGCTCGCGCGCATCCCGCGCAAGATCCTCGACGTGGCGGCTCGCAAGTCGCGCCAGATGGAGGACGAGGTCAAGATGAGGAGGCTGCGCGGCGCCGCGAGGCTGCTGGGCGACGTCTGCAGTGGCGGCGACGAAGGCGATGCTGTTGATCAGCTGGAGCATCTCGTCTCCAGTGTTGAGCAGCTGTGACGTCTCCGACTGTACATTGATAACAGGTGAAGCGCTCGCATCAAACTGAGCCCAGCGATCTTCACGGCTGTGTGTTAAAATACGATAAAGAACGCGTCCAGCGCGTTCTCGTTGGAACTGCGTCCGGGCTAATATCAACCGGCCAAGAGATTAAGGTGTAGATACCTCGAGGGAGTATCCGGTTTTTTTTTTAATGTTGTTGGCGTTTGGTTTTGACTATTTCATTCCCCTAGTGTAATGTTCACGCCAAATCGTTGCATTGGCTAAAAATAGGACCGAAACAAATAGATCCAGATCTCGGAGGCCTTTTGAATGTCCCCAGAGCATATGCAGACCCAATAAAGGGCGGAGGCGTTGCAGCTGCGCCCGGAGGACGGGTGCTGTCGGCAACGGTTCGGGATCTACCCTGTGACGGCTGCGGTGCAAGACGAGACACGACAACAACCAACGGGGACGACACTCAGCATAGCTGTCAAATGCTTGGCCGAAGAATCACGGCTTGGCCGAAGAATCACGTGGTGTTCTGCATTGATTAATTAACTGGCCACCCTCGGTCGAGTTCTCCTTTATTTTCGCCGGTTAAAAGCAGGACATGGCCAAGTCCCGGCCCAATGGTGACAAGGCTAAGCCGCGGGCTCGGACGTCGATGCTCCTTCTGGCGAGCAGCGTCTGCCGCTGCCCGCTCTGATATCCTGACTAGAAGCAACCGTCAGGATGATGCTTAAGCGACGGGAACCCGCTCTCTTGACTTTCGCTTCCATGCATAGGTGCTCCGTCTTTCATATCTCTCTATCTCTCGTCATTCTTTTTACCCGCGAGAAAGCTTGTTTGTCCTTGAGCCTACACGCGAGTTTTCAAGCAATCGGCGGGAACTCGGTTCACACTGCATACGTCCCGAGAAACCCCTGGTTCGTTTCGCGGTACTGAAAAGACGACAGCAGCCATGCTTTGGTGGACATCACCCCGCCGCCGGCCCGGGCCGTCCGGCGCTGCCGCAGCAGTAGCGGCCATCGCCTTCCTCGCATATGCTCCAACATCGGCCTCGGCCCTTCCTGGCTTGGCAAAGCCCGCCGCCCCGACGCCGCTGCCGGAGGCCAGGGGGCAGCCCGGAGCAGGAGCAGAAGCTGGCGCAGCCGCCACGGCCCTGGCCTACGCGACGACAAAGACGCGGGTCCAGGTGGGCGCAGTGACTTCGGCCACGACCATGTACCCCTGGAACGACGGCCCCAGCGAGATCACCATGATCGACGCGTCGACGGTGACGACGTACGAGCCGGGCCCCCTGACCACCTTCCCGGCCACGGTGCTCGAGACCGAGGTTCACACGCATCGGCTCACGTCGCTGGTGGCGCGGCGGGCCGGGGTCTCGACGGGCTACTCGTCGCGCACCTACACCCTCACGCGCGCCTGGCTGGTGTACCGACCGGACCCTGTCGTCTACCTGCCCAAGTCGTCGGCGCTGCCGTGCAAGCAGTGCCCGGGGTCATCACTGCCACTACAACGAGAAGAGGATGAGAGGGGAGGAGACGACGCGCGCTGCAAGGCAAGGGGGCTCAGGACGGCGTGCCAGCGCCAGTGCGACCTTCGACCGGCCGACGGGAACCTGTGGTGTTACAAGCTCGAGGCGTGGGAGTACATCTACCCGGAGCTGCGCATGGGCCGGGCGTGCTGGGGCGACGGCGGCGGGAACGAATTCATGCAGCTCAACGTGCCGTGTCGGACGGGCGACTACCGCATCGGCTGCGTGCCCTGCCGCGGCGAGGTCGTCAACTGGAACGGGGCGAACTGGATCGATCCCTGAGCCAGCTGGGGGTTGACGTTGTCTTTGTTTTCTGTCGTTGTTCTCGTTCTCAGAAAGGGAGAAGGGAAGTGAAAAGTATAGTGTTTGTATAAATTTCGATGCTAATGAAATGGAACGCGCTGGCGAAAAAAAAAAAAAAAAAAAAAAAAAAAAGCAGATGAAACCCGTGCGTCCATCCTAGATGCCGACCCTCACCGACACTCCCACCCAGCCTCGTCGTCCACCCTGCCCGCGTCCACAAGCACCGCCTTGCGCGGGTACGGACACAGCTTCCTGGTCCTGGCCACCCGCCAGCTGGTGGTGTACGCGACGGCCTTGATCAGGTCGGGCGCGACGCCGTCCTCGACCCAGGCCATCAGCTTGCGCAGGGCGTCGTAGTCCGGATCGGACCGGAACAGCGGCGTCCCCGGCGGCGACGGGTTCGTGAACTCGGCGGGCGCGCCCGTGGCGGCCGCCAGCACCGTGGCCTGGCCGACGCCGCCGAACATCCAGGGCGCGTTGGTGGTGGACGGGCTGAGCCAGCAGTGGCCCATGCCGGGCACGAGGAAGTAGCGGAAGAAGTCGTCGACGCCGCCGGTGACGCTGCGCGCCTGGTTGTAGTAGTGCGTCGTCGACCGCGTCGGCACCAGGCCGTCGCCCACGCCGTGGTACAGGATCGCCTTGCCGCCGCGGGCGCGGAAGGGCCGCAGGTCGAACGAGTCGGCGCTGGCCTGGCCCGGGTTGACGCGGCGCGAGTCGCGCACGACGGCCTCGGAGTACTGCGACAGCGCCCAGGCCGTGTCGTTGTAGAGGAAGTTGCGCTCGTACTGCACGTTTGCCACGGCCGGGCTGCCCAGGTACGACGCCCAGTTGTTGGGCTCCGTCTCGGACGACAGCTCCATGCCGTTGTGCACGAGCGAGCCGTCCGACAGGAAGTAGTCCGAGTACATGGCCTGCACCACCTTGACCTGCTCCGCCGTCAGGCACCCCGTGGCCTGTCCGGGGCGGCACGTGAAGGTCGTGTAGTTGAGCGTGCACAGCTCGGGGCTGCTGACGACGTTGTCGGTCACGCCGTCGCGGCCGTCGCACTGCAGGCTCACCTGGCGCCGCAGCGTGTCCAGCGGCCCGCCGACCGAGGTGTCGGTCGGGTCGAAGATCAGGGAGGACCCGTCCGGCGCCACGTTGTCCCGGCCGACCTTGGTGGCCCACGGCATCAGGTGCTTGGTGTCCCAGGCCGGGGCCCCGATCAGCGCCCCGTCGAAGCTGTCCGGGTCGCCCTGGATCGCCTTCAAGGCCTGCCGCCCGCCCGTGGAGCAGCCGGTGAAGTAGGAGCGCCGCGGCTGCTGCGCGTAGAAGCCGGCCGTGACGTGCTTGGCCGCCGCCACGGACCCGCGCACGGCCCGGTACCCCCACTCGTACAGGTCCGCCGGCCTGCCGCGGCCCCAGCTCAGGTCGAAGCCGGCCGAGTTGTGGCCCGTGTCGGTCGACATGGTGGCGAAGCCGTAGTGCGGCCCGGAGCCCATGAACGGCCAGTTGATGCCGCCCACGAACCCGCCGTTGCCGATGGCCAGGAACTTCCCGTTCCACGCGCCCGCCGCCGTCGGCAGGAACAGGCCGAAGCGGAAGTCCGACGCCGGCTGGTCCGTGGCGTTGCGGACGCGCACGATGACGGCGCACACGGCGGGCAGGCGGGTGGCCGGGTAGGGCGCACCCAGGTTGGCCGCGCCCTCGCCGAAGCTGCCTCCTGCGGCGACGGACGAGGCCCGCTCCAGCGTCAGGGTGACGCCCGCCTGGGGGAAGGACTTGAGGATGGGAGTGATGCCCTGGCTGTTGCAGGACGCGGCGGCTGCAGCTGCATCTCCCTGCAGGTCCTCGGGGCCGTCGGGCAGCGGTGCCGGGATCCCGTTGACGTGGCGAGTTGCCAGCAGCCCAAGGGCAAGCAGCAGCGCCGATACCATGATGATGACCGTGGTTGATATTGGCTCGGACAGCGGTTCGGCAACGATATTATTAGCAGCAGCAGCAGCAGCAGCAGCAGCAGCACCACGGAAAGGCGGGCCAGATGCAGATGCTTTTCGCTTGGGACCCCGGGACGACGCCCGCCCAGACAACGGGGATCTGCGGGTTTTTAATATAAATTTGATATCAGCGTCCCGACATCTCCGGCCATCCTTCAACCACTCCTTCCATGGCCTCCGGCGAGGGGAGGGGAGGGGTGCCGTTCCCTACTTTGCAGCCATCGTGGTGTGTGTGTGTGTGTGTGTGCTGCGTGTCTGATGCCCTCCAGGCGGCAGGGTGCGGTCTTGTGGTCGTCCGGAATAGGGAGGTGGCTTGGTCTCGAAGCTGAGGCGTCGGTCAGCATGACCAGCAAGATCCACGTAGGAGGGTGTGGACAAAGTCCCAGCAGTTCATGCCGTCGGGGCCGTACTATTATTGTCTGCGGAGCGGCCGCAAACACGGCACACAAAGCAATATTACAACCGCGGGGGGTGGTGGGCGTTGCCGGAGCTAGCGGCGGCCGTGACCAATGACCACCGACCCTGTGCGTGCGGAGCAGCAGCAAGGCAGCTAGCTAGCCTAGCAGCTTTGTGATGGCTACACCAGTCACGGTCACCTCTTGTGTCCTGTTTTGGAGAAACTCAAGCCAAGAGCGAGTCAACGCGGGGATTATAAGGAGGCGCAAGCAACCACAGCCTGGCCGTGATCCCGTGCCGTTCCCAGCTGCGCGGCACGGCGCGGATGTTGGACCAAGACGGGAGACTGATTGACGAAGCAGCCTCGCTTAGAAAAATCGCATATTAAAAACACGACTGTTTCCCGGTTGCAAGAAGGGCATATGTATCGTCTCGATCGGTCATCCATCGGGATGAGCATGGTGCCACGAGGGCAATTAATTTCCTAATGCCCGACAGGTCGGTGAGTCCTCGGCATCAACACGAACAGTAAGCCGTTCCTCTGGAGGCTGTGCTGGTGGCCTTCCAGGGGTTGGCCGGGAGCGTTGCATTGAGCATAAAACTGTGGCTTTTCGTGGATGGTCCAACAGTCCAATTCCTCCGACGGCCAATTGGTGCTGCCTCTTGGGCCAATTCATCTTACGTCATTGCGTGACTGAATCAATCAATGTATGCGCGTCGAAATGAAGAGCCCATCCAATTCGGCCGACGCAGCCTATCCGCGTCTCGAATCTCGACAGCAGCTGGGTGTCATCCGCCCACCACCTTGGCTTCCCGAACAGGAAATTCTGGGGAAGCCAGCACAGAAGCACGCGCGAGATGGATCAGCCGCCACTTTCTGCGTGGGCCCTTCTTCGGTGCTCGAGTCGGTGCCTGGTGTCACCCGGGATTCTCGTAGGTCGTCGCTCAAGGACTGGCCTGGTGTAGGGCAGGGCATGTAGTTTCACCGTAGTTGTTATGTGTAACTCGAATTCAAACTGGACAGGAGGTTGAAGAGAGCACGGCTGGTCCAAGGTGTTTTGTGATGAATAAAGCCGCTACTGACAGTACCCGAAGAGCTCCGTGGATAAGCTCATGCCGAAGGTATTTACAAACCGATCTTGAGGCACGACTAGCTATCTACCTGGCCAGGGGCGAGATGAGAAAAGCGCGTGGAAAACGGAGTGTGACAAGAATATGTGTAACCAGGTATCTACCTAATTACGTGGAGGATAAGCCAGCCCAGTGTTTTACAACGAAAACCCATCAGTAATGGCGTGTATTCAAGATTCAAGATTTTATAGTCGATAGAGGTTAGCAGCACTCGTCGAGATCCTCGAAACTTGGTGACAGGCCTGCGCAACACACCTAACAAAAAAGACGGACAAACTCATCTGCAGCGAGCATTTGGACCAAGATTCGTATAACATGAATAGCAAAAAATAAATACACCATATAACTCCAAAGCTCCGTCCGCTTCCCACGAGAGCGATCCCTCACGCCGCAGAAAGCTTCCTCCTATCAAAGCCCCGCTTCCTCTCCTCAAACGCCGACGCCCTCCGCCCTCCAAGCGCGGGGCTGTTCCTGCCAGCAGCAGCATCAGCGGGATTGCCACTACCACCACCACCACCAAACAGACCAAGCAGCTGCTGCGAGAAGCTCCTCCGACCGGGCGGGGCCGGCTGCACCATGACCTTGAGGTCGAGCTCCTCGCGCTCGCCGGGCACGCGGACGGTGACGAGGCCGCAGTCGGAGAAGCGCAGGCCCGAGAAGAAGATGTAGCCCATGGGTCCGGCCAGGGCGCTGATGGAGACGGGGACCCGGCCGCGGCGCGACGACGCCGCGAGCGCGAGCCCGTGCGCCACCAGCCGCCGCGCGTGGCCCCGGAACCGGTGCGAGGGGTGCGTCGCCGTCAGCACCAGCACCATCTGCGGCCCGTACCGAGACAGGAGAGGGCCCGAGGCGCCCCGCGTCGTGAGCTGCACCGCCTCGGCCACGGCGGCGAGGCGGGCTGCCGACGAGATCTCGTGCTTGGTTGGGGCGGTCGCCGTCTCGCCTGCCGAGAGGGAGGAGGAGTCGGCGGCGTGGCCGAGGCCTGTGTCGTCGTCGTCGTCGTGTTATTGCTTGGCGCTGACGAAGTTGAGGATACGAGGGAAAAGAGGCAAGTAAGCCAAAGCAGAGCAGAGCGGCAGAAACCTACGGCTTTGGAAGGTGACAAAATCACCCCCTTTCCCGCTCTCGGTGTCCTCAGCGGACCCGGGAAGGCTCCACACGGCCAACGAGACGGGCTTCCCCGTGTCTGGGTTGTCCGAGACGGTGACTAGCCACCGGTTCTTGTCGTCGTCGCCGCCGAGCCAGAGCCGGAGGGCGTCGTCGACGAGCTGGACGGCGCCGCCCTGGCCCAGCGGAAAGCAGTACTTCCAGATGTGGTCCGACGGGAGCCCCGTGAGGAGGATGCTCCTCAGGTCGGGGATGTCGCGCTCCGTCGCGTTCCGGACCGACATGGCTTGGTTTGTGTGCGTGGGCTCGACGTGTGTATTAGGCCGGTTTATTGGATGAGGGATAGGAGAAAAAAAGGCTCAGTTTGCGATGGGGAAGATGGAAAGAAGCCCCCGTCTTCCGCTTTTTTTTTCTTGTCTCTGTTCCTTTCTTGTCCTTGTTCTTTTCCTTTATGTTTATTTCGTGACTGTATCTCTTTGTCTCCTTTTATATCACCACAAGTCTGCCCTTAATCGAACGCACTCTATGGGCCGCTCACGGCCGTCGGGACCGGAGCTATCGGTGCGACTCGATAGGCGACACTGAACAAAAGAGAGAAGTCGCCTTCTCTGGAAACAGCTGGGCGGGCAGGGTAAAATACTGCTGCCGCAAAGGTGCCTCCCCGTTTTGTCGTCATCGACCAAGCCATAATCTTGCAGGTGGTAGCGCGCTGTAGCGTGGCTTGGCTGGGTCTCGTCCAGCTGTCTGCCTGCCGCTCCCGGCTGTCGACCATATCAAATGTGAGCAATATCAGCTCGCCCAGCTTGTCCGGCTGTCTCTAGATAACGCACGAGTGCGTATGGATCATCCTGGCCGGCACACCATCCATCTGCATGCGACCCTACCACCTCAGTGGCCGCGCGGCGGCCGGCACGCGAGGGTCGCATGTGCTTCTCTCCGCCTCTCGCTCTCCCTCCACCGTTGCAGGGAGGAGGGCGGTCGACAGAAGGGCCAGCACACTGCCGATCCCATGGCGGGCCCTGTCCCAGTGCGGGTGGAGTTATACAGCCCTGGTTTTGGAGCAGCACTGCCTACTGTATGTACAAGTACAGTAAGTAGCTCGTGCCAAGGCCTAGCGCCCTCACTGGCTCGCCCCATCCCCGCAAACGTCAGAGCCGTTGCAGGCAACACCCACGTCGAGGCGGTCACGGCCATCGCCTGACCAGCTTATGCGTGTGTGGCGACTTTGCGCTCAAATCACAGCAGAGGCCGGCTTGGCATCACACCGGCGGCCTCCAGCCAGCCTCTCGGGATTGGTCCTTTAATTTCCGCATTGCGGTGAGCGGGACTTTTGTTGCTCCAAATTAGGTGCTTACCAGGTTGGTGACGCTATATCGATCGGCCAAGTTCCGAGGGTGAAAATCAAGACAGATGTGCCGGTGGCATTTTTTTTTCTTGGCTGCATGTTGCCCACCACCCGCGGCCACTTGCATCTGTCATCTTGCAGCCATGGCGGTGATCTACCTCCAGCTACTGCAATGAGAGCTGTAAGGTCACTCATTGGGCTCCCTCACAGGTGCGGGGTACCCCGACCTCGGCGGGCCATCTGGGTTCCAAATCGCGTCAGGATTGGACCTCACAACAGTGCATTATCAAAGAGGCAAGCCATAGAAAATCGAGTGCTCATCTTCAAGTGCTTGTACTATCTCGCGAGCACGCGAACACCGTACGCCTTCCGACCGTGACAAAACGCCAGACGGGATTTTATCCCATAATATATACAATTTGAACCAAAGATCCTGGTTGCATCCAGCCAGATCATCCATATCCAAACCCTTGGTGAAATCGGCCAGACCGAAGACACGGCCAAGAGGAGAAGCTAAAAGGAGGCATCGAGGAGTGAGTCACTTAGACACTGAGAGCGGCAGAGCGGCGGGCAGCCAAACGGCGGGCCTCGCGCCTCTGGCGGCGCATGGACTTGCAGTCGCGGAAGGGAGGGCGGTTGTCGTTGGCCCCGTTGTTTCCTTGGGTTCCGTTGTTGCCGTTGTTCGCTTGATTGTTGCCTTGGTTGTTGCCTTGGTTTTTGCCTTGGTTTTTGCCTTGGTTGTTTCCCTGGTTGTTTCCCTGGTTGTTGCCCTGGTTGTTGCCCTGGTTGTTGCCCTGGTTGTTGCCCTGGTTGTTGCCGCCAGCGTTACCGCCGCGGATAGCGAGAGGAGGGCCAGGGATGATGTACGATTTAGGGTTGTTGTACATGTTGAACAGGATGCCGGGGTCATTGGCGCTGTAGAGCTTGGTGGCGAGCACGCCCTGGGGGCTCTCGGTGCCGGATCCGGTGACCTCGATGTTGGCGCACTGCGGGTACAGCTGGGCGCCGTCGGGATTGCCGGCGGAGTGCAGGCCAAACAACTCGTGGCGGAGCACGTACGGGCCGGCTGCGAGCGAGACCGGGATGGTGATCTCCCACTTGTTGCCCTGCGCCATCAGCTTGTCCGTGGCCCACTTGCCGTTCTCGAGACCGGCCTCGTCGATCTTGAAGAACTTCAAGGTGGTGACGTCGACCTTGTCGCAGCCGGCCGAGCCGCACGCCGCGAGGTAATCAATGGCGGGCCCCGGGTGCGCCCATTGGTCCCACTGAGCAACTATGGTGTCTCCGGCCTTGACCTGGATTGAAGACTTGGCGTTGGCCGAGCCCCGGTGGCAGGCAATGTCGCGCGTGTTGAAAGCGCTGGGCGCGACGAAGCCGTTGTCCGTAGCCGTAGTAGACCAGCCGACAGTGCCGGGTGCGGAGTTGAAAGGCACGAAGCCAGGGTAAGTCTTGCCGTTGACCGTCCATGATTTGACGTGGCCGTGGGCCGCAACAGAGGCAGCGCCGGCAAGGGCGGCAAGGAGAGTCTTAGGGGTGAAAGAAGACATCCTCAAAAGTGTGTTGGAGCGGCTGGATTCGAAACGGAATGTGTATTTCGAAACGAGTTTCGGGAAATAGAATCAAAGACAGCGGTGGCTTGACCGAGCAAATCACAGGAGCAGAAAAAAGGCTGTGTTGAAAGAATCAAAAACCCGACTGGCGGAAAAGAGTGAAGAGTGTGCGACGAAGCTTAGAAAGACCTCAGTCAATGAAGCGAGTGTGAAGTGAACGAACGTAAAGTTCGGGAAGGAATGTGGTGCCACGGACGGTGAAGGAGAGTGAAAGCTGCAGTGAGCCTGGTGAGAAAGGGAAGAAAAGGGCAGCACGGAAGCGCGGCGAGGGATAACTTTATATCGGCGGTTGTAGCGGGCCAGGACGAGGAGCATCAGCAAAACCCCACCTCTCCCAACATCTCCAGTCGTGGCGATCTCCCTTGCTAGGGTACCCGATTGTGTTTGCGCTTCATGGCAACAAAGAAGGGACGCCAAGGGTCAGGCACAGGGGGGGCGTGAGGCAAGGACGGAAATTCTTGCCGCGAGCCCTATCAGCACACGCGCAGCTCAAGCCCACACTCGGCCGATGCCAGATGTTTCAGCGAAGTGAAGCCACTACGATGGGATATCCCAGACCCACAAGCCAGCTCTGGGCAGCATGATGCGCGCTTGGCGGCCGCGGCCACCCTGGCCTCGCTGATGGTGCCTGGCCCGGGGCGTCGAGTGGCCAGCCGGGAGGCCGCGGGCGCCAACGTCTCCAGACGCCAGCCAGCGCCTCACCCGAGGGACAGGGGAGGGGAAAGCGAGGGGGTGGGATCCGTAGGGCACAGCACTCGCAGACCCGTTCGCCACATTCGTCGGATCAACCCGGTGCAGAAAACCCGGTCCGTTGCATTGTTTGTTGATGGCTTGGGCCATCGATCAGCAAGGGGTAAGGCCGGCTGGAGCGAGGATCGGACGATAAAAAAAAGGATGTATGCCGATGACAAGGAGGCAAACAGCAGGCAAGTGGGCGCCAAGTTGGGGGAATAAACTGGTTCCATGCTGTGCTTCCAGTCCCCGATGGCACCGATGGGCAGTTCCCATCCGCCATCCCGCAAGCGTTGCAGAAAGCGACAAGACAGCCCGGGTTGGCAAAGGACATCGAAGCGGCAGGACATCGGAGTTGGGATAGGAAGCCCGAGCGCATGAAAGAATCAAAGTGAGCTGCTGTCCGAAGACGAGCCAAACGACCAACCAACTGCTAGCCGCAGGCCGACTCTGGCTTCGTTTCCTCGTGCGGCATAATGTTTTGGTCGCCGGTGACGACTTTGGTGTTTGCCGTTAAGCAAAGAGAAAGGCAAGGGGCATGTCGAAAGGGCTCGCCCGTCAAGTCTCTCAGGGGCTCGCGTTTCAGACAGCAAATGTGGATGGAGGCGAGGAGAAAAAACCGCAAGCAATCGCTGTCGGTGTGGGGCAAGGAGGGGGCGTCCGTCTGGCAGACAGACAGCTGTCGTCCAAGAAGAGGAGCAGGGCGCAACCATGAGGCTCGGCGGGATGTGACCTCATGCTGGCGGCGCCTAATGTTGGCTCTCCTTGGCTGGCGGGCGGCCCACCCGAAGCTTTGCTCGCAGCCAGGCAAATCTCCGCCGTCGGGAATAGATGATGGTGACTTGCCGCAAGGCTCAGCTTTCGGACGTCGACCCTGGATGGGCGAGAACCGCACAGCCAAGCGGGTGATTTCCCCCTCGATCATGCATCGATTCGTGCATGAGACCCTCCATCGAGGCCGCGACTGCTCTCCGCGGCGTCCTTGCGCCTCACACAGCCAACCCGAGTAGAGAGCAACGTTGGATGGAAGGAACAGCAGGAGCAACCGAATGCGCCTGCACTAGCGCCTTTGCATCGTCCCATGCCATGCGCCTTTCTGGGTCCGAAGCCTCTCGGCGGGGACGTGGGAGCGGAGGGGGCAGGCACAATCGGCCGGTGAGAGCGAAAGAATGGGCGGGACGAGTTTCCCAAAGACGGGAAACGCGGTGGGGATGTCCATGCCAGCCGTTCAGGGCCGAGGAACAGGCGAAGACCGTTGGCGTCTGATGCATTGCCTCGACTCCACCTCGAATCCACTCTCGGCCCCCACGGACGCCTCCTATTCTCCTCAGCAGCCGCCAGTGCCGCTCTCCGCGGCGCCTGTCCGCCGCTCCGGAAAAAAATTCTGGTGTCGGCATCGCTTTTGCCCGCACAGGACACTTGCGGCCGTGCTCGCTTGCGAATGTGGCGGTACCTGCAGGATAGGCAGGTACCCTTTTTTTTTTAGCTTATCTTTACTTAATCTTCCCTGCAAAGCTCCCGTCTTGGCGAAATCGATCGCATCAAATCTTCTGGTGTCTACCCGTAGCAGGAGATAGAAGAGAGAGGTTAATGACGCACGAGGGTTGGTTATGCGTAGAAACGCTAGCACCTAATACCGAATAGGGAGGCACCAGCAAAGAAACCAGGTTTGTTCGCCACCTCTGCATGCCTCGGACGAGGCTGTGACGGCATCACTCGAATCCATTCTATGTGAAACGTACACAGCTCTGGGGTATTTTAGGTAGGACCTGTGGCTGACCGACAGGTGATGCCATGTACATAGGTAGGTACATGTCCGATCCAAACCCCCTCGCAGTCTGGAGGTGCAATGATGTCGCCCCACCCTTGACATGCTACCCTGCACGTATGTATGGGCGGACCACACGCTCGATGTGCCTCGGTCCTTCAGCCTCTCGTTCCCATCCGCAAACCAGCTCCAAGTTGTCCCGCGAGGCAGATGCAAGGAAGGACGTGACCAAAGTCTTTCCTCCCCCTTTTGTTCGACCTCTTTGAAACGACACTGTTTTCTCACAACGACAAATTCTGCCACATGTCATGCAGCCACTGTAGCCATCAAACTTCTAGCAACAATAATCATCACATCGTCGAGACAGGAGGGGCCAAGGACGGGAAACTGAACAAAGCATAGAATAAAGAACTAATAACTTTTGTATCTCGTAGCAGCCACACGCCAATGCACTCGCTGTTCAGCCCACGCTTCCAGTCCAAACAACAACCAGCCGAAGCCCCCAAGGAGCGGCACCTTTGCTCTTTCAACACCCAGCCAATAGAATCCTCACATATATCCCTTTGGTGTCAAGCAGAGACTGCTGGACGCCCCAGTTAGGTTTTGAGAAAACGCTGACACAAAACCATACAAAGAGAGGGGATGCAAGAGTTCGGATTTCTGGAAACAGGGTATGAAGAGATGACGGCGATACGATAGGGCCATCATCTCTCGAGAAAAATACGAGAACGGCCAGGGAAAATAGGACGTTCCGTATTGCGTCACCCGGGAAATCCATTGGATGGTTGAGTGATGAAAGACTTGAGCAGAGTAAGAGGAGCCTGCAGCGTCGACGACGGACCATGACCCTGAGCCATGTAGAGGCCAAGGGCTATTGGCTAGAAGCAAGATGTATGCTGATCCAGCCAGCGACGTGATGTCGGCCATGAGGACGGCGACGGTGCCGAAAATCTCGGCCGACAGTGGCCTCGTGGCGCATCCATCTCGGTATTGACGCTGGGTGCTGTAGCTGGACCGGAGACCAAGGGCACCGTCAGAACTTGGTGGTCCTCGGGAAAGACGCCCTCGAATGCCGCATACGACCGCAATCCAACACACTAGATTGGACTGGCGGGATCGCGAATACTGCCGCTGCCGCTACCACTGCCACTGCCGCTGCCGCTGCGGACGCTGCTGCGACCTGAGCCAAGACCGGAGCCGGACCCCATTCCGCAACCAGAGCCAGATCCGGACCCGGAAAGGGAGCCGGAGCCAGCACCACCACGCCGGTGAATCGTGCGAGAGAAGGGGCTGTATAGGCCCGGCGGGGGGCCCGTCACATGGCCGGGGGGGCCGGCGCCGATCGGATTGGGTTGCATGGGCTTGGTCGCATCCTCGTCCCCTTGGCTGGACTCGGTGAAGCCCGAGACGTCCGAGAGCATGGAGCTCGAACGACCACGGCGCCGGGTGCCACCCGCAGGCACGTGAAGCATGGACTGCGAGAACTGTGCCGGCAAGCCCGTCACCGCGGGTCCGTACTGCGTCAGATGGAGTGCGAGAGGAGGACCTTGATTCGCTGGTGACGATAGGATAGGTTGCGACAAAGGCGCTGCAGACGCGGCGGGCGGCCACATGGCTGGTTGTCCTGCGAAGGGCTGGGCGGTTGCGGGCATGACCAGGGCTGGAGCCGCCGTGGCGCCACCCCACTGATGCATGGGCGGGAAGCTGGGAGCTGGCACATCGTGGACGGCTGGCGCAAAGGCACCACCGGCAGCGCCGTCATACGGCTGGACGGCAGCAAGCATCTCGGCGTTGAAGCTGTTGAGATAGGCCTGCAGGGCTGCAGCCATCGTCTGAGCCTGGTGGGACTTCTCGGCATTATAAGCCCTGACAGCGGTGATAGCGTCCACGTAGGACTTCTCGGTTCTACCCACGTCGGCAGTGAACACAACTCGCTGCTGGCGCCGCCGCTCAGCCTCGTCCAGACCTCTAGCGTTGGCGTCGGTGATGCGCGCGTGCTCATCGTCGAGCTTGGCGATGCGCGCCGCGATCTTGTTGCGTTTGTTCTGAAGAGCGTCCCGCTCAGAGGCGAGGGCCTTGAGATCCTGGTCGATCGTCGCCTTGAAGCTCTTGAAGGACCCCCGGGCCGCGTCGAACCGCGTCTTTTCGGCATTCCATTCCCCCTGCTTGTTGCGGTAGCGCCCCATCAGCGCCTCGGGCACAGCGTCCAGTTCCTTGATCTGCTCGTCCAAATCGTGGATCGACTGCTCCGCCTGGGCCTGCTGCGTATTGTGCTGGCTGATCTTCTGCCTCCACTTCTCGTCGTTGCCACCCGAAGACTGCACGGCGTTGGTGAGCTTGTCGATCTCTTTCCGGAGCTGGTTGACTTTGCGGTTGTTTTCCTTCCGGAGAGTCTTGAGCTTGGTCTTCTCCTCGGCCAGCTTGGCCTCCTGGCTCGCGATCGACGTCTTCAGGGTTGTGGCGGGGTCTTTGCGGGAGAGCACCCGGTGGGTCGTGATCTGGACGTTCGTGGAGGGGTCTGCATCCCTGGTTCTAGCCTGAGTAGTCCTAACACTGGTTGAGAAGAGCACCTCGTTCGTCTTGGTACAGACAAACTCGCACTCGTAGCTAGACATGGGTGTCAGCCCGTAAATGTCACCCGTCCATCGTGATCCGGGCTGGGACGCGCCGCTCTCGGCCTCCTCCTCCTCCTCCTCCACCTCCTCGTCCTCCATCCGAATTATACGCGTCGGCTGCCAGATGGCGTTGTTGACCCGCACGAAGAAGGGCTTGCTGGCGTCAACCCAAGATGCGCCGGCCTTGCCGTTTTCACGGGGTGAGGAGTCGTCTTCGGCGTCGTCGGCGAATCGGCTCGTGGCGAAGCAGACCTCGTCGCTTCCGACGTAGCAGATCCATATCTGTCCTGGCTGGGTGTTGAAGGGTGCATTTCCTAGATTGTGGATGTCGGTGGCATTGGAGCCGGCCGACTCTCGCGCGGCGTGAGATAGTTCATATTCTTTAACCATGACGATTTTTGTGCTCGCGAGCGCTGCCCACAGCGGCTGCCGTATTCGGACCTGGGCGCTCTGTTTTCTCTTCTTCTTGGTCGAGATGGCCATCGAAGTCAGGGTCGACTGCGCGCTGAGGTCCAATTCGGACGTGCCGCCGGAGGCGCTCTCGGTCGCTGAGCATTCGGCGGGAAACAACGTCTTGCCGACCTCTGGGTCCAGCTGGCTCTGGGGTTGAGCGTCTCGCTTCTCCCTCCGCAGATACCACTCGCGGACGAACTTGACGAGGCCCTGCATCACGATGTGGACCGCCAAAACATTCCTGATCCAGGGGTAAGCTCCGTTTCGCTTCATTGAAGAATGGTTCGATGGGTTGAGCGGGCCGGACTGGTCCGAGGAGCCCCAGCCGTTGCCACCGAGAAACGTCGTGATGCGAGACATGCCCTGGAGGCTGGGGTGCTGCCCGAACCGAGAGAGACCGACGATGATGGAGCACAGCATGAAGGTGTTGAGCGAGCCCTGCCTGGAGCTCCCGCCGCCGCCCAGGGTCAGGGCGATGGTGACCTGGGCGAAGTCGAGGAGGAAATTTTGCAGAAGACCGGGCAGGAAGATCCACACAAGCAAGAACACGCAGTCGATGCACAGCAAAACCGTGATGGACGGCGTTCCGATGGCAGCTTCGAACATGTCCGTGATGCTGAGGCCGGAGCTGGTGGTGACGGGCGGGACGAATGTGAGGAGGGTGAAGAGTCCATAGACCAACGAGAGGGCGATAGGGGACAGCTGCATCAGGATGATGAGTATGGCGATGGTGTCGTAGAGCGGGCACGAGCGCAGGACGGTGAAGGCGAACTCGAACGGACCCGGGTCCCGGTGCACGTTGACGTTCTTGGCCGCGTTGACGTCGATCCGGCGCGCGTTCTCCTCCGGGTTCCCCATCTGGGACTGGAGCTGGGTGGTGGCGGCAACCAAGTCGGCCGAGGAGGACTCCTCGGTCGAGTCGTTGGCCATCGAGGCGCGGAGCGAGGGAGCGGTCTTGTGGTCTGCGGAGC
>PYSR01000069.1:0-170087 GCA_003049425.1 Magnaporthiopsis incrustans
CCGCCGCCGCAGTCGTGGGCCGCCGACCTCGCCGCCGGGTTTTCTGGCGGCGTCGGCGAGGGCCACTACGTCGCCGACCTGTCGTCGCTCCCCGGCATGGCTCCGGTCCCGATCCCGGACTGGCTCGCCTTGGACGCCGCGCTGTCCCCTGCTGGCTCGTTCGGGGACCTGGTCAATAGCCACCCGGCGGCGACGGCAGCAGCAGCAGCAGCAGCAGCAGCTTTGGGGACGGAGGCTGAGACCGAACCCGAGCCCGCACCGGCTTGCGGCCGCACCCTAGCCGAGCTCCAGGTCGAGGTCGACACGACGCTCGGCGCCATGCCCGCGCCGCCGCTCCTCCACCTCCCGGCCGACGACGACGACGCCGTCGCCGCCCGCCTGGCCGAGATGGTGCCGCAGCTGTCGCCCAGGGGGTTCATGGAGCGCATTTTTGTAGTGACGCAGCGCCTGATCGACGCGTATCCCGAAGCCGTCGACAAGGCCCTCGGCATGGCCGCCGCGAGGAGGGAGGAGGAGCCCTGCCGCATCTCCAACTGCGTCCACCGCCACGAGCTTCCCCCGGAGTTCGATGCGGAGCTTTTGGACGAGACGACGCTGCAGTCCGGCGACGTTGTTGTTGTCGACCTGGCCCTGGCCGGCCAGCTGGTATCGTGCCACCTGCGCCTGCTCGACGTCCTCGACCGCCTCGTGCTCTACGCCTTCTCCTGCTTCAGGCTGAAAGTTGCCGCCAGCCGAGTCCGCCACCCCGATTTCCTGCTGCCCGAGCTCAAGGTCGGGTCCTTCACGCCCGTGGGCTCCTCGGCTCAGCTGATGCAGGTGGTCCTGATCAAGGACATGATGGACAGGCTGCGCCAGCATCTCAAAAAATTCGCCGACGCTGTGGGCGCCGACGTCTCCGAAACCCCGTCTTTGGGAACCCGCAGTCTCAAGCTCCAGACCGAGCTCCTCGGGGAGAGGCAAGCACGCGTTTCGAAGCACTTCAAGTCTATCAGCACGTTCCTCGTCAACCGGGACCTGACGGAGCGGTGATGACGTGTGTTTACTGGTCGAAGACTATGGATATTTACTCCCCCATCTTTGTCCCGCCTCGATCCCACCCAACCCGTCCGCGTACGCCTCTTTCCGTCTCGCCCTCCCTACAAACGAGAAATTTCAGACGACTCAAACGCCATCCGGACACTCAGCTGTTTTTGGTCTTCTCAACTACATCACTGCTGGTAGCGCGCCCGACTGGAACGATGTCATCGGAATCGACCCCTCGCCCGCTTTCGGCTCCCTCGGCTTCCTTGGCCGGCGTAACCGTGTGGACGCCGGACGGCCTCTCCGAGTCCGTGACAATGCGCTCTCGCTCTTCCGTATCCTCGATCTCCTGGGGCAGCACGAGGTTGAGGATCATGCAGATGATGGCAGTCACAAAGAAGCCTGTCGTGTTTGCCAGTCAGCTTTGCTCTCCTCGGCACATGTGAGAGAGACGGAGGCAATATGGAGCGCTTACCAGTTTCCATGATGAGCTCAATGGCATTCAGGAGGCCCTGGAGATCCCGGCCAGCCGCGACAGGCTCAAAGACTCTTTGGAAGTATGTCGGCACGAGTGTGGCGCCATATCCGATGGCCAAACCCGCCGTGAGGATAAAGCGGTTCCTTCTGTTAAACGGAACTCCCTTAGCGATGATGGCAACGCCCGAGACGGCGACGGAGCAGAACAGGAAGGTTGCTGTAGAAGGCATTTGGTCAGCAAGCACGAGGAAGACCAGCCAAGGGCAGTTCGCGCCAAGTATGTGGACGGAACACCTACTCATGCCGCCCAGGACGGGCGATGGTATCGCAACGAGCGATGCGGCGAACTTGGCAAAGACGCCCATGATGACCAGGAAAAAGCTGCGGATGCGTCAGGTCCAGTGCCCACGCACGGATCCGCCAAAGCCCCAGTCAGAGAGGCTGTCGTGCCAACTCACCAGCAAAAGTAACCGGCCTTGCGGTTCGCACACCTCGTCAGCGCTATGACGCCGTTGTTCTGCGCAAATGTGGTCATGGGCGTGATGGTCATCAGGGCCGCACTGTTGGTGGGTTACCGCCGGGCCAGTCAGCTATCCGCTCCATGCGCATTCGATGGGTTTATTCTATTGTTGCGGATGACTTACAGAATGCCGTTGACACCATCGGCCAAGACTGTTCTCTCACGCCGGTTGGGGTCAGCATTGGGCCCTTTGGAGAGGAAGATCGGGGCTCTGATGACGGAGCACCAGGATTTACTCACCGCCGCCCTGGATCCGACTCTCGTACGTCCTGCCTTCAACCTCGAGACGGCTCACGTCGCACGTAGCGGTGATGTCTCCGATGGCCTCGCAGGCGCAGATGATAAAGACGGCGATGATGGGCAGCACGATGGGTGGGTAGATCTGCAGCTTGAAGGTCTGCACCCAGATGAAGGACACCGCCGGAGCGGAATCGATGCCGCTCTTGCTGAAGTAGCCACAGGCGGCGGCGATGATGCAGCCGGTCAAGAGGCCGATCACTACCGAGGTGGACTTCATGATGGGCGAGCCAAAGCGCTCGCACAGAATGATGGTTATGAAGACAGAGAAGCCGAGGCCTACAGGCCGATGGCCAGGTAGTTAGAACGAAGGGTGCAAGACGATCAGAACGAGCGGCGAGCGAAGAACAAAGCACTTACCCAGGAATTCAGCACTTCCCCAAGGCAGGGGGTGGGGCGCACCGACGTCGGGACAAAGGCTGAGAAAGGCCGGGCCATCCTCGCCCTGGCTACAGCCAGCACCGCCGGCCCAATTGGTGAAAGCGGAGCGGATCAAGGAGCTGTGTTCGCAAAGGATCAGAACCAAACAGCCTACCTAGCGTTCAAAAGAAAGATGGCAGACACAAAAAGAAATCAGACGCATAGCAACTCACATGCCAATGAGCATGACGGTCGGACCAGTGACGATGGGCGGGAAGATGCGGAGCATGACCTTGGGCGGCAGGAACGAGATGAGGACCTCGACCAGGCCACAGACGGCGGCGGTGCCGATGATGGCGCCGTAGGCGTCGGGACAGGGCGGCAGGGAGCCGTCGGCGGCGGCCTTGGGGCAGAAGCCGTTTTCGTACATCTGCTTGATGGCGCCCTCGGCGACGGGGATGATGGCAAAGGAGATGCCGACGACGGAGATGAGGCCGGTGCCGATGTAGTAGGGGGTCCTGTAGATGTGGAACCGCGTGATCTGGATGGTGGACAGCAGGCCCGAGACGATGAGGGCGGTCGAGACGAGGTACTGGCGGGTTTCGGGCACCAGGTTGGCAAAGTTGGAGATCATGATGGGCGGCACGATCAGGCCGGCCAGCATGGCCAGCGCGTGCTGGAAGCCGAGGAGGGCGGCCAGCAGCAGCGGCATGCGGTCGCGCAGGCCGAAGAAGGGGGCGGCCCGGGTGGACGGCCGCATGAAGGGTAGGTTAGGCATGAAGAGGAACTTGTAGTCGTAGTCGCCGACCATGCCCTCCTTGGTGGTGAGGGAGCGCCGGACGCGCCGTAGCCGGTGGCCCAGCCCTTTCCCGGCCGGAATCTCCCCGGGCACGATCCGGGTAGGGAGGTCGTGGTCCTCCTGCATCATGGCTGTCCGTGTCTTGCCAAGGCTCTCCGTTTTTACTGTAACAATATTGAGCTGATTCACTCTTACACTTGCGCGTTGGAAACCGTTTGTAGGCGACTTCGATCGGTAGAGAGAGCGAGAGAGTAGGTGTTGGAAAAGTGACCGGCACGCAAAAGAGGGACTCTCAACAAAGGGTATAATGATGATAATGGTGTTGAGTGGGAGCAGGAGCGGGAGGCACCCTCCTTTAAATATATTGATGGGACGAACAGACCAGCATAAAAAACAGTACAAGAACAAAGCCCAAGCCAAGCCGAGCAACCGGCCTTGGATGCCACGGACAGGCCGTCCGGACAAGGCTACCGAGCTAGATCATGCACGAAGGATGTGACAGGTTCGGCGGGGGTGGTAGGTAGGTGGTAGGCAGCGTGTGGGTGGGTGTGAGTGAGTTGTGTGCCAGGTGTGCGTGTGCTCTACTCGGGTGTAAGTGTCGCCTTGGCTACGGCGGTTGCGCGCGCGCGTATGGAGAGAGAACAAATTGGAGAATGAAGACAAAAGAAAAAGAAAATCCAATTGGCCGCCCCCGCCGCAACGAATACCGGCACCTGACTGCCTACTACTAAGCACCAGGTAGGTAAGGTAGGTAGCTGCCTCACCTACCCAGTAATGTGCCCCTGCATATCGATGACCACCGGCCGGCTCGCCTAGGACCCGTGTGTGGTAGCCGATGCCCGGACGGGGTGTGGATTGGATCCACTGATAAAGCAACGACGACGAGGGAGGGAGGGAGAGCTCTGTCGAGGTTGTGTGGGATTGCGTGCATGCGGCTGGAGCGAGGAGGGTAGATGCTGCATCGGGGCTCGCGCGGGGGTGGCCATGGCCGCTTACACGGGGGAGTGGGCTCAATTTTGTTGAAGTGATTGACGGAACTTCCAGCAGGAGGCGCGCCTGAGCGGAATCGTGGGAGCAAATCCCCGCGCGCGGCGTGGGCTGCCCGCATTGCACAGTCGCAGTAGCATGCCGGACTGGTCCTGGCCCTGGCCCCGGGGCCTCGGCTCCAAGACCGAGTTGCGAAAACATTGTTTGTTGCGAGGCCGGCGGCAGGGCAGTTGACGTTGCGTGCAGACCATGTCCAAACGTGCCAGTCGACAAATGGGCTTGTTTCCGCCTCAGATAGGGATTTAGCTGGGTTTTGACGCGCATTTGGGCCTAAACCTCTGCCCATTCAGAGGCCTCGGGTGGCGCCACCGTTGTCGGAATAGCCACACCATGGGCCGGTGGGGTTTGGCTGGCCTTCTTATCTTGGAATTTGCCGCTAAGTTCATGGGGTGTTCTTTCCAACTTTCGACATTAGGATTTTGCATGAGACATAGGTTAATAAACATCACGGCCCCGACTGAACAGATAAGCCCTCTCTTCTTTCCATCCCTTACGGCTTTTTATTGATGCACCCCCAAGCCCTTCCCCTTCCTGCATGCACACCAAAACGGCACTCGGCCAGGCCAGCACAAGGAGGGACGACTGCATGCCAAGGTTGCAGGACTCGCCGCTTGCGTCGCCCGCCTGCGTCTTCGGGCGGATTCCACCGGCGGCCACATAGCCAAAGCCCGAAGGCCGCTTTTAATTTTCCAGGCTTGTGCAGACCGCCGTCCTCCGACCTGCTCTGCCAGTAGACCTTTTGTGCTGCCCGGGCTTCTTGTCGCGTCGTAGGCGAGAATTGAGATGCTTCGTATCGGCGGCTTTGGCACCTTTACGAGCCAGACGGCGTGCATCCATCCATCCATCCACCCAACCACGCCCGGCCCCATCGCTCGCTCATCACTTGTCAGACCCCAGCCCGCAAGTGCCGCCTCGGGCTGCTGCATGCATGCAGCTCTGGCTTTGGGCTCGTCTGGCCGCCAAGACCCCACCTGGCTGATTGGCCGCGTGCTTTTTTTTTTTTTTTTTTTTTTTTGACCGCCAAAAATTCGCGATCCATTCCGCCCCACCCGATGAGGTCATCGCCGGCCTCGACCTTTTCGTGCTTCTTGGTCTCGTCCTTCCTTTTCCACAATCGGGACGGCGGGAAGGGTGCAGCGGCCTAACTGACCTGGTCCTGGCTCTTTTTGCTGGCCACGCTTGCCATGCGCTAACAAGCCTACCTGTTCTGGGCAAACCAGGTGAGAATTCGAAGGGGTTGTTCCTCCGCCTGTCATGGGACGGGGCTCCAGCAAACCACGTCATTCCCAGCCCAGCCCACCTGGCCCGCTCCTCATTGCGTGGGTGGCTCATCGTCGCGCCGCGTCATAACCAAGGAGCTGCCCTTTGTGCATTTAATATATGTGCCCTATATATTTGGCCGAGACCCTACCCATAGTCGACGTGCATGGCTGTCTGCGCCGGAATCTCTGTTTTCCAATAAATACCTGCTTGACTCCCGCACATTCTCGCCTCTTTTCTCTGCCCCTCAGTCTGTCCCTCGAGGAAAAGGGACCGCTCCAGGGATTTATCTTAGATATCACGCACAAACAAGAATACCTACTACACAGTCCGGTCACATTCGTGGACTCTGAAATCCGCCAAGATGGAGTTCGGCATCATCACCATCCTCCACATTGTCGCCATTGTCTTGTGCATCATCGAGCTCGGCCTGACCGCCTATGGCGTGAGCCTGTACACCACGCCATGGGGCAGCTGGTCGCCCGACCGCCTGAACTTCATGCTGTTCAACTCCATCTGGTCGCTGCTCGTGCTGGCCTACCTGGGCCTGACGCCGCTCTTCATGCCCCGCCTCTTCCACCGCATGGTTGCCTTGGGCGCCCTCGCGGTAACCGTCATCTTTTGGTTCGCCGGATCCATCGCACTCGCCGTCCTGCTTGGCGCTCCGTACGCCTGCAGCGCCAGCACCGCCTGTGGCTCTATCCAAGCCGCCGTCGCCTTTGGCTTCTTCCTCTGGTGCGTCCCTTGCTTCAGTTGCCTTTTTTTTTCTCACCGTCACCCTTTCTAATACGTTGCGATTCCCAACAACAGGGCCATCTTTACCGCACTTCTCGTCATGGAGGTGCTTGCGTTCTCCCGGTCCCGCAGCAGCGCTACCGCCGACCAGCACTCGCCTCACGCCAAGACCCAGCCCTACACTGGTGCTTAAAGCGCGCGTTGCGCCGGTCGACGACTTACACGTCTCGCCCTCATACCCTGGGGAGACGGCCGACTCACCCCCACACCCCACGATTGAGAATGCAAAAAACCACCACAGCATGGCCCACTTGAATTGGAATAATGATAATGTCGGCATTCTTGGAGGGCACTTGGCGTTTGTTGCCCCGCTTACCCCTAGTCGTTCCGAGTAGCTTATATGTGTGCGGGTGCGATGCGCACGGCGGCTTTGTTTTCTTTGACTTATTTCTATCTCTCATTATGTTGGAAATACCCCTTCGTCAAACTCGATTAGTCCCTCTGGAGGTTACCACCGTCTGGCGCTGATAGTTTTGCTCTTATTCTCATCCTCCGGATCGCGGCGGCGTTTTATGACTTGACTTTATTGTTTGCTAGTACTCAGGTAGCTACCTATGTAGTGACGGTTGCGTCGGTCATAGCATCGAAAACCTAATAATTCACGACAACGGGATTCCCTTGCGGAATGAGAAAAGAAGTGATTGATATTGCTGTAATTAACACCCCAGTTCCAACCCACGCGGGAGATGCTCTACTTCCGCACTCTGGCGCGAAACCGCGCAGCAAAAGCCACAGAAAGATGCCGTCCAGTTTGGCCAAAATTCAGAGCTCTCGTCTCGCCGAGGAATCCTTGACAAGCACTAGATTCTCCAGCCTGTCGTTGACAGCCTGCAGGTGCTTAAATTCCGGAGCGTCCTCGCCCAGGCCCCAGGCAAACACGCCGCCGAGGTTCCTTTTCCCAACGATGGCGGGGAACTTCCTCTTCATGGCGTCGGCAGTGTCAAAAGTCCACCACAGGTCCTGGCTCGCGTCCCAGTAGTAGTAGCCGCCCCCAGACTCGTCGTAGGTGCCGTTCGCCAGCGCCTTTTCGAAGGAGCTGCCGACCGCGCTGGGGACCGAGTCGTGCCAAGAAAAGGCCCCTGTGCGGCCGAGGTCCGCTCCGGTCTCGGGGTCCTCGAGGAGCAAGGTCGGGCAGCCCACGGGGGTCTTGGCGTTGCGGCAGCTGTCGTGCTCCGTCTGGAAGTATTTGACGTAAAAGGCGAAGCCCAGGTTGAGCTTGGACGGCAACGCGCCGCGGGCGACGTAGGCGTCGATGGATTCCAGGCTGAGCTGCAGGCCGGTGTGGTGCCGCGTGACGTTGTCGCGGCGGTTCATGAGGTCGTACGTCATGACGTTGAGAAAGTCGAGGTGTCGAAGGATGCGAGGGACCGTCTCGCGCGTAAAGGCCATCATGTCGCGCTCCAGGCCCGGCACGGCGGCCGACATGAGCTTGCCCGAGCCCAGGGCGGCCCTGATCTCGGCGACGAGGAGGGGGTAGGCGTCGACCTCCCAGGCCCGCTCCGAGTTGGGCACCCGCTTGTAGTCGTCGCCGTTGCCTCCGGGGTACTCCCAGTCGACGTCGACGCCGTCGGCGCCGGTGGCGGTCACCATGCGGGCGACGTTGGCGGCGAAGCGCCGGCGGGACTCCTCGGAGCGCGCGGCCGTGGCGAAGCCCTCGGTGTCGCCCCCAGCCGCCGATGGCCACCATGATCTTGGTGCCGGGGACGAACTGGCGACGGGCGGCGTCGACGGTGGTGAACATGGGCCAGTCGACGCGCGCGTCGTCGTTGAAGACGGCCGAGTTCATAAAAGCCAGCGCGACGTGGGTCACATGGCCGAGCTGGCCGACATTAGGTACCACGTTGTGCTGCCTGCGGCGGCGGCAAGCATGCGTTGGTGTGCGCTTGTCAGTGGGAGTCCCGCCAACGGCCCAGCAGGCTGGGAATGTGACAAGGGGGGACAAGAAGGCGTGGTTGGCTTACCCGGTGAGGTACATGATGCACCGTGGCGGCTGCGGGTGCGCCATGATGGAGATGATGGAAGCCAGGCAGGCCACAACACCACAGATGAGGAGAGCGAGGACCCGGTAAGCCATCCTGGCCGGCAGTCGGGCGCTCTCCCGCCCTTCTTCCCGTCGTCGTCGGGCTCGGTAGACCGGCTCTCCAGATATATAGATGGATTCCTATTTATCTAGAGGTACCTGTACGGAGAGCAGCCCTTCTTCTTCTTCTTTCGGCCGGGCTGCGTGCTCTGGATGCTCTAGACAAGGTGGGTAGCGCAGCCCAGGTCCTGGTGGCGCGTCTGGGAGTGCCACGAGCAAGACCGACGACTCCCAATCAATGGCTTTCTCCCTCTGCTGGCGTCTGTGCCACCGAGAACAAATGCAACATTCAGTGGATGGATACGGCGAGGCGGTGCTGGGTCGGTCGGTGCACGAGGGCGTGCAGTTCAGCACGTTGTCTCGAGCAATCTAAGACCACCTAGTCGGTCTGGCAAAGAGGAAATAGGCAAGTCAATTGGGTGGCCAATGTTACCCCCGGCAATTCAATTGCTTCAGGATCGGCCGGAGGATGTATTGAAATGGAATCATCTCGATATGGATACGGTGGAATCTCCCTGCGGCATCAGGTTTAGCCAGCTGTTCTATCGCCCTCCCAGAATGTATCAACTTTGATTGTTTGGCTCGACATCCCGTCTATGGGCATGCGGTTGGAAGCGCTGGCGCTGGGCCAAAGAACGCCCGCTGCTAGTCAGGCGCTCCTTCTCTGGTGGGGGCGGCCGGCGGGGTGCAGGCGACATGCAGGGGAGCTAGAGCTCTATTTGGCAGGACCGACGGAGCCCGAAAAAAAAAAAAAGACATGCAGGGAAACGCGATAGGAGAAAACCATTGCGAGGAAGGATCGCAAAGTCAACCCCGACGTGATCTCGCCGTAACAACGCGACACGACCAGTCAATCCAGCCCCCCGTCCGACCCAAAATGCTCGAGAACCTCTGCTCCCTGCCGCTGAACGCCGAGCTCTTCACTCAGGTGCTCCATCCCGAGAAGCCGCTGCTGACGGTCGGCCTGGCGAGTGGCCATGTGCACTGCTACAAGGTCCCCGACAGCCAGGACGACGGCAAGGGCCTTATAGAGGAGGCGTGGTCAACACGGAGGCACAAGGGCAGCTGCCGCAGCCTGGCCTACAGTCATGACGGCGAGGGTATGAATCAATCGCGAGAGGGCCGTGCCACAGGGCAGGCGAGACACGCTTCGTGTGCGCCAGACGTGTGCGTGTGTGCAACTTGGTGGGCGCTCGACAGCTAACATGCACGCCCGTTTCGGCGCTGCAAAACACAAACAGTCGTATACTCGGCCGGCACCGACTGCATAGTCAAGCAATTCTCCGCCGAGACGGGCCAGGTGGCGTCCAAGATCAACATCCCTCTCCGCGGCAGCCACCAGGATGCCCCCGCCATCATGCACGTCCTGGCCCCCAAGACGCTGCTGCTCGGAAACGACTCGGGCGCCCTCCACATCTTCGACCTGCGCGACAACCGGAGCATCAACCCGGAGCCCGCCCGCAAGCACATGCCCCACGACGACTACGTCACGAGCCTGACCCCGCTCCCAGCCTCGGCCGAGAGCACATCGGGCTTCCCCAAGCAGTGGGTGAGCACCGGGGGCAGTACCCTCGCCGTCACGGACCTGCGAAGCGGCATCATGGCCCGGAGCGAGGACCAGGAGGACGAGCTGCTCTGCTCCACCATCATCCCAGCCGGCCTGGGGCCCAAGAAGATGCGCCGAAACGCCGTCGTCGCCGTCGGCACCGGCTCTGGCGTTCTGACCCTGTGGGACCGCGGCTCCTGGGATGATCAGCAGGAGCGCATCTACGTCGCCGGCGGCCGCGGCAAGGACGAGTCAGATAGTCTCGACTGCATCGTGCGTGGGCCCGCGTCCCTCGGCTGGGGCACCAAGGTGGCCGTCGGGGCTGGCGACGGAAACCTCAGCATAGTGGACCTCCGTCGGAGGGAGGTCGAGACGGTGCTCCGTCACGACGACCTCGAGGGGGTGACGGCTATCGACTTTGACTGCCTAGGGAGGATGATCAGCGGCGGCGGGAAGACGGTCAAGGTCTGGGCAGAGGCCGAGTCCCAGTCTCAGTCTCAGGACGACGCGGAGGATGCGCAGTCCAAGAAACGGGCCCGCCAAGACGATGAGGACGACGAGGACGGCGAGGATGGCAGCGGTAGTGACAGCGACGACTCGTCCGAAGAGGAGCAACCCGTGTCGGTCCAGCCCAGTTCGAATAAGCGGAGGAAAGGCAAGGGAAAACTGCCGGGCACGCTCGCCTTCCCCGGACTGGACTAGGCAGGCAAATGACCTCGTATTCTCTTATCTAGGTACGCTCTCTGTTACAGGGAATGTCAAAGGTGAGTCCGGTGCCGTATTGCCAACATCACGTTTCCCAGCACGCACACGTCCACCGTTCCCAAGTCCATAAATGGAACGAGATGGGGGAAGAGGAAACAAATGGAATTAAAAAAAAAAAAAAAAAAATAGAAGAACCTAGATAGTAATAGGACGGAAAAACAACCAATACCCCTTTCACTTTTGAGACTATGTCTCCCTCAGCCGGGCATTCCCGCGCCTCGGTCGTTGAGCCTTTTTTGGCCGCGACCCGAGAAAGATGTCAAGTTTGGTCCTAGGTGCATCTGCGGGAAGATCGAACAGTCCTGTACAAGGCGGGTAGGCCCTGAGGTCGAAAGTGACGGGGGAACGCTCATGCATGCGATTCAGGTCGACTTGCTCCTCCGGCTGCGGCGGTCCAAAGGCCCGGAGCGGCAGCAGCCAGAAGCCGACGGCCGAGACGAGGGGCGGGCCGCCGCGCCGGTCGTGGCCCGCGTGATCGCGGCCAGCGGGACAGCCCCCCTCGCGGAAGTGCGCCTTCCAATCGTGTGTCTCGGCCTTCAGGAACGAGACGGCGTCGTCGCGAGACCGGACCGAGTCGGGTCTGTAGAGGCCACCCCTGGGAGGCGCCGTGAGGAAGACGCGCTTGTCGGTTCCCGGGGCGGTGCGCGCGCCAAAGGAGGTCTCCATGGCCCTCCAGACGTACGCCAGGCGGCGCGGGTCGTCGCCCACGTGTACTTGTTCCATCATCTGATCTCGGAGAGCGGCGGCATTGCCACTGCCGTCATTGCCCGAGGCAGGCCTAGCGGTAGGGGCGGGGAGCTCATCGTGATCAAAGAGGTGAAATCCCGCGACGGGCGACCACGCGGGCACGGCGCGGTTGAAGCGGGGTGCGCGCACGTCCCAGCAGCGGAACATGAGCCTGGCGTCGCCTTCGACGATGTCGATAAAGGTCACGGACCGGAAGAGGGCTATGGATTCGCGCAGAGCCTGGGTCGCCCGCGGCATGCGCTCCCGCGTCTCCTCGTCCCACGCCGGCAGGCGCAGGTGCCGGGGCGGACCGCCGCGGCCGCCGATGCCGATGTGCAGCACCCCATCCCCTTCGGGTCGCTGGCCCGCGCGTCGCCCAGCATGTCCG
The DNA here is from genome assembly GCA_003049425.1 of Magnaporthiopsis incrustans. Classification (NCBI taxonomy): domain Eukaryota; kingdom Fungi; phylum Ascomycota; class Sordariomycetes; order Magnaporthales; family Magnaporthaceae; genus Magnaporthiopsis; species Magnaporthiopsis incrustans. The sequence goes on from PYSR01000069.1 coordinate 12,081, forward strand.
GGATCAGGTCCTGGGCGCCCTCGAGGTCCGCGGCCTGCAGGTGCACGATGTCCGACTCGGGCCGGGAAGCGCAGCAGCGCCGGCGCCGCCTGCCGCGGCCCTTGCGGTCGCGGTTCGGAACCCACAGACCACGGGCGGCGGTACGTGGCCTGGCGCGGGTCGGGGCACATGTCCTCGAACGGGATGTAGGCGTGATCGTGCTCGAGCGCGACCTGGCGCGCCTCCTTGTCGACGGACAAGAGCAGGCTCGGGGAGAGGCCCAGCGTCTCATCGAGTCGCGCAGCGTAGCGCCGGGTGCGGTGGCGGCTGCTGCTGCTGCTGCCGGGCTCGGCCGGGCTCGTGCTCGCCCCGGCAGGGCTTGCGACCGGCCCGCCGTCATAGTCTTGGTAGTTTTCCCGCGGCGTTTCGGCACCCGGAGCGTTCAATGGACCGAAGACGATGCTGATGATGCGTTGCCCCTTGGGGAGCGCGAGCCGCCAGATCGCCACCCGGAGCTCGAGCGGGAGCTCCATAAACAAGGTGAACTCGCTGAGCGCGCCGTCCTGATCAACAGGTGACAGTCGCGGCTTGGCGACGAAGTCATTGAGGATTCTACGGAGCATTGCTTCTATGGCGACGTGAACTCGTTTATAAATACACCAGTTTTTTTTTTCTTTGCCTTGCGCCTTGGCTCTGCCTGCGGATCTCCGGTTGTTGGTGTCGTTTGGTGTTGTTCTTATTGTTTTTTATTGACCGATGGAAATCCGAAGCCTGACCACGGCAGCCTAGACTGGGTGCTACATAGAAAGGAAGAGAGGAGAGGGAACCGGCGGCCCTGGGAAGGTGGGAGGATTGCAATCACCCACGGCATCAACAGCCAAAAACACCTTACCCATCACGCTACACAAACGCCATCTAGTCTAGCCTGCCGATCTCCCCAGCCGCACCGCCTCGCAGCCATCGACGAGGTGGTCAAGGGAGGACATTGGAATCCACAAGGCCCAACGCCGTTGTCCGCAAGGTGTAAAATGCAAAACATGATGATTGTATCTGACGGACTTGACGGAGGTTGCTCTGCCCCCTTTTTTCTTTTGTTCCCAACCTTCGATTGAGAATGTTCAGTTGGAAATCGGTTCTCCCAACCTAGGTACCCTTTCCGCGAAAAGTGGATCCCGCCGCATCCCTGTGCATATTCACCCCTGTAGAGCGGGAGAGTCGCAAGCAAGACCAAACACACGTCTCGTCGTGGTGGCCAGCAATCGCACCACGGTGTTGGTTTTTTTTTTTTTTTTTTTTCGCATGATTCCCATCCCGCTCGACTGACGACGACGGGAGACGGGCCGAGGGCACGCTTCAGACGATAAGCGACTTCACCTCATGAGTCGCGGGTGCCTGGGGAAAATCTAAAAATCAGTCCCCACAACGGGGGAGTTACAGCATGAAATGGCATGGTCAGCCCCTGAAAAAGGCGCAGCACGGGTGTGGACCAACTACACGTGTCGGTGTTGCAGACGGCAGAAAAAAGCAAAAGAAATAATAATAATAAAAAAAGAAAAGGTGCGAAACCCCATGCCTGTTTCATTTTGGTTGCCCCTTGCCAGGTTTGCACTACGGCATTAACAAAAAATCGTACACGAAAGCCTCGCCTCGAAAACGCGAGCTGCCCGAACAAAGACCATCCTAAACATCAAGAGGAAAAATCAAATGTGCTGCTAAGCAAGCCGATAACGCCCTGTTCTTGCTCCCGTTTGATTTACCCCTGCACCAGGCTGTTGAACAGGTCGGCGGTGGTGGCATCCCTGGTGCCGGCGGCCTCGACCTGCTTCTTGGCATCCAGGCACTTGGTGATGGCAGCCTGGTTGGCGTTGCAAGTGCGCGAGTTGAGCTGGTCGCAGACGCGGTTCATGATGATGCTGGGGTTCAGGGCGTCGGACTGGCCCTTCAGGATGGCGGGATCGACGGGGAGGAAGGTACCCTCGTTCGCCTTGCGGTTGGCACGACCGAGAGCGAAGTCAATGGTGGGCTTGCAGGTACCGAAGTCGACAGCGCCGTTGTTCTGGTTTCCGTTGCCGTTGCCCTGGTTTCCGTTGCCGTTGCCGTTGCCCTGGTTGCCGTTACCATTGCCCTGGTTGCCGTTACCATTGCCCTGGTTGCCGTTGTTCTGGTTGCCATTGCCCTGGTTGCCGTTGTTCTGGTTGCCGTTGCCGTTGCCCTGGTTGCCACCGTTGCACTTCTTGTTTCCACCGTTGTTGTTCTGGTTCCCACCGTTGTTCTTGTTGCCGCCGTTGTTGTTGTTGTTGCCACCGTTGTTGTTGTTGCCAGCACCGGCACCGGCACCAGCACCAGCACCGCCGCTAGCAGGGGTGCCCGTGTCACCACGAGTGAAGTTGCTGAAACCTTGGGCGATGCTGATGGCAGCCACGCTCAGGCCGTTGGAGTCAAACGGAGCGGTGAGCGACTTCTTGGAGTTGGCGTTCTGCACATCCGAGCCCGTGACGGCGGGGTCGACCAGGGGCACGATACCGCGCAGCTCCTGGGTGGCGGGCAGGGCCGCATCGTCACAGATCTTGGGGATCGAGACGGCGAAGGGGTTGAAGTTCATCTCAGCGGCGACGAGACCACGGGCAGCCGCGATGACATCGTCGGTGGAGCCGAGCTCGGAAACGATCTTGTCGGCAAGCTCAAGCTTGGCGCAGGCGCTGGCAGCAGCCAGGAGAACGCCGGGGACCTGGCCCCCGAGAGTGGCGGCCTGGCCGGGCTGGCCACGGTTGCCCAGGGCCCCGATGGCAGCGGCGGGGATGCCCTCCTGGCCGAAGCGAGCCTCGACCGAAGCCAGGATGGCGGCGAAGATGATAGCCTTGGTAGACATGGTTGGTCAAGATTTGAGCTGGTCTGGAAGACGAGGCAGAAAAAATCCGGCTAGCGGCGGAGAAGCAAAAAGAGCCAAGTAGGTGGTATAAGGTTTAAACAAAAAAAAACCCTTGGTTGGTCAGAGACGAAGGAGTGTCGACAAAAGGTCAAAAAGGTAGTTCACAGAACTGTAAAAGAATGGAAGATGCCGAGAAGTGCAAAAAGAAAGACTGGTCGTCAAGAGAAGGCTAGAGGTTGAGTGAGTATAGAGGGGAGGGAACGAGCCAGACGGGCGGGTTGACGGGACATATATATCGTGGCGTCTGGATACTCAGGAGAGGCTCTCGTGGTAACCGAAGACTGGACCGTGCTTGCCTGCGCCCCTCTATCCGCCGGCGGAGCAGTCGCTGGCAGGCAAGCAGAAACAACCATCGCCGACCCCTGCCGGCGATCACACAGGCGCGCACGATATGGGACGGTCGGGCATAACGTCTCAAGGGGGATGGCGCTTACACCGATCGCACCCGGCTGGACCCCATAGGCAGGTGGGTGCGCTGTTTACCAAGCAGGCTTGCGGCCATTGCTTGTGTGTGTTTTTGTCCGGGTCAGGGGTTCCAGATCGAGCTTGAAGCTGATGGCTGCTTGAAGACCAGCTAGCGCTCCCGCAGCCCTTGTCGGTCCCACCCAGTTTTGGCCAGGGGCGAGAGAGCAGGCCGCGGTCAGCTGCGACCAGGCCCGAAGGTACATACGTCTAGGTCTCGGCTAGAGATGTGGGTGTTGCGCCAGATCAAAAGGTCCGGGTGGCAGTTGCGTCTGTCTGCCATTGGCTGTGTCTTCCCTCTGCCGCTCGGCTCCCTATCCGTAACGATGGGACGCTGCGACTGTCAGATGACACAAACCCGCCGCCCGATAAGGTATGGCAAAGTCACCAGTGACTCCTTTTTTAGCTCGACCGTCATGGCGAGACAGAGTCGGCCATGACGACACAGGCCTTACAGCCAGCGCCCAGACGGAATGCCATTTCTCCCTCGCTACCGATGCTGAGAGGCGAGCAGGTGCGGTGTGCGTGCGTGCTGTGGACACGCGCATGAAATGAAAGCGCCGGGGTGGATTTCTCGAGCCGGCCGACACAGAAGAGCCAGCGATGTTTCAAGCTCGCTTCGTCGTGCCCCAGAGCTGATCTTCCCCACGTGTGGAGTGGCCGCTGGCTTCTAGCCAACCTCACTCCCCAATTTCGGGTCCAGTCGGATCCGCCCCTTTGCGGACATTGTAGGACGGGGACCCCCATGGTTACCGCCAAGTAGCGCTGCATGCCTCAGGCATGCAGGTGATGTGGGCAGAGGCGTGTGAGGTCGTGGCGGCAAATCTGCAGGTCAAATCTCCGAAAACAGAAAAATATGCTTAAAGCACCCACGGGTGCGCCGGGCTTCCATCCGCGCCATGTCTCGAATATCAGCGATATGAGCGGGATCCCCCCTGGATGGGCGATCGTCAGAGATCCTAGACAGATGGGAAATCCCTGTCGTTTCGTTCTCTGCTCGACGGGGGGAGGAGTCGGGTCTGATGGGAAACCCGCCATCCATTTCTTGCGCCAGCGAGGCGGTTCGAGATGATCTGAGCGCCAAAATGGGCGTGCGGCTCAGCGGCCTCGCGTACGACTGGGTGGGCCGCTAGGAGCCAGCCGCATGTTGTTATTGGTCGAAATCTAGACCTCGCCTGGACTTGCTGTGGGGCCCCTGTGCATCTCTGACAAAGGCGAGACGACGTGGGTTTCCTTTTTTTTGCTGCGGGTCACTTCGCCCTCGGCCCTTGCCCAGCTCGCTTGCGACGATGGCGTCCTTTTTGCCGAAGGTGGAGGACTGTATTTTCCATCCTGCTCAAATGGCTCGCTTCGACGCTGAGGATCCCCTTGAGACGAGGTCCTGCGCTTGTTCGGCTCGTGATCCCGAAAAAAAAAAAAGTCCCAGCAGTGGGGAGTGGACTTTAGGGGTTTCAATATTGGACGGAAAAATTCAGACCGTGACCGCTTCTTTTCGCCTCGCCTGGTTGAACCTGGACGACAAATCCAAGCCAATTCCTTCTTGTTCATACATAGAAAAAGAACCGCGGCTCCGCCAGACGGCGTCTCCTGGACGACTGCGGCGACAATGACAGCGTCTTCCTCGCACCCACCCCCTGGAGGTCGCACAGCTCCGTCGCGGCCCGGAATGTCACACGCGGGAAACCAGGTCACGTCTGGGGGGCGATCACCATCAGTGTCACCAAAGGCCGGCCGGTCCCTCGTGGCATCGTGGCAACGCATCGACGCAGGGGCCTTGTAGCCGATCGCCGCCGGGCCCCGGATCGACGCATTCTTCTTTTATTCTTCGTTCCAACTTGGGAGCAAAGGCCTCGACCATCCATCTCATCTCTCGGCTTGCCCCTTTTCCTGATCCGGTCTCCACTGATCTTCTTGCAATGTCATCGGCACAACATGGCCTGAGCTCCAAGCTTCCTGACTATGGGTGCACTGATTCTTCGGATGAGGCTCTGCCGCTTGTTTTGCTCTGTTTCGATTTCTCTTTTGTTTTCCTCCGAACGGTTCCAGCCAATGTCCATCCGGGTTATTTTTCTTGTCGCAAGGGGCGTTCGGACTTTCACAAGGTGAGACAATAGGTACTGGTTTGGACGAACATATATGGTAGAAACGATCGACACCCTTTTTTTTTTTTTTCATACCCCTTCGCGTTATTACCATGCGTCTCTAGGCAATTGACAGGGGTCTATATAGTCCGAGCAGGTAGGGAGGACAAGAGACGAAAATCCGCATATGTGAAGAGTGAAGGCTGTATGGTCACGATGCCCGGCACCGCATCGCACGATAGCATTAGCCGCCTACCGGACAGGCATCAGTCGGTCGCCCGCCGCTGCGATATCAGATTAACTACTGCTCCCTAGCGGGTGGGTGCCAACAGCATCATTGGTTGGTCGCCTTCGCGCCGTCATCTGGCACCGGAGCGGACTCTTGCCCGGGAGGTGGGCTGAGCCTGAACGTGTCAAGACGTTCGTTCCCCAGAATCACTTTTGCGAGACCTCGCGTGTCAGCAAGGGTATCAGCCATGACAAATCAAGGCGGTTGTCGAAGCACACTTACGTCGGTCATACAGAAAATAGCTTGTAACCAGCAGCAGCGGCACGCCGACCACGGCACCGGTGTAGCTCCATGTGGCCCGTCTGTACTCCTTTGACCCTGTGTCGACCTGGGCAGGGGATTTAGGGGGTCCTCCTGGGGCCGCCGCGGGGCTTCGAGGGGCGGTTGTTGCCTTGGCGGGAGGAGACCGCGTGGGAGCAGCAGCGGCTTTGGCTTGTGTGGGCGACGCTGACACCGGCTTGGGTCCGGGTGCAGTGGGTGTCGGGTCCGCAGTCTTGATCTTTGGCTGAGCGGCGGCTTTGACCTTGACGACGCTGGGGCTGGCCTGCGTGACGTGTTTCACAGGCGCCGTCGCCGCGGGGCTGGCGCGGGTTGCCTTCTTCGCTGGGGCCACGGCCGGCCCGGCAGATGGCGCGGTGGCCTTCTTCGGCGTGGCGGCGGTGGCAGTGGATTTGGTGCTGGTCTTTTTCTTAGTGGCTGGGGACTTGGAGGCGGTGGTGGCGGCGTGACGGATGCCCTGGGCCCGACACGCAAGCGACACCGGGGCCCGGGTCGGCACTTGGCCGGCACAGACACCAGTGCCGGCCAGCAGGTACCGCCTCGCTGTGGCGGGTGCGAAGATCCGGTGTGGTGGCATCTCAATGGAGAGAAACCCTTTGCTCACGGGGAGAAAAAATCAAGACACTGCCAAATCCGGGTCGGTTGTGTTTTGTTTTGCGGTGATGAAGAGAGAGGACAGCAGGAAGGATAGAGGGAAATCCTTCATGCTCACCCACACCACCACCCAAGCCCGCCAGCTGACCGCAACAGTCACACACACGTCCAGAGGTCGACTTGCGTCTTCCTCGCGCGTCGTCGTCGCGATTTCACGAAATTGCACCTTATGCGCCCGCCGAAACCACTTGGCCGTCGTGGTATTGTGGAGAACTTATGGCGCCCTTACCCCGCACTGTTTTATGCTGCCTTTCGCATCGTCGCATCTGGTGTTATTACACAATGACGTGGGTTTGGATACGTCATTTAAATGCATGTACATACCTAAAGCCAGCCCCTGTTTATCTTCCTCGATGGCTGGGCTAAGTCCAACCCTCTCGTTTCGACATAAACACCCAGGCAGACTCTGCCGCCCAATTTGAAAGAGAAACCGCAAACATATTGCTACCCCACACATATCCAAACACCATGGCTGCCCGCAGTGTTCTGATCCTCGGAGGAAGTCAGTCAATACTCCCACGCTGGCTGGGCGCAGAAGCTACACAGGGACACAAATGCCTGACAAAGCCGCACAGATGGCAAGGTCTCGAGGCTCCTTACGCCGATGCTGCTAGGCAAAGGCTGGAAGGTCACCAGCATCATCCGGGATCCGGGGCAGCAACAGGCCATCAGGGCCGACGCTCCCGCCTCGGGAACTCTTGACGTCCTCGTCCGCAGCCTCGAGGAGGTCAAGAGCGAGGCGGACGCCAGCGCCATCATCCAGGAATCGAACCCAGACTACGTCGTCTGGTCCGCCGGGTGCGAGAACCCTTGAATACCCATCCATAACACCAGCGTACATCCCTGCTTGGCCATGTGCAGACCCACCCAGGTACATGTGTGTAAAAAAAAAAATAAACAAACTAGACTGACTCCAAGGGGGGCCTGGATGACTCTTACGTACAGAGCCGGCGGCAAGGGTGCCCCGGAGCGCACCTTCGCCATCGACCGGGACGCCGCTATCCACTTTATCAAGGCGTGAGTCTACCGTGCCCGCAGCGCAGCATGAGGACAACCCATAACCACGCCGTCAAATCACAGCTCGGCCGCAACACCCTCCGTCAAGCGCTTCATCATGATCTCGCACCTCGCCTCGCGGCGGTCCAAGCCGGCATGGTGGTCGGACGACGACTGGAAGTCGTGCCTGCACCTGGCCGAGCAGGTGATGCCGCGCTACTACCAGGCGAAGCTCGCGGCCGACGAGGCGCTGCACCGCGAGGCCCAGAAACGGGAGGAGGACTTTGTCGCCGTCTGCCTGCGGCCAGGTTCGCTGACCGACGAGCCGGCTAGGCCCGTCGAGCTCGGGAGGACGAGGGCGGCCTCCGGCGAGGTGAGCCGCGCCAGCGTCGCCGAGGTCGCGGCGGGGCTGCTGTCGCTCGACGACGAGCAGGCACGCGGCGTCCGGAACAGCTGGCTGGACCTGCTCGATGGTGGCGAGGACGTCCAGCGCGCCGTGGGGCGCGTCGCCCGGGAACGGGTGGATGCTGCGGTGGGCGAGCCGGTGTTTGAGGAGGAGTAGTCGATGGATAGGTATACAGACAAATGTGTTTATGTTGGCGTCGAACACGTCGACCCCTGTCTCTACACAGGTAACCTAAATAATAGAGAAAAAAAAAAGAATTGAACAAGGAAACGCTCCCAACGCAAAGCAAAACCCTCATAACACCGTAAAATAACGCACTAACCAGGTGCGTGACGTACCATATAAAACGTGAAAAACAGAATATGAAGGGGGTATTCAGCCAGTGGCGGCATGTTACTATGCAAGAGGGGAGAAAAAAAAACAGCACGGAAAAGACGCAATGCTATGCAAGAGACCAATATCAATCACTCCCGGTAATAAACGCGAGCCGCGGCAGACTTGTAACCCGTGTTCACCTGGTCCAGCTGTCCGTCCAGGCTGGCGTCGGAGTCGATGCCACCTTTGCGCCTGAGTCCCGACCTGCCAAAGAACTCGTCCGCGTAGTAGAAGCGACGGCCGAGCTCCTTGATCCTCTGCGACCGGGCCTTGCCGTCCAGGGCCGAGACGCCCTCGAGGTTGACGACAAAGTACGAGTCCGTCACGTAGTACATGAGCCCGCCCACGGAGCGGGGGTCGGCGGGCAGGGAGGGCCAGCGGAGCAGGAAGGAGGCGAGCAGGACGACCATCATGGCGCCCAGAACGGCCAGGGAGATGCGGGCGCACACGATGTGCGACGTCAGCGTCTGCGTGGCCTTGTAGGGTATGTTGGACAGCACGACGGGCAGGCCTTCGGCGAGGCACGCCATGAGCGCGACGAGGAAGGTGTAGGGCTCGCGCTGCTCGACGCCCCTGTACAGGCCGTAGAAGCCGTTGGAGCAGCGGGAGATGAGGATGGACCGCTCGGGCGGCTGCGAGTGCCGCATCATGGCCTTGAACGGCGCCATGCACGCCACGGTCGAGAAGAAGGCGAGCCAGAAGAAGGTGACGACCACGCCCGCCAGCGCGAGCATGAACCGGACGCCGAACGAGTGCGAGTCCATGAAGGTCTTGAACTGCGACGGCCGGTCCAGCGTCAGGTGGTAGTAGAGCACGACGGCGAAGATGCCGCCCAGGAACAGGGCGAATATGACCCTCCACGCCACCGTCAGGGCGAGGAACCGGGCCGCCGCCGGCTCCGGCACTGCGCCGCCGCCGAGCTGCATCGAGGCGTAGTCGTCGCTCTCCCGGTCCGGGGCCCCCGGCTGCAGGAGGAGCCGTCCGCTGTCCCGGTCCGGGTCTTCCAGCAGCACGAGCCCATACTCGTCCTGGAGGTGGGGGCCCTCGTAGTGGCCAAACCCGTACCGCCGACCGCGCGTGGTCATGGCGGCCGTCATGGTCCCCTCGTCCCCTTCCAGCACCCGTATCTCGGGGTTCGCCGCCAGGCTCGCGATGCCGGCCACGCTCCAGGGGTTCGCCGAGAGGCCCGTCCGCGCGCGGTGCAGCATCACGGCCAGCACGGCCAGGAGGGCGATGCTGATGGCCAGGATGGCGAGCAGGGCGTACGCGGGCGCAGGCGACACCCCGAGACGCGCCGTGCAGCCCGTCGGGGACGTCGGCCCGCAGTTCCCGTGCAGCCTCACCCCCAAGGCCTCGGCCGAGAGCGGCACCATCAGCGAAGAGAGCAGCAGGATCGACTGCGAGAGGAACGGGATCGGCTGGCCCATGACGATGGGCTTGATCCAGCCCATGGGCCCGACGTACTGCAGCGTCAGGGACTCGGCCCCGCTCGCGCCGTGCGGCGAGCTCAGAGCAAAAAAGGGCTGGAAGAGCTTGGCCTGGTTGTCAATAATGCGAAGGCCCGCTGCCAGCGCGAGGCAGACCAGCAGAGGCAGGAAAACACCCAGGAAATACTGGGCTTCCCCGATGTTCTCCTTGACTTCCGTCGCGACGACGACAAACGAATCCGAGGTGGGTTTTGGGGTCGGGGTCGAAATCAGGGTCGAGGTAAGCGTCGAGCTCGCGCCGGTGCTTGTCGAGGTGCTCGGCGAGGGCGTAGAAACGATGGTGGTTGAGCGGCCGCTGATGACCGTCGTGACGCTCGTTGGTGGATGCGTGAAGACGGATGTGACCAGCGATGCCCCCCGCGTCGTGGCTACCGTGAGCGTGAGGGGCGACGTCCCCGTGGGTGTCGTCGTCACAAGTACGTTCGTGGTCGTGCCTCCAACCGTGAAGACGTACGTTGACGTAGCCGTCGTCGGCAGACCGTCGGCGCCCGTGGTTACAGCTGTCACCACAGACATCACTGGCGTCCCTCCAATCACCGAAACGGCGGTAAAGACGATCGGTTGGAAGGCGGCTGTGATTGCCTGGCCGTTGGTTCCTTGGCCGGCTGTGATTGTCTGGCCGTTGATATTGATTACTTGGCCGGCCGTGATCGTTTGGCCATTGATTACCTGGCCCACTGTGATGATGGCCTGGCCGTTGGTTCCTTGGCCAGCTGTGATGGTCTGGCCATTGACATTGATTACTTGACCGGCCGTGATCGTCTGGCCATTGATTACCTGGCCGACTGTAATGATGGCCTGGCCGTCGGCTGCTTGGCCGGCTGTGAGCGGAGACAACTGTGGCTCTGCCGTGGGGTTAACCACAATCACAACGGGAGCTTGGGAGTCCGATCCTCCCACCGTCATCACGACGGTTTCGGCGGATGGTGTATACGGCACGACGACAGTGGCCGGGTTGTCTAATACTTTGGTTTCAGGTGCCTGGGAAACAAGGACAACACGGGTTTCCCCGTCGACCACCGTCTCGATCAGCTGGGTCGTCGGGCCTTGCATGGGTATCTGCTCCGGAGGCGAATCGATGGTGAAGACACTCGTGATGGTCACAGGCCCGAGCTGGCAGTTGGATGAGCCCGCATGTCAGCGACTAGGAGATTTGGGGTCCATGGGGGCGCTTTGAAGACCTACAGTGAGGTATGTGACGGGAGGTTGTGTTGTCACAACGACCGTCTCGACCGGTGTTGATGATGGGAATGGTTCCGCTGTGGGTGAGATCTGATCTGACCCATTCCCACCGCCGTTCCCGCCGCCGCCGCCGCCGCCGCCACCGTCCGTAGTGCCGCCGGCGGGCCCGGTGATTGTCATGGTAGACTCTCTCGTGAAGGTGATCGCAGGCCTCGGCATCGTCACGTTACCCGTTATGTGGAAGGATTTCGGCAGGGTTACGGTTGTGCTGGAAGAGTGAAGGTGAAGCCATGTTAGAACTAGACGGGACTGCGGAGAGGTTCCGGCAGGTCAAGGGGGCATTTTTACCGAGAGACGGTAGTATAAGTTGTGAGCATGGCCTCGGAGGAGCGCCTAGTGTCAGTCGGCCTGCCGACGGTGGGCCTCGCTGGGCCCTGGGCCATTCTTGTACTTGTCACCGTCGTTGCGGACCTGGTAACAGTCGTCGGCGCAAGCGAGACAATGACCGAGGTGACCACGATCTTGGAGGTCCCGGCGGCTCGTTTCGAAAGGGCGGCATCGGTCGGAGCGGCTTCGGCGCGGGCTGTTGACGAGCGCGACGACCTCATGGTGCTGCTGTGCATCTGGCCGGGGATGTCGCGGGTCGAGGTGTCCGAGTCGGGCATCGACACTATCGCGTATACCGAAAGGGCCATGGCAACGCAGAGGACGAACATCTGGACGAGGATGTACGGCAGACGCAGGGCGAGGGGCTTGTATGAGCGCGCCGGCCGTGCGGCCCGGCCCTTTTCCAAGATGTCATCCTCATCTCGGACTGCTTGGGCATTATACGCGTATGCGCTCAGCGAAGGCGCCACGACGGGCCTCATATCGACGGGCCCGGCTGACCGCGGGGTCGAGCCCTGTCGCGGGGCGACCGACTCGAGAGAACAGAGAGGACGAGCAGCTCGGGAGGATGCGGGCGCAAGGCAGCACGGACAGGCTCCTCGGAGGCTCCCAATTCAACTTTGGCGTAGCGGCAGTACGAAAAGCCATGGACGGGCAGACCAGCCTAGGGACTGCCAACGGCAGGGACAAGTCGGGTATCCGGAAGGGCAAGCAGCCACACCTGACAAGCAAAGGTAGGTAGGCGGTAGGCAGTTGGATGAGGGCACGGGATAGGTAGGTTATCAGGGGTCGAGGGATATTGCAGCGGCAGAGAGGGGAAGAGGATGTCGGGCCCTAAAGTCCCGGGGCGGGCTGTGCAGCCAGCCACCGCAAAGGTGGCAGGCATTCTGGCTAGGGGACAAATCTAGCTAGTCTCGTGGCGAAGCTAGCGTGCACGCAACGATCGGGACGAGCCCGTCGACGCGGCATACCGGCTTTGACGATTCCTGTGGTGGGGGCTGGGTCTTGGCGGGCGCCAGCTGCCTCCAAGGTCGCACAAGGTAGCATCTAAGGTTCCATGGAGCCTTCCCACGCTGAGCTGACGGGAGATGGGAGGACCTGCATTCACGAACTGGCTGTGCCTCAATGCTAAATTTTGGCGAGGAACCGCACCCTCAACCAATCCGTGCTCGCGAACGCAGGCACAAGCGCCAGGACTCTTCTTCCCCTAGGCCGCTTCGTCGCCTTCTGGGCCTTTTCTGCCGGTCGGCGTGGATGGTGGCTGCCTCTTGGAACAGTTCACGGGCAGTCGCACAGAGGGTTGGCTGGACCAGATCGACCCAACGGGTGGGTCCTGTGTCATGCCGCCGTTCGGACGCGGTAAGGCTGAGAACCGGCGCTGTTTGATTCGTCGTTAAGCGGCATAGCCCACCAGAGAAGCCGTGATTCGCTGGTCGAGAAATGGCCCCCCTGGCTGATATTCTCTCCTATTGGCAAGGGACGCGCCAGCCACCGCCAGACAAGTGCCGCTACGCAGGTGCAAGTAACCGCGATTCAAAGCTTGTCGTCGAGAGGTGTGGCGGGTATTCCGGCCTCCAAGACTTGTCGTTGGCGCAGAGTTGCATTGCCGAGAAAGATTAAGCATCACCCGCAGGCGCGGATCGGGGCAAGGATTCCATGTCAGCGCAGACTGCGATCGGAGCTATTGCGCCCTGTTCGCAGAAGGTACGGGGAAATATCCATTGGCACGGATTTGAGGGTTGCGCAATCAAACTAGAGTAGTACCAAGGTAGGCACGTAGGCGAATCATATGCAGTCATGCTACTTGCGTACACTGCCCACTGATGCCTGGGTTCGGATCAGGTCAGACGCCGATGTCACCCAAAAAGTCCCCCGCAGGGATCGTACGCACAAAAAACGGCCGATCCCTAATAAGCAACATCAATGCTTAGCCGGGTCCACACTTTGTTCGCACATATAGGAAAGGTGAGTAGCACGTACCGGTCAACCGTCTCCTTGGTGTCACACGCTGGTTTGCACCTCCTTATTATCACCAAGCACAGTGACCGCCGTCGATCCGCAGGTCCGCGCCCGTCATGAAGCTGGAGGCCGAGCTGATGAGAAACACTGCCGCGCCCCGGTACTCCTCGGGCTTGCTCAGGCGGCCGAGCATGTTGCCGTTGGCCCAGTCCTGCCTCCTTTCCGGGTGCTTGACGAAGAGCGCCTCGGTCATGGCGGTGACGATGTAGCCCGGCGAGATGGTGTTGACCCGGATGCCCTCACGGCCCCACTCCGAGGCCAGATTCCGGCCAAGCTGGAGCACCGCCGCCTTGGAGGCGTTATATGCCCTGTCCTCCATCGCTTTGCTGTCAGCGTCACGGGGAACGGTGAGGGAAGTGGGGAAGGAAGAAGAAGAAGAAGAAAACAATAAAAACACAGGAAACGAGGGGCGGGTGACTTGCGGGCAGATCAAGCCTCTGTTGGCAACCGTCCCGCTCATGGAGCCGATGAGGACAATGCTGCCTCCTTGCTTCAGGCGCACCATCTGCCGGGCAACGGCCTGGGCAGTCATGAAGACGCCCGTGACGTTGACACTCAGCATCTTCTCCACATCCTCGGGTGTGTACTCGAGCGCCGAAGTCTCCTGCTGGATCCCGGCGGCGGCGATGAGCCCGTCCAGCCGGCCGTGCCGGTCCGCAATCTGCTGGAAGGTCTCATTGAGGTTATGCACGTCGCGCACGTCGATGCGGTGATACGTCAGACTGGAGCCCAGCTCCGACTTGGCACGGTCGGCGATGCGGCCAAAGTCGGGCGACGGGTCCGGCAGTCGGTCCACAGCGTGCACCTCCTGTGCCCCTGCGTCCAGGAGCGCCTCAGCCTGCACGAGACCGAGGCCGCGGCCGGCACCCGACACAATCACGACCTTTCCGTCAAGCCTGAACTCGGGGAGACCGTGCCGCGCGGCGGCAGAACTGACCAGGCGCAAGGCGGCCTTCGCAGTTTGGACCTGATGGGCGCATTTCAAGGGCCGCATGGGCCTCACGGCCGGCAGTCCGGGAAGCCGACGTACGAACCGACAGACCGAAAACATGGTGGCCTGGGAATACGGGGATATGATGATATGGCGGATCCTGTGGGGATGGTATGAGAATTAAGATGGGTTATGGCGAGATTGTAATCAAGATGGCTCGCTTGCGTATGTCGGCGGAATGGGCTTGATCGCTGCTGATCTGATCCTGACGGTAACCTACCAAGCAGCGGAGAGAGGGGATCTGGCGGAGAGAAGAGGCCGTGGGAGGAGGAAGGCACGGCCCTGCCCGAGTTCCTGCCACCTGCTTTTGAAGCTCGGGGGATTCCTGCCGAGGGGTTCCAGCCTGGAAAGCCGTCCCCTCATCTCAGCTCCAGACTGGCTATGGAGCCCGTGGCCATATCGAGCATCACCGGGCAATCATCAGTTCCTCCTCTGCGGGAGCTTCCCAAGATGTGCACTTTTGCCCGCACACCATTGTGTAATCGGGCATGGGACAATATAGAGGAGGCATCGCGCATTCTGCCATCGTCCAACCAGATCGTCCCAACTTGCAGGCTTCGGGTTGCCTATACGGGCATCCCGCTCTCTTGGCCACCACAGTCCCAAGCTTTGACCTTCCTTCCCCTCACTTGCGCCCGCATCGGGGCTCCACCGATGCTGCCCCCGAGCCTATCGAAATGCGAATGGCAAGCCTCTCTGGGGTGCACAGCCGAGGTTGACGGGCCGGCGCTTGAGGAGAGCATCAAGAAAAAGATTGATGCGTCGAAGGCTTAGGTGGGCCCGCTGGTTCCTCCAAGATACTCAGGCTATCCGTCGGTGCAGACTGTATGTAACCAGCCCCGATTACCTAAAGTGGTCCGCCCCACCATCACCAAGAAATACAGGAGCCGCCCTGCGTTAGGCCATCCCTTTGAGTGCTATCGGTCTGATATCCCAATCGCAATTTCGTCTGCGGATCAGGATCTTCAGGTCGCAACAAACCACACTATAGCTGGCCTACAAAGCTTTCCTTCACGACGGTCGGTAGGCTAACAACACTGTAGGGCATAGAAACTAAGGCAGGCATGCTGCGTCGAACAAAGCCGACGGAACTGGTTTATAGAAGTGGGCACGTCTACAAAAAAAAAAAAAAAGCTGTGTCTTATTGGCGTTAGTTTCGTTTCATAGGCCACAAAGCACACACCTCGGCGTTCATCAACTCTCCAGGGGGGTATGCCCTAACCCAACTGCGCGGTGCGGTGTGCAATTGAGCTCTGGCACGACCCACCCCTCCGAGCCATCAATTGAGCAGGTGCGCGTGGCTAACTCTACCGCTTGTGATGGCGACATCAACCAGCTCACAAAATCCCCCATCGTACGATGACTGCTCAACCCGCCACCGCAAAAGAAAAAGCCGTCATCACAAATCGACGCACACAAAAGCAACGACTTCCGACATCTTGGACACCTGACCTGACGGGGTGAGCTGCCGTGTGGCGTCTCCTTCGGCATACTCCGTTTTTTTTTCTTTTATATATATATATTAGTTTTATTTTATTTTTATTATCTTTCCCTCGAGCGCATTTACTTTCCTCCTCTTTCTCTCGTCTTGGCTTAGGCCAGATCTGGAAGAGCGTGGGGGGTAGACCGCAATCCGCACGCGACCCCGACCATGCCCATATTCGGAAGCGTCGGTCGTCCTGGCGGGACCTCTTGGTCGCCCGCTTTTGCGGTCCTAAAATGGAACTGCGTTTCTTTCGCCAAGATATGAAATCTCAGCTGGTGCATACCGATATCCGAATTTGATAGGCGCATGCCAGCACGCCCGGCTGGGCTGGGTTTCGTTGCCGTGTGCCGTGGCCCCTGCCTGGACGCTTATCACCGGTATTTCCAATCCGCCGGGCTTCAGGGACTTCACAGACAGCCAAGAACGACCAAGACTTGATGAACCGCAATGCACGGCCGGCTAATTGAACTGGAAGGGCTCGGTCTGAGATTGGAGGAGGGGTCTCATCTCGTCAAATGCCGGCAGTTGCCCTACTCAACGAAACCTGTCCCTGCCCTGGCAAACTCAACGTCTGAGCCCTGCCCAAAGCCGCACGCCTTGATGGAGCCTCTGCGAGGCTTCAGGCCCACCGATGGCCATGTGCGGCGGCGGTTGTTGAACGGGGTTTGCTTCTGAACCCCTGAACCCCTGCTGCACGGCACAACTCTCTCAACATCAAAGGTCAAAACTTCTGGTTTTCCTTGTTTTTACTTTTTTCTCTTCTTTTCCTCCCACCCCCCATTGGTCCCGTGCTGTAAAGTGCTCTTCGCACAGACTGCCATCCGATATGATTTTTTTGCCCAGACGGGAGCCCGTTTTCGCCCCAGCCCTGACCGCCTCAACCACGCTAGCCCGACTGGTCATGTCCCCTGAGCCGACTACGGAGACGACCGCCTTTTAGGCGGCGGAGTGGAACTCTATCCTCGTACGATTTGCCGTCGGGTGCCACTTTTTACTTCCTCTCATCTTCCTTATTTTTTTTTTCTCCGAAGATGTCAGGCACGCACAGATTCGCGACTGGACCGGACGATGCGGCGGTTTAGGGTCTTACCGGTCGGATGTTTCCTGCATAACCGTTGAGCCGTCAGGGTGAAGAGATGGCTTCCTCAGCGGCCGAGGTAACAGGCAAGCCCACAGAATGGATCACTCTATATCGAGTAGGTTCGTACTTAGTAGCCCTCCATGACCACCTACACCTTGGCTACGGAGCACGTACGACGTAGGTGGCCAGTTGGGCTGCCCTGGCCCACGTAGAAATTTGGGGAAGGGGACGGTGAGGGAGGACACAGGTATATATGCCGACTACCTCGCAAGCAGCACCCAGCACCGCTCTGCGCCTCGTCTAGCCCACACTTCCATACATGACCTTTGCACCAGCTCCTCAGACAAGATCCTCCATTAAATACCATAAGCTTTCCGCCACAACCCCGCATACAGTGTGTGCGTCGCTCGCTTCTTTTTATACTTTTATACCTTGGCATTGCCAATCTGAGCGTCCTCCGTCTTGGTGCTTTTCCTATCCCGACTGCCGGACCCTTACACGGGGCAGCAGCTCGACATGGCCCTCACCTACCAGCAGATGAAGCTCGTCAAGAGCACGGTTCCGGTGCTCAAGGAGTCGGGAGAGCTCATCGCCACCACGTTCTATAGAGACATGTTGGCAGAGAACCCAAGGCTGCGAGAGGTCTTCAACGGCGTCAACCTGAAGAGCGGGAGGCAGCCACGCGCCCTGACGCAGGTGATGCTCAACTTTGCCAACAATGTTAGCCATATGAGCGAGCTTATTCCTACACTGGAGAAGGTTCGTTAAAAAAGAAAGGAAAAACTGGCAGAGGAGAAGACACAAACGACTGGGCTGCCTCATGCACTCGTTAGTGGGAGGACACCACTGACTGATTCGGATTCCAGATATGCAATAAGCACTGCTCTCTTGGCATCCAGCAGTCAGATTACAGGTGCGTGGGTACAAGAAACGGGCGGTGTTGAGTTGAGCCATGTTTGCAACCATATGGTCATTATTCTGGCCTTGACGAACGGACACGTTGCTGATCCCCCTTGCAGCATTGTTGGCCGTTACCTGATCCTGGCCTTTGCGCAGGTGCTCGGGCCCGCATGGACAGCCGAAGTCGAGCTGGCCTGGACCAAGGCGTACTGGGTGCTCGCCAAGATGATGATCGCCAGGGAATCACAGCTGTATGGCGAATTCGGAGACTGGACCGGCTGGCGCAAGTTCAAGATCAGCCGCAAGGAGCCGCAGTCCAAGGCGCCCGACGCCATGGTTTCCTTCTACCTCAAGCCCGTCGACGGGAAGCGGCTGCCGAACTTCTTCCCGGGGCAGTACATATCGATACAGGTCAGGGTACCCATCAGCGGCCTCCTGCAGTCGCGCCAGTACTCGCTGAGCGAGGCGCCCCGCAGGGAAGGCGATTACTACCGCATCACCGTCAAGAGGGAGGAGGGCGGCCGCTACGTCGGCGGCGGCAGCAGCAACGGCAGGACTGGGACTGCGGCATCCTCAATAAGATCCAGCTCGACCACGTCGACGTCCTCTCCGAGGCCGTCGTCGTCGGCGGGGCCGGGGCCGGGGCTGTCGTACACGTGCCCGGGCGTCGTCTCCAACCTGCTGATCGACGAGATGGGCGAGGGCGACGTGATCGAGGTGTCACACCCGTCGGGCGAGTTCTTCCTCGACACCAACAACGACAGCAGCGTGCCGCTGGTGCTGATCTCGGCCGGGGCGGGCGTGACGCCCATGATATCGATCCTCAACTCCGTCCTCGAGTCTCAGCCGAACCGCGACATCTCGTGGATCCAGGGCGTGCGGCAGACGGTCCCGTTCGAGGACCACATCCGGCAGCTCAAGAGGAGCCACCCCAGGATGCGGACAAACGTCTTCAAGACGGAGCTGGCCGACGGCGAGCTGACGGGCGCCACGCTCCACGGCAGGATGGACCTCGCCAAGGTCAGCCGGGCCGACTTGTTCCTCGACCATGGCGCGGCAGACTTCCGGTGCTGCGGACCCGAAACTTTCATGATCGCCGTGGCTCAGTACCTGCGAGACGAGAAGGTCGAGCCGAGCCGGATCAAGTTTGAGCTGTTCAGCACAGGCGTCATGGCGAGTACGGCCTGAAGGATGGTTGGCCCGGATGTCCGCACATCTCGGGTGATGCACTTGTGTTGAAACGATGACGCGGTGGGTTTGGGCTGGCGCGGCCCATATTTTCCCGTTTACACTCGCATCTACTGCATTTATGACTAGAACGAACGAAGAAGGAGGGCACGCGACAGCGGTACATATAGACGGAGGGTCTGGGAATGCTGGGTTTTGACGACGGATCGGACTAGGGGAACGTATGTAAGTGCTAGTGGGTGGTTCAATCCGCGGAGCCATAGGATCAGATAGACCAATGGAACAGGGAACATCAAAGATGCAGTTTCTAGCAAGGGTGAAGGGAAGAGGAAGGTAGTGGAAGTTACTCAGAACTGTTTCTAAATTCCTTCTTGCGGCTGCTCTTGCTGGCTCGGAGTTGGGACGACGTTGTTCCGGACACGTGAGGGTGGGGTGACTTCCTCGCAAAGGGTTGATCGCGTCAAACTACCAGCCCATGACCGGGTTTTGTGACCCCTGTCGGGACCTTCTCAGCCGCACGCACGCTAAGCCAAGCTAAAGCGCCTTCACAATTCCCAGTGGGTCATGCCTGGCTGGTGTTGTTGGGTTGGAAGCGTGGAAACGCCCCTCGAGAGCCCACTTATCCAGAGCTCGACGATGCTAGCGAGGGTATCTGGAGTTGGTGCCTCGAAAACAGGTGTTGGGAGTTCATATCACCAGATCGACCGGCTGGCTGGCCCATGAAAACAAGATTGCGGCAGCGACGATTGATTTTGTGCGCCCAATCGCTTCGCGGGGGCCAAGCCAAGCACGGTCCTATGGGCTGAATAGAGCAAAAGTGATTCCAGCCTTCTTCAGCCGTTCGCGGTCTAGCCTGGTCCGAGTCCCAAATTACCAGCCCGCTCCAGTCGCCGATCTCGCTCGCCGTCAGGGGTCAATGGCACTATTGAGGTGCTGGACCAATGGCGGCCAAGTGCAGCCACACAGCCATATGTCGCCCAAGGCCTGGAACACACCTTCAGGAACCAGCGTTTTGCTGTTTTGTTCGTTAGGCGTGCCGGGTTGCTATGCAGATAACAAGCCACCTCGGGTCTGCCTGCGCCATGGCCAGCCAGGGCTGATCAGCGGGTGCGGTTCGCAAGCGCCCGTTTGCGCTATGAATCCCATGTAGGTATCTATATCTCTCGAGGGGCAGCCCCTTATCGCGTCTCGTCACGCTCCCAAGAAAATCTCGAGACTTCTTCTTTTGTCTTCTGCCCTTGCTGCTACGGCACATTGTTGGCACCGGAGCGTACTTGCCCATCGTCTTGCCGGGCGAGAAGCATCACCCTGCTTGCTGGCCCGCCATGCGTCACTTGCATCTGCTGGCCCTGGCACTGCCGGCCCTCGTCTCCGCCACAAGTATCCGCCTGTTTCCGAGAGACTTAACAGCAACAACAGGCGTGGGCTCGGTTATCGCGAAGCGCGAGGAGGCGTGCACCGACCTGCGCGTCAACTCCAACAATGGCGACCGCAAAGTGGCCCTCGTGATCGACTCGTCCGGCTCCATGAGCTCCAACGACCCGGGGAGGAGACGGATTGACGCCGGGAGGTCGCTTGCCGACTTTCTCATCTCGAACGGCGAGGCCGGCGGAGGGAAGACGGCAGATCAGCTGACGGTCATCGATTTCGACGACGTGGCAAAAGTGATATATCCTCTCGGCGATCCCGCAGGCGCCAACGCTACCTTGAGCAAGATCGACGCGTCTGGCGGTACCAATATCGCTAGCGGAGTCAACAAGGCAAGTTGTCTTGTCGCTGCTTCTCTGTGGCCTACGTGATCCGGGGAGGAGACCGGGGGAAGGATCTGTCGGGATGGCAGAGAACGAACTCATCTGCGCGGTCAAAGAGCCGAGAACCAACTGACATATCAAATCACCGACTCGGTTCTAGGCCTTCGATCTCCTCACCGCCAGCGATACGGGAGCAACGGACAAGCGAAGCGCCATCGTCGTCTTCACCGACGGCTCGGACGGGAGCCCGACGGCTCTCGTCAACGCGATCCGGAAAGCCACCGGGGCAGGGATCCGAGTCTCGTTTGGCTTCCTCGACCTGGGGGCCGGGCAGCAGTCGAAGGATATCCTGAAGGCGGTTCGGGACTCGCGAGGCGTCTATGCCACCATCACGGCGGCTGCCGGCAGCATAAACTTCATCAACTACGTGCTCCTAAACGGCCTGACGTACCAAGACAACCCTCAGGGATACGACTCGCAACTGCTGGCTGGGCTCTCGCAAACCTACACCATTAGCGGCAGCACCGTCACGCTGAAGTACCAGGCTGTCGCGGGCGAAGCCATTGTTAGTAGTGGCTGTGATGGCAGCTTCCGTATACTTGTTCCTTGGGGCTATTCACTGACCTGCCTCCGCCGCCCATCTATCTAGTCCTTCCGGGTTGTTAGTATCGGGGCGGGCGCTCTTACTTCTGTCGCGCAGATGGGAGGATCCACCATCAGCCCGGCCGGCTCGTCCTCGTCTGTCGTGTCGGTCACGGCGCCCAACTCGGGTCAGATCGAGCTCCAGGTGTCGCCCAAATCTGGCGGTGCTCCACAAGACGCCTTGTTCTCGGTCACCACAACCTCGGATGTGCCTCTAAAGAACTGCACGGTATGTTTATAGTCACACCAACTGGCGTGAGTTTTTGTTGCATGCTGACTCGGTCGTGTCTCGCTCAAGGTCGGCGTCGGACCTACTGAAGCGGGTGGTCTCAGCACGGGTGCCAAAGCGGGCATCGGAATCGGTGTCACGGTCGCTGCGTTGGGACTGCTTGGAGGAGGCGGTTATTTTGTGAGTTGTACAAATCAAGCTGCGTTTCTGATGAGGAGGAGGAGGTCTCCTGCTAACCTGTGTGCTTCGGACAATACCAGGCGTTCAAGCACTTCCACGTTGGTGGCGCAGAGGGGGGAATCGGCGCCGCGCCGCCTGGCGATGGTGGCATCTCGTCCAATATCGCTGCCAACGGAGGCAACACCACAAACCTCGCTCCTGGATTCGAGAAGGCGATGCCACCTTCGGACGTCATGCCTGTGCCTCCCGACGGCGGGAACGGCCTTGCTCCCTCAGCAACCGGGCAAGGAGGGTTCGGTCCGAACGGCGTCGGGGACGGCGGTCTGGGACAGAACCCAATGAACATCCCTCCGAGCATGTCACCGCCGCCGCCAGCGGGAGGGGCGCCTGGTAGTGTCTTCGTTCCCGTTTTCGTTCCCCCGATGCTGCCGCCAGCGTCTCCGCCACCCAGGGACTCTGCGGACCACCACAACCGAGCCGTTTCACCGCTGTCTCACCACGCGTCTCTACCGCCTGGATTCAATCCTCCGCAGTGGCAGCCTCAGGGCGGTCCTCCCTTGCACGAGCTTCAGCAAAACGTCACGACGGGGCCTCCTGGGAACCTGCAGCAAACACTGGGAAACAGCCCACCCTCGGAGCTTGGAGGCAGTGAACCTATTTCGTCGAGCGCGACTCCTGGCCACGGCGGCATTACCCCTATGGGTAGCGAGGGCGGCCTTTCCCAGCCTCCAGGTGGTGGTGTCATGCCCAACCACACGGGCAGCACATTCGCGCCGAGCTCCGGGGACATTGGATCGTTCCCATCCTCGCACGGCGACGTGGGCCCACCGGGAAGCCTTGGTGGTGCTCCGTGTCCTCCTGGTCCGCCAGGAGGAGTGCCTCCTCCCACCGGAGGACCACCTTTCGGCCCGACCAACCCTCCGGTCTACGTCCCCAGCTCGTCCTTCGGCATCCCCGGCCAGGACGGTCAGAGGAACAAGCATCACCACCACCACTGGCTGCCCCCGTATGCGACGTGTGAGGATCGAGACTGCGTATTGCATTCGAGCACTCACGTTTGCCATCAGGGCTGCCAGTGTTCCTGCCAGGACCCGAACTGCCCCCTGAATCGTTGATGAGCGTCGGTTGAAATGGTGGATTTGAAGTTGTTCGCACTTGCACCTTGACGCATGCTTCTTGTTCCCTGCTGCCTACCTACCTACCTATTCTAGGGCTAGTTTATTTAATTCCTTCCATGCCACGCCGCGAAGCAAGGGCCTGGTTTGAGTTTTCCTCGTTCCTGCTAGCGTAGGAAGTAGATGCTTGAACCGAAATGCGAGCCTTTATTGGTGGATTTGGAAATCATAATATACCCCTTTCTTTCAATGCCCTTGACAGACAGAGCCTCGTGACAAGTATCGATAAAGTCTACGTGGAGCCATATAGATCTTGGGCCTGCATGCAGTGGCGCTAAGTTTACAGGCTGCGGTCAAGCGTCGCCGTTGCGGCCGGGATAGTTGGTGAGCATGCGCACGCACTACCAAGGTTCTGGTTTCCGTCTCGGTTCGTCGGTCCCGGCGGAGTGCCTAGAGGCAGCCAGTTGTTTCGAAACTGAGCCGTGCTACCGGCCTCGGCCTTGTTTTGCACGGGGACCAAAGACATATGTCTCCAGGGGTAGATGATCCCCTAGCAGGTCTTTTATTCCGCCATGAGATGCAAGGAAGCAAGCATGCAGCCTCAAGTGTCGCAAGCACCACCGCCCTGGCTGGCAGCCCCTCCTCCACCCAGGAGACCGACCACGCGCGGCGGCCCCAGACGCGCGACGGTGCCGGGCTTCAGGCCGACGCGGGCCTCGATCTCCGGGTCGGCGACGCCGCGGGCGCGCATCACGAGGACGTCGCGGATGGTGGCGACGCTGGCGAGCTCGCGACCCGGGAAGCCGGGGCGCGCCATCTCGGCGGCCTCGCGGTCGGCCCGGAGCTGCAGGGCGCGGCGGGCGTCGAGCGCCGAGAGCGTCGGGTTCCTCGCGACCGCGGGCCGCGGGGCGGCGGTGGACGAGTTGGACAGCGTCGGGTTCGGTCGGACGGCGCCGATCTGCCGCAGACGGTCCGCAAGGGTGCCGGCGCCGGCGCCGCTGTTGGGTGGGCTGGGGTCCATGGAGTCGAGGCGGGTCGCTGCGGGAGGGGGAAAAAGGGACAAGGTCAGTGGTGTGGAGGCGGGAGATAGGGTTCGCAAACACGCACCCTCGTCCTTCACACCCGGGGCTCTCTTGGAGGGAGCAGCAGCAGGGTTCCTGCTGCTCGGTGGTGGTCTTGAAGTGGCGGCCGAGGGAGGCGAAAGGTTTCCTCCAGCTCTGCTCGGATACTTTCGCACAGAAGCCTGCGCAGCTTTGGAGGCCGAAGACCCCATGGCGATCGTCGGCGAGATTGGGTGGCCGGCAGAATTTACGACGCCAGCATTCTTCGGCTGTGGCCGATCGAGGTCGATGACGACTCGGATGTATTTCGTCAATTGTTACGTAGCTGACCCCACACTTAAGGTTTGTAAGTAGGGTCCGTTGCTAGTGGATGTCTAACTCGACGACAGCTCGGGTTATTTTGTTGTCAATGAGAGCCTGAACTCAAATAATATGACCAAAAACTGCTGCACTGTCTAGCCCTAAGTCTTTCATCTGACCTCCCCCGTCTTTCATCCGTCCTTCTCATCAGCATCCCATATCGTGACACCCACACTAGCTGCTAACCTGGGGCTGATACTACTGCCAACACCAGACACCGCACACACGTCCATTCATCCGTGCCATGGTCTGCATGCTTCTCTCAGCCGCTAAGGGTCCAGATCCATCCCTCCAGAGCTATCCGGAACCAACGACGGGTCGACGGGCGGAAGGACTACCGTCTCAGGCACGCCCGGCGGCGTGGGAGGCTGCGACGAGGCGCCCGTGAACGGCACTAGCCCCGAGAGTCTCGACAAGAGCGATTTCTTCTGCGGCGCGGGGTCGGGGATGCCGAGGGCTGCGAGGGGAAAAGGTCAGCTTGGGAGTGCTCCGTCGGGGGTGCTGGGGGAAAACTTACCGGTCGCCAGCATGTTGCTGACGTGCGACACGATGGCCTCCTTCTGCAGGACGGTGTCGCCGTAGAAGACGGCCGGGCCGCGCTTGTACACGACCTTGCTCTCGCCGAAGCGCGTGGCCTTGCGCTTGAGCCACTCCGGCTCGGCCGGGTCGATGACGCAGGGATCCCAGAGCAGGTCCTCGTCCACCTCCAGCCCGCTCCGCATCTTGGCCTGTCGCTCCGGCGTCTGCAGCTCCACCGGGTACCGGTCGAGCGAGAAGTAGCGCCGCGCCCGCCCGCGGATCACCGCCTGGCCCCAGTCCCACAGCGGCTCGCGGACCGGCACCGACACGTCGCTGCCGTCCACCGCCGTCGCCTGCAGCCACCGCGTCGGGTAAATCGTGTTGGCGTTGCGCTCGGCCTCCTCGAGCACCTTGGCCCGCACCCGCTTGAGCGCGGCGACCTCGTCCAGCCCTGCCGCGGACCGGTCGCCCTCGACCTTGGCGCAGACCGACGCGAGAGTCGGCGGGCAGCCCGTCACCTCGCGCCACTTGTCCACCAGGTCCTCCCACTCTGCCAGCGCCCTGGGCATGTTGGCCGGGCCCAGCGTCTTGGCATCCTCTAGCCTCTTCTCCAGGACGGCGCACGTGTATCCGAGACGGTAGGACAGCGCTGCGAAGAAGTTCCACACCTCCGGGTCGGGTTCCGGCGTCTCCCCGGCCGCAACCTCGCTCCAGCTCTTGAACTCGGAAGGCCGTGGCGCCCCCGCCGCGTCGAACTCTTCGTCCTCAGCTGAGGAGCCGCCGCCGCCGCCCTCTCCGGGTCGCCCTCCCCGCCTGGATTCCGGCGGCATGACGACGAGCATCTCCGGGTGCAGGTCGGTGTACGGCCGCGACACATAACCGTACTCCTCGAGATCCTGCCGGAAGTGGATGCGCCCCTCGTCATCTAGCCTGTCGAGCCAGAAGCAGGCGTCGTGGACCGAGAAGTGGATCTTTTGGTTCACGCCCATGGTCCCCTTGTGCATCTCGCCGAGCAGATCCTCGACCGAGACCTCGGTGTCGTCGGACGAAAACAGGCCTTCCGGGGACAGGTCGTCGAGAATCCTCTGGAGCCGGTTGGTAAACACGAGGTACAGCGGCGTCTGACGGTCGAGCTCCCGGAGCATCCCCCGGTTGACCGACGGCTGGGTGAGCAGCCGCAGGAACCCCAGCTCGGTCTCGTTCAGGAGCCTGAGCTGCCCGTTCGCGAGCTTATCCACAGCACGCCAGCGCAGCAACTCGGGGTTAGGCCGCCCGCCCTCCTTGCCCCAGTCGCGGTGCTCAACGCAAAGGAATATGAGCTCTCGCGGCGCCACCTTAGAGCTGCGGTTCATCAGGGCAGAGATGGCCTTGCAGACCTTGAGCATCTGGTGTGCGTGCTCCGCGGCAGACGGCAGGCCATGGTTGACGTAGGCCACGCGCGGTCGGGGCAGCGCCACCCACTGCTGCCGCTGCTGCCCGGCACTGGGAAGTGCACCTTCCTCAGCGAGCACGCTCGACGAGCCGTGACTGTCCTCGGTGCTCTTGCGGGCCTCGTCCCACCACGTGTCGAAGACGCGCCAGTAGTGGTGCATGCGCCTGGTGTACGGGCTGCCTCCGACATCCCGGCCCTTGGCCTCCTCGCGCGGGATGGCGACGGGTGTGAACTGGATCCTGCTGGCCGACCGCTGCATGATGTGGAGGTCCAACATCTTGACGGGCGGCACCACGCGGCACCACACCGTCTGCGCCGTGCTGTTCTCGCCGCTGTTCAGCTGGTTCAGGCACATCTGGAGGCCGGCGCGCCGCCGCCCGCGGATCAGGGCGTAGCTCTCGGCCGAGTCTGTGATGTTGTCCGAAGGCCGGATGCGATACACCGGTCGTTGGAGCAAGCTCGCCTGGTACTGCGTCTCCTCGGCGCTGGCGAGGGCGGCCTCCGACGCCGACCCCTCTGTCCACATGGCATCCTCGGACGCGGCCAGCCTCTTGATGTGGAGCACCGAGCCGGGAAAGATGTTGACCAGGTCGTTGACGACGGTCGGCGGCCTGTGGAGCACCTTGCGTGCCGTCAGCACGCCCCCGGCGCCGCGGACGAGGCCCAGGTTGTTGCTCGGGTTGGGCGGCAGGCTCAGCGCCGGCGTCTTGATGACATGGTCCGGGCGTGGCATCTGGGGGATCTCGGGCTTCCGCGAGTTGTGCTTGATGAAGTCCAGGTGCGACTGCAGCGACCCGCGCACCTCGTTGAGCAGGTCGAGCGTCGGCTTCTTGAAGCTGCTCATCATGGGGCTGGTCTCCAGGAAGTGGATGTAGTCCATGGCGTCCACCACCTTGCCTTCCCAGTCCGGGCAGGTGTACGGGTCCTCGTCGGCGAGGAAGTTGTAGATGTGAGTCAGGCGCTCACCGGCCGACGGCTGGACCTGGCCCCTGAAGATGTGCGTGTACTCCGTGTCGTCTGGGTGAGGCGCGAAGGCCAAGGGCGTCCAGTTGTACGGCGTCCGCGCCTGAGGCCCATCCCGCGCGTGTTCGCCCTCGAGTCCCGTTGGCATCGTGCTGCGTATTCCTGCCGTCTGGGTTGTGGTCCCGGCAGCATTGTAGCCGCCACCCCCGGCTGCGCGAGACATCTTTAAGTCGGCTCGGGTTGCGTCTCCTGCTTATCTTTGCGGAGCTGTTCTTCTCCCGGGCGGCTTGGATCTCGTATCTTCTAGCACGTCTGGGATGGCCGTCATAAAGGAGCAGCAGTGGAGAAAGTGGGAGGGAGGAGGAAGGAGAAAGTCGCGGAAGTGGAAGTGGAAGTGGAAGAAGAGAGATATCGCGAGAAACGGGGGTCTCCCTTTGTTTGTCTCCCAGCCACATCCTGGCAACAAGACAGGAATGGGCGCTGGGATGGGCTGGCTTCTTCCTGTTGCTGCCGTTTCTGTCGGGACTGATGGGTCGCAAGAATGCGAACCAGCCGCCCCTGGAATGCGCCAGTCCCCATCCCTTTGGTTGTTTTCGGACTGCCGCTCTGCTTCTCAAAGGCACCACGAAAAGGGACCAGCTCTCCCTTGCTCCCTCAAAACCCACACCTTTGTGTTCTGAAGGTGCATATGGTTTGGTGGAGGGGTCAAGCGTAGCAAGCTCGCCCTTCCTTTTGTCTATGGGCACTGGGGCTTACGTTCCTCGTGCGCGCCTGTCAACGTGACTTGGAGCGTGTCTTTCGCGGGAAATAAAGTGCCCGGTTAAAGGTCTGCTCTCTGAATATCTCAGCTCGAGAAAGGACTGTTGCTCGGGTGTCCATCCCATCGGGATGTAATTCCCCTGCCATTCCAGATCTATATCCCGCGCGCTTAAAAGAGAAGAGCGAGTGAAACCACCGGGTTTTTCGTAGCCATTTTGCTAGGGGAAAGAAAAGAAAAAGAAAGGAAAAACCAACAGATTGGCCTGCTGAGATTTTGACACGGGGACGAAGGATTCCTCCTGATTGGTGGTCGTCCGCGCTCCCTCCGTTTGCTGCCCATCGCCAAAGAGCGATGTAGACCATATTCCCCAGTATGCCCGCGCTTATACTCGCTTGACACCTTGCACGTGCACGCGAAGAAAGATCACTGTAAACACGGCACGAAGGATGCCGGCCGCCGATCTGGATGGCACGGCTTAAGTACTCGGCTCATGAACCTGCTCACCACGGTAAAAGATGAAGACGGGCAACAAACTCATGCAAGCCAGACGTCATGCAAAAATTGCTTCACCATGATTTAAGTCGGGACGGGCCAAGTTTAAAAAAAAATTGCGGGGCTAGCCTTTCTCAATTGCCTCTATTTTCTCTTTCGCCGAACCACCTCGGGAATGCAGGGCGTGCTTCCGACTTTCAGTCTTGGTGCCACCCCAAAAGGCCTGCTTGTCATACCCAGAGTCCCGCCTGTTCAGTCTACCATCGAGGGCCAAAAAAAAAAAAAGAATACGGTCCCTCGAGGAGATATCACCAGTTTCCCCTCGCATTGTCAAGTGGTTTGCTTTCCTTCATCTTGTGTTTTTTTTTGTGTTTGTTTTTGCTCCTTCAGTCCGCCCAAAGAAAATCCGAAAACGACGGGAGGCGAAACCCGGACGAAGTACAGCCAAATGAAAAATGACAGCAAGCAATGCCGTCATATAGCATCCTCTTGCTCTCCAAGTCGCACGACTAAGGTGGTTTTCGTGGGTGGGAATCAGAGATAGCGGCATGGTGGACCCGTTGGGGTACTCGGCTTTTAGATAAAAAGAAATGACAAAAAGAAAAAGAGAACGAGGAATCGAGTTCACAAGGAAAAAGAGAAATGGGTAAAAATTTGAGAGCTGCAAATCGTAAACAAAACAGAACAATGAAAAACGCTAGATGCCATGACGCTGATGTACCATAAAGGACGAAGCCTGTATGCGGGGTATGCAAGCAATCTTATTTTTTCTTCTCACTTCCGTATCCCGTTCCTGATACACTGAGATGAAATCGAAAAGGAGAAATAGGGGGAGCTCCGAGATGTCGAGGCGAGAAGGTGAGGCGAGAGAGAAGATATCGAGAAAATAACCGAGGTTCGCGGAGGGTTGAGAGTGAGCCGCGGGAGAGAAGTATGGCTAGCCCCGTCGGCGCCAGCCATCATCACCTGGCCTGCCCATCAAAGTAGTTGGCGTACTGTGCCGCCTGCTGTTGAGGGAAACCGTTGGAGTAGTTGTGATGTGGAGGCGTCGGGGTGACAGGGCATCGTGGAGGTACCGGGTACGATGCCTTGGTCTGACCCTCACCACCGGCATAGCTGTCGGGGGTGATGGGTGGGGTCATGTAGCCGTCAGCTGCTCCCTGGATAGATCCAAGTCCCTTGTGCGGTGTGCTGAAGACGTCTTTGGCCGCGGCAGAGCTGTCGAAGGTCGGCGTGCACGGGTTGGCGGCGGCGGCGGCGGCAGCAGCAGCAGCAGCCCGCCTGTTGATAGCGGCCTGGTGCGCCAGGAAGTCGGACAGCTTGGCCGAGACACGATGGTAGTGAGGCGAGGCATATTTCCTTGACAGGGTGACCGAGGGCTGGTGCAGGTTGTGAGACAGGGTCAGGAGCGTGACGTTCTGGTCATGGTCCCACTCGCCGTCGTTGACCTCGGGGCGGCCCAGGATGGCCCGCGCCAGTGCCAGCGACGCCCTCGCCATGGTGGACGGCTTGGTCGAGACGAAATCGCGGTAGTAGAGGGAGATCTCGCTGATGTATGCGGCCATGTGCTGCACCTCCTTGTCGTCGCGCTCCTCGGCCACGATGAGCTGGGAGAAGAAGTCGACGGTCGGGTGGCCGACGGTCCACTCGAGCGTGTTGAGGACGTGCATCTCCATCTGCGTGAACATGCCGGCGTCGTACAGCCCGCAGCACATGTTGTTCAGCTCGTTGATCTGCGGCACACGGTCCTTCTTATCACCATACTTGGCGGCGATCAGCATGGCAGCGCAGCCAACGAGCTGGTAGTGCTGCTTGTAGACCACCCTCTTAGAGCAGTACCTGTCCAGGAGATTAACCGTGAGGAAGAGCGTCTCGGGAAGCAGTTGGAAGGCAGCGTGTGCCTCAACGAGGAAGTCGATGAGGTAGGGACGCATGAACCATTGGATCTCGCGCTGCATGTCGATGAGGTTCGCATCGGGCAGGGTCTCGTCCTGAATCATTGTGACAGGTCAGCCAAAAGGGGAGTCCACCCACGAACGCCAAATCTCCCAAAAGTTTGATGCTCACGAACCTCCATGTGCCTCATGTGCTGCATGATATCCTCCAGATACTCCTCACCGGCGAGCCGCGAGAGCTCGTTTCCGATGATCTCCCGCTTGTTCCTGGCATGGATCTTGGCGGCTTCCCTCGAGCTGATGCGAGGCCTGCATGGCTCGTCCGACTCGACAAAGAAGGTGCCGTCAGGCTTTGCCGCAGTAGAGAAGGCCATGGTGTCGAGGGTGACGGTGGATACGAGAAAGGTTTGCTAGGGACGCGCGGTGAAGGCGGCGGATGCAACGAGACGCGGGCTGCGAGATGGCGAAGTAATGAGTAAGAGAGAGAAGACCAAGAGATTTTTGCCGTATTAGGAGTGTGGTGGTTGTGTATGTTTCCGACTGTTGCGAAGCCGTCGAAGGAGCGTGATTAATCGACCGGGTGAGGTCTATTAGGGTATTAAACGAGTGTGGGTTAAAGAGTGACAGTGGCTGGAAGCCGAGACAAAATAAAAAAGAAAAACGGAAAGCGAGCTGCAGAATCCAGAGTTGCACGCGAGAGGTGGCAGACGAGTCGAGATTGGGAGAATGATGGAGTGGTCGTTTGAAAAGGGAGGAGAGGCCAGGAGGATGAGAGTGCTGCAAATATCGAGTACGTCAGCCTCGGCGGCCCGAGTCAAAATGAACCACACCACCCACGACTGAGCATGCGCTGGTCGCGGAGCCAGCCGTGTATGCCTCGATCGGGTCTCATCCAGGGCCACGGGCGGGCGAAGGGTTGCGTCGACGGCGAGATCTACTCGAGAGCGCGCGGGGTGGGAGAGCGGGCGGCGACAAGACAGGGCTTGCTCGAGGGTGGAGGACAGGGATTCCCTTACCGCCACGGCGATGCCTTCTGAGAGACAGGCGAGATGACCCAATTCCTGAGGCCAGTGGGAGCTACGAGTTAACGTGTCCCACTAACAAGAGCCCCGGGTCGGTCAGATTGGCAAGCGTGATGTTGAAGAATGCCGGGTCGGCATGGGCCTGGAAGGGAGGGAGAGAATAGTTAGCTGAGTCCAGACCGGATAGGTTGTCTTGATTTTTTTTTTCTCGCTTGAATTCCGGCCTCCATTTCTTTTTTTTTCTTCTCCTTCTTTATCTTCCCCATCTTGCGCATGCCTCGCCGGGCTGCCACACCGGATTCAAGGGCGGTCTCCATGATTGCTCGATCCACAATCCCATGGGGATCGATCAATTCATTGAATCGGCGTGCAGTTAGAGCAGTGCGGGTTGGCTGGAATTACCTCTAATCAACGCCGTGGGAGGTCGGAAGGCCCTCACAACGATGTCGAGATCATGTAGAGCAGATCGATGTTCCCGGTACTCGAAGCCTTTTTTTTTTTGTCCTTCACAATGCACTCAGTACCAGCTAGGCACAATCGGTGAAGCTATTCCGCGGAGACGGAATAAAAGAGGCCGAGGAATGAGAGAGCGGGCGGTGGTGGATGGCCGGGGGGTGGCAGGACTTTGGGGATTGTCCTGGCTGTTCGAACCTCGAGGAATGCTGGGTTCGGGCAGTTGCAGCGGCCGGAATGAGAGAGACTGAGGACAAGGGGAGGGAGAGAAGAAGAGAGGATTAAGAAGAGGAAGCGGCGGATAAAGAGGACATAGATGCACACAGTACAGGAGCTCCCTTTGATGAAAGGAAAGCTCAATGTTCTTGTATGCGCCCCCTTTTTTTTATGCCGGGTCCCCGGTCCTCAAGTCTGCTCCGTCTTTCCCTGGCCCGCTTGGCCTGGCAGTCGGTCCGTGGTTGGATTGACGTGCGAGCGATTGCCTATCTCCTCCTTCCCTCCGTTTTCTCCGCGAGCAAAGAATAGGGAGGAAATGGTCGTCTGGAAGGAATGGACGGGGAGGGGAATGAATGGACACGGATGAAGGAGACGAGCGACGGAGAGGAAGGAGGAGGAGGAGGAGAAGGTGTGGAAAGATATTTGTTCGACTTGGAACCAGGAGCCGAGACGAGGGAAAAAGGGACTGGACGAGATTGGCCCCGGTTTAACTGGCTCTTCTAAGACAGGCCCCCTCCCCCGTTGCGAGAGAGCGACCGCGTCTTCTGTTTGGTTCAGCCCGTGGCCGAGCTAGGATCGTGTGCATAGCGCCTGGCTTGTGGGTGTGTCCTTGTGGGTTGTGTCCCCCTTGCCTGTCCGCCGCACAGTCATCCGCACTGTCGGACCCGCCGCCGCTCGAGTTGCGACCAGCGAGCCCCCAGGCCCCTCGCAGACGCTTACGAGCACCCCCAGGCCTGCCAGCCTGCTGCGAGCCGGGCGCGCGGCACCCCTGCACCCCGGCCTCCCCACCCCGGCCGCCTCCCAGCCAGCCAATCGAGCGCCCAGCTGGCTTGTCCCGCCCCTGGCTGCCGTCGCGCACACGGTGTACCTTGGCCCGTCGCGCAACCACACGTCCGCCCAACAACTCAACTCGTGCCGCCATTGCTCGCGCATCTGCTCTTGCTGGGGAGGGGGTGTGCCGGGATGGAAATTGAGAAGAAATCATGGAAACCTGGCCCAGCTTCCACACCTCAACCCCTTGGACCGCACACTCGAGCTGCTCCCCTCGTCCAACATGCATCCCATTTTCCATCCCGCCCGTGGCAGGCAAAAGCACGGATAAGGAGGTGTACCTAGCCCCTTCTCGGCTTCCATCCCTGGTCGTAGAATATTTTTTGATGTAATATGATATTTACAGCAATAGATGGGTGCCGTGCCGTGGGCGCGTGCGCTGCAGGAAAGTCGGTCAGAAAAATTGCATTTTTACAGTCAATCAATTGCAACAGTCGCAGCCCACCCAGCCGATGGACCGAGAGCGTGCAACCACGCAGCCTAGCGACCGCTCTCGCAAAGGCCGTGCCCGTACAGGCGTTGCCCAATAACGAGGGCAAACATCAAGGGCAGGCGAGCACCACCAATTTAGGGCGTTCGGGCAGGTTTGGCAGATACCAGGCTCCTCCCAGTGCGGGCGCTGATGCCGAACCCAGATCAGACGGGCAGCTCCAGAAAACGACATGATTATCATGACGGCAAACAAAAAAAGGAAACCCGCGCCGATAAAAGAGGGGCCGCCCGGCTTGCGCTGGGCAATTTTCCAAGCGTAATCGACTACAAGGTAGGGCGCATGCAGGCAGACCAGACCGCATGCGTAGGGAGCCATGAGGGTGAGCAATTACCTCCTGCCTCAGTGCCTGCGGTATTACTTGGTAGCCTGGCCACCATGCAGCTTCGCGCATCCGGTCCCATCGCCTCCTTGTTCTGCCCGAACGGGCCCTCGCCAACCCACCCAATGTGCGGCGAGCAGGGGTACACGGTCGCCTTGAGCTGCGCAGGGCTTGCAGGCCTCGTCTGGCGCGCGACAGCCACTCGTTGGCCACTGCTGGCACCACGGCGACGCGCAAACATGGATGAAGGATGCTCGACATCATCCATGCCAATACCCGGGGACGGTTCCACTCCATTTCGTTTCCCGCCCGTCCGGCCACGACCTCCTATCTCGCTCCCTATTGTGTGCTGCCGTACTCGGGCAAAGGAGGCAAGCTGCGGGCCGGCGTGGAGAAGCAGAAGAATAACCTAGGCGGAAACGAGAAAGAAATAAGAGAAGCAAAAAAAAAAAAAAAAAAAAAAGAGGCTATTTACCAATCGCCCAGTCTAGCAGGGCGTTCGACATGCGGGTAGATACCAGGCACCTAGGGAAGTAATTACGGGCTGGCGATTGGTCTGTCGCGATCACTTCTCCTCTTTCCAGGCTTTTTCCAGGGGGGTGTCTTCGCGTCGCCAGCTGGGTCGTCCATCAGCCAATCGGCGTTGGTGACGCAGCTACTAATGGCGACTGCGTCCAGGAAAGGGCCGGGTCCCGTCACTTGTTGACAGATTCGAGTGGCCATGGTCGAGATGAGATCGGCCGTCTTATTGTTTGTTGTTGGTCTTGTTTGTTGCCCATTTCTGCGGGCCTTACTCGCCTACCAACCAGAAGCAGCAGACTGAGCTTTCGGCCTGTTCGCAGACCTGCAGACCAAGTTTCGGAGACGTGTGTGTACCTGCTGCCGCCGCACACACCTCGTCCAGCTGGCTTTCGGCACGTACAGGATTGGCTTTCAGCTGCCGTTGTTTCCAGCAGAACCGTGTTTCGCGCATAGGTACGCATTCGTGCCATGGCACGCACCAACCAGGCATTCCGTGCCTACGGATACCGCCCAGTCAAAGGAAGTGAGGGCGGCCGGCCGGGGCCTCGTCACTCAATCCGGATGCAACACCACCGCTCGCGCCCACCGGCTCGCACTTGTCCAAGTCCTGCCTTTGCCGAATCGGGACGGTGGATACCACCCCAAAAGCAAGGCACCGCCGTCCAAGAAGGCTGGGGAGCTGGGCTCTCTCCAGCCAGCGTGCTGCTCCTCTGCCTTATCGCTAAGCACACAATGCCTTTTCGGACCAATAACGCGAACCCGCACGCAGAGCAGCAAGCGGGCGGCATGTACGTCGGCGCAGCCCATTTCCTGGACCGCCCGAACGGCAAATCAAAGCAGCACAGGCACACAATGAGCGAAGCGAGAAGAAGAAAAATGAACAGAAAGCTGGGAAATACGGAGCACGAGCACAATGTCTACACCGCACAGTAATAATTTCATGCGTGTCGTGATGGGGCCAAATCTCGCGACGGCGTGGCCTGCCCCAGCCGTCCATGCGTGCGCAACCGACGTCCACGAGTGGGTTCTTGACTCTTTCACAACCGCGATTTTGATTTTTTTGCGCAGAAGAGCGCCAGGTCAGTGGGACCGAACCGGGTTGCCAGATGGAGCGAGCGGGCAGACTCCCCGACATTTAGAGCGCGCCGAGTACCATAGACGGAAGGAAGGAAACAACCGGTCTCGGCACGTACCCGTATTGGGACCCACCCGCGTGGTCCTGTTCTGGCCCTGGAAGCCTACGGCAGGTAGGTGTTTGAGCTCCGGAATCGAGATCCTAGATCGCAGGCTCCCAGCAAGCAGACGGCTTTCCCCTCACTGCAACACGCCAGCAAACAAGGAGAGATGCTTGGCAGTCGTGTAGCATCCAAGGCACCTAACGGTAACGAAGCGGCTGCCAGAGACGGAGCGGGCCCCTCCATGCAGCAAGCGTTCTTTTGAAGCACATGCACAATGGAGCAGATGCCGACAGGCGTTTTCTCCCACACCAACAAGCACGTTGGCTGGCTTTTGGTTGGCTGCGACGGGGATGTGAGCTGCAGCTTTCGTCAGAGTCACACCGCAACAAAGCGGCATGTTTAGCCATCACAAACCTGGATGGAACACAACGCCAATCGAACTGCCGCAATCTATAGCGACTCGATTTGCAGGTCATCGACTTTTGACAGAAAAAAAAAACCATGCTTGCGGGCCAACGTGGGGTGGTTTTACCTAAGCCGTCGCCGAGGTCCAGAAACAGGAGCCCAGAGCGTCGATGGATCCGAATGACGAAACAGCACGTCTTTTTCTTCAGGCTGCGAGCGAAGCTGTGGCTGCACCCAGGCGAACAGGTCGACTTCGATCAATACATTCTAGAAACGCACGCGCATGAAACTTACCAACCGACTGGATCTCAGCCCGCTCGCTTCCTCAAAAGCGTATGCAAAGCGCATGCAGGACAATCACGTGATCTATTCGGCCGAGCCTGGCCTCCAGGGGACCGATGCGGCAGCTATCCTGGCCGTTTCCCGCCCAACGCCGTCGTTATGTACTCACCCTCGATCCAGTCTCGTGCATCCTTGACCCGTTGCCAGCAAACCCTCGGGCTACGAGCAGCCCAAAGGGTCCAGAAGGGGAAAAGAAGAGAAGAAACAAAAAGGTCCACTACACTGTGCATGCGGCTCTGTGGGCTTCCTGGGGCACTTTTTTTCTTCTTTTTTTTCCCCCCCCCCTTCCCGAGGCACGTCACCGTTCCCACTTCCGCGTCGATGGCTGAGACCAACGCCAAACGCGCACGTCGATGCCATGCAAACACGCCTGTCGGCTGACGGCACTCGCGGCTGCTACGGGCCCCCAGCGAGGATCGCGCGGCGCGCCTCCACAGTAGGTACCTACCTAGGTATGTATGTATGACTGCACGCAGCAGGATGCGCCCACATTAGCGACCGAGATGTTGCATAGGAACCTAGCATTGCTAAGAAGATCCGGCTCCCGCTCATCCCACTTCCAGGTCCATCCTGGGCCTAGAAAATCTCGTCTGAAGACCAGAGCGCAGAGCCCCCAAGCTCGAAAACCCGCCAATCCCAAGAAACGGCCAACCAACCACGGGGCAGAGTTGCCCTGGCTGGTGTTGCACGTCAACACGCTCCCAGCGCCCCGCCGCCCAGCATCCAACCAACCTACATATGCACGCATCTGCCCACCCTAGCTTGTTACTGGCGTGTGCGTATGTACGTAGGGCGGATGTGATGACTCTTTCATGGTTGCCGCTGTTTGAGCAGCTGGACAGGCTCGAGGCAGATAGATGGAAATCTGGGGCGCCCTGCATGCAGGTTTGTGGGCTTGAGGTTGCAGCCAACGTGCTGCCTGTCTGCCTGTCTGCCTGTCTGCCCGCTCGTCTGCCCGCTCGTCTGCCTGCCTGCTTGCCATGGCACGCACAGCTCCCAACCGGAGCCGCAATGCAGCCTATTTCTGGCCAACGCCTCTCCGGTTCAGAGGGACCAAAAGGATGTGGCGGGTGTGCGATCTGCTCAGGATTCCATCCATATTCCATCTAGCTGACGCAAACACCCCCCGGCCTGGCCTAGCCTGCGGCGCTCGTACTGCGCAGTTTCGTCGCGACGCTCCTGAGCCTCACTGAACGTTTCCCACCCTCGGAAGCATCGTTCCTGTCTAGCTGCTTGGGTAGTAGTGGCGGCCTTGTACCTGTGTATAGATACTGTACCGTGTAGGTACCTAGGCGAGCAGCCGTCGAGGGGGTCGGGGTCCCTTGGCAAATCCGTGGCTGCCGCAGGGACGGACGAAAAAAGAAACATAAAACATTTCAATCAGGCACCCCGGCATGTGGGGTTCGAGGAGGGGGCGGCGGTCGAGAATAAATCCTGGACGTGCCGGGCTCGCACGACCCGCTTGGTGCCTGTGCTTGGGCACTTTACGCGACTCTAAAACGACAAGAAGGAAAAGCGTCGCGTCTCTGAATCCGCGTTTGCCTCTCGCGAAACCTAGCGGCCCACCCAGGGGCAGCCATTTTTTTTTTTCTCATCGGCTCGCGCCAATATTGCAATGGCCTGCCAGCCTCTAACCCCCGCCAATCTCGATCTCTCTAGTGACCAATTCATGACGAAGAGCTCGGGCGGTCCCCGTTCCAGTTCAGCGTGGTTTCTTTTTCCTTCTCGCTGCTGGTCCAGTGTCACGCCAGTGGCACGCACCCTCTCCACGATCACCTCACGATGGCGAAAGCACAGGGTCGGGTCCACAAGCACGGTTGTCTTCAACGCCACGCTTGTTTCCTCGTCTTTGTGATCAATTTTTTTTTCCCCTACGCACAGTGCATCCTACCTCCCACATACGAGGGCCCGGTCTCATCCTGCTGAGCGCCACCATATGGCGTCCTCGCCTGCTGGCTTACTGGCGGCAAAGAAACGGAATCACACCCATCGTCGCCAAAGTGGGCCGAGGGTTCTGCTCATCCATGTCAACTACCCATTCCAGACACATGTCAGCCCGCCGCCGGCCTTGCAGTGTCTGCCACCTGGACAGCGTGGCCTTCAGTCGCCCCCAGTGCTTGACGTGATATTCTTCGGCCACGCTTCCTCTTTGATGTGGATGTCTTTGAGCCACCCTAACTCTTCTCTCCTCCTGCCTTCAGCCCCGGCTCTGTCGTTTTCTCCATCACGCCCCTGCTGGCGACCTGATCGTCGCTCCCCTCGGCGTGTATGTAAAGCTGCAGAACCTTGGGGCCCGGATAGTTCTCGCGGGCGTGGATAAGCCACCAGATGCCCGTCACCGTGACCGTCCCCACCAGGATCACGCTGTTGTAGTTCATGGACTCGGCCGTCGTGGGTACGAGGTACGCTGCAGCCAGGGCAACGAGACGTCAGCTGACAGGTGGCCCACGATATGCGTGTGTGTACATAACCCTCTTGCCACGGCCTCTCCCGGCTGTTTCGTTGGAAAGCTCAAAGAGGTTGGGAGATATATCCATAACTTACGAAAGCAGTATAAAATGTCGAATAGTGTGATAAATGCCACGGCAGTGATGTTGATTGGCACACCCATCCTGCCCAAGTGGAAGGGGCCAGGAGGGAAGTTTCTGCGCCCGGACATCAGGTTGGCCAGGAAAGGGATCGCGTACGACACGGTCGTCAAGATGATAAACGAGCCTGTGAGGTTGAGGAAAGCGGTAGGGCTGCCCAGTGGGATGGCTCCGAGCCCAGTCGCAACGACGGCTGGTGCCGATTTGGCAAAGGTCAGATCGGAGCCTCTTTTATCTGTGACGCGTCACGGACTCGCTGGGGTGTTTCCACATACCCACGAACAGAGTCGATGCAACGGGGCAACTCAGGTCTTCATTGACATAGCTGAACACGCCAGAGAGCGGGACGGCGTTGTCTCGAGCGAGGGACCAGTAGAGCCGCGAGTTCTGTTTTTGACCCGATCAGACAGGCCCTGACTCTGGCCACACGGCCGACTGTGAGGGAACAAAGACGTACGGTGACAAGTGTGCCAACGCAGCACAGGAAAACCGAAGTGATGAGAATGAACAGGAGGCCGAACGTGGCACCCCTGTTGAGTGTTCCGTCCGCGTTTGCTGTTGCTTGTGCATATATTCCCGCCAAGGGGTAGCTGTTGAAGCCGTCTTGAAGCGCACCCAGGTCCGCAGTCGCGTACGATAGCGTAACGGCAAAGACGAAAGCAACTAAAACACGAGCAGCTGTCAGCCTCTCATCCCAATGGAAAACACACGACGTAGGCCCTTTCCCTTGAGACAAGCAGGGCGGGTTGAACACGGACAAAAGAAGCCACTGCCGATCTGGACGCCAATAGCTTTCGGAAGATCCTTCTTTGGGTGCGCAAGCTCCTCGGCCATGTGGGATATCGAATCGGGCGTGCCGATAGTGAAGGCTCCATTCAACACACCCAGCAGGAAGGCAACGCCGCCCGGCCAGCCGGTCTTGTTGTTTTCGTCGAATGAGCCCCAGACGAAATAGTTGGAGGCGTGCGTGCTGGGCATGACGGCCAGGACGAGAATGGTAGCGATACCGCCGAACATTACCACGAGCATGCCGAGACTTTGGCTCGCAGGAACGATGCGGTTGGCGAAGATGACGATAAGGGTCGAGGTCCACAGGACAGCTAGGTAGGCCACATAAACGTTCCATGGCTGCGGGAGGTATGTGTCTTTGTTGTAGACGCCATACATGCTCGTCGCGATGTTTCCTGTGATCTGCAAGAGGGCCGCCAGATCGAACATCCATCCGTAGAAGTTGATCCATCCGGTGAAGAAGCCT
This sequence comes from Magnaporthiopsis incrustans, assembly GCA_003049425.1. Taxonomy (NCBI): domain Eukaryota; kingdom Fungi; phylum Ascomycota; class Sordariomycetes; order Magnaporthales; family Magnaporthaceae; genus Magnaporthiopsis; species Magnaporthiopsis incrustans. Next base: position 52,275 of record PYSR01000069.1, read on the forward strand.
AAAATTCTCCCCCACCTCGGCCCTCCGGCGATTGATGCCCAGTGGTAGACGCCACCGGACGTCGGTATCGACGAGGCCAGCTGCGTGGGGATGGTAGTCATCAGTAAGGATCGTGGAATGCGACCGGCAGAAGCCAGTCGGTTCCTAGCCAAGCGAGAGCCGAGGCCTCCTACCTCGGCGAGACTCAGTCCGATAAAAGAATAATAGAAGACCGCGACTATGAGGCCGAAGATCAGGCCCGGAGGGCCACCGTTAACTAATATGCAGACCGGCTGTGAGCTTTCTGGCGGGATTGGTGTCGCTGCCGCGATGCAGGGGGTCACCTCAAAACTAACGAATGGAGATGGAATACGACGAGCCCAAGGCTGCCCAGGCATTATCGACAGTCGTCGCGATTCCGCATACGGCCAACAGGCGGTACTGCCTTTTGAGCTGATCCTTGTGTCCCGAGGCATTGACGACGACCCCATCTTGGACGGCAGCAACAGTCTCATCCTCGCCCTGGTCACCTTCAGCGCCTTGTCTCTTGATCCCGCCACGCCCAAACAGCGTTCCAAACCTTGCCATGATAATCAGGTAATGTCTCGGCTTGACCGGTGTGGCCAGCGGAGCGCCTGAGGGATAACGAGGACGAGAGGACTCAGATGGAGCAGTTAACACTGTGGAATGGGCTGCGATGTAACATTGGTGTCTATAATAGGCACCCGCATATACGTCTCGTCGGGTACAGTGTCCTTCGGGGACGTGGGGTAGAGGACAACACAGAAAGCCATCCCACGACTAAGCTAGCCGTCGGGAACAGACCGAGATTATAAGCATATGGTGGGAATCGACGGGATAGATAACGCCCGCATATCGCCCCTCGAGAGGACCCACGAAGGGTGGGCGGTCCTCAGTGGTTTATGTGCTGTAATACAGGGCCGGCCATTAAGTACCAGGGTGGGAATAGAGTTCAATGCAAGCAAATATCGAGAGGCGTGCGCGGAAGGGGGAAATATTCCTCTCATGGCACGCTATTGCCCCCTGAGCTACTTCTGTGATATCGTGGCACTCGGGTCCGATGAGGCCTGTACTTGCGGGCGAGGTTGGCCAGTGAGCATCAAGTACTGCTGACGCATGAGAAAATTGCTTGCTCTCGCTGGCTCTTCTGTGCAGGCCAATGTAAATGCAGACGAGATACCCGCAAGGTCTGAGGTAGGAAGTATAGAAAGCCGTAGGCAATCGGCAGATTGAGATCCGGGTGAGTCTGTGGGCATCACAGCTCCCACTCACGCATCAAAAAAAAAAAAAAAAAAGCGCCTGCCGTTTGCATACAACCAAACAACGCACCGAACGCCGCGCGGGCAATCAGTCCACTCAACCAAGGTGAAAGGCAGCGGCTGTCGTGGAATGCGCTGCCTCAAGGACGGAAAGATAACAGGTAGCTCTGTGAGCCGTCGGAGCCATGGGGGAGCCAGCTCGGCGGCCCCCTATCGACCCCCGAGGGTGGGGGTAGCCCTATCAACCGCAACGTTAAGCCTTATCAGACCTAGTATCGGGCCGTGTCTTTGGCGCAGCTATCCCCGAAGTCATTCATTAGCAAACAAAACCCGTCACCTGCCAAAGGCATGCATGCTGCCACACTGTTTGGCACGATAGGCCGGTGTTAGCAGGCAAATGGTTCTCAACAGGCATCCTGCTTGATTTCCCATTGCGGCTTGGATTGAGTGCGCGGAGCCTGGCGAAGCGCCGATAGTGCCATCCATATCGACCAATAAGGGGGCAGTCGTTCGAATGGTGTTCGGGCTTGGGACATTGTGGCTGGCGACTGGGCATTCTGCCAGCAAGTCCCGTCTCGCTCCGTCCTTGCAGGCCCGCTGGAGTCTTCGGTGTTTCGGCAAATATGCCTGTGCAGCCAGATGGGGCATCGGAGCAAGGAGATCATATGTAGTAGTTTGTTCTCGATTTCGCTTGCGGTCCCGAAAGGGAAAGGACGGGAAGGCAAAGAGCTGGGCGGGGCCGGTGGGGCGCGGGAACAGAGTGGGCTTAGAGTATGGAGGATCTCCACCTCTTATCGCCCCTCAGAACCGAGGCTGATAACGAAACGAAAAAAAAAAGTTATGGCAGCTACAGTTCGCGACAGCGGCGTCGACCGACCAGAATCGCTGAGCTCCCCTCGAGCCATTGTGCGCATGCACCCTCAGCAGCTAGCTCAGATATTGTGATACAAGGTTGCTGGCGACGAAACTCGAGCTCGACTATCTCTCTCCTGCCCAACAAGCGGCATCGCCCCGAGCGCCGGCGCAATGGACATCCACCGGTGCCGCTTCGTTCCGTTTCCGACGTCGTCGATCAACAGCCTCGCCTTCAACCGGCCCTATGTCTCCGCGGGCGACAAATCGCAAAAGCAGATCCCCATACGTCTTGCTGTCGGCCGCGAGAATGGTGACATCGAGATCTGGGACCCCCTAGAGGGCGCTTGGCATCAGGAGGTCATAATACACGGTGGCATGGGCCGCAAAATCGATGCTCTTGTCTGGGCCACGGAACGCGACGAGCCGCTCGCCGACGGCGGGGTCATGTTCGGGGCGTCCAGGCTCTTCAGCATTGGCGGCGGCCCAACCGTCACCGAGTGGGATCTAGCCAAGGGCAAGGCCCGAAAACACGCCAGCGGCCAGCACGGCGACATCTGGTGCCTCGGCCTCCAGCCCGCCGCGCAGGGCCAGAACCCGTCCCGCCTGGTGGCTGGCACGGGCGATGGATGCCTGGCTCTGTACTCGATAGAAGACGACGACCTGCGCCTCCAGAGGATCTTGGTGAAGTCACCGTCCAAGAAGATTCACTTTGTCAGCATCGCCTTCCAGTCCCGCCACATCGTTGCGATAGGGTGCTCTGACGCCAGCATACGCGTCTACGATGTCAGGAACGGCTCTGTGGTCCGGAAGATGACGCTTGGTCGCGACCTGGCAGGCGGATCCAAGGACGTCATCGTTTGGTGCGTCAAGCCCCTGCCCAACGGCGACATCGTCTCTGGAGACTCGACCGGCCAGGTCTGTATATGGGATGGCAAGACGTACACACAGGCCCAGCGCATCCAGAGCCACAGCCAAGACGTCCTGAGTCTGGCAGTCAGCGCCAACGGCTCCGCTATTGTCAGCGGCGGTATGGATAAGAAAACCGTCTTGTACAAGCGTATGGCCAGCCAGAACGGCCGCTGGGCCAAAGTCTTCAATCGGAGGTACCACGCCCACGACGTCAAGGCCATGGCCGCCTTTGAGGGCAGAGGAATGAGCGTTGTTGTTTCTGGAGGTGAGATTGCCTGTCTCTCACTTGTTGCTTCGTTGTATGGACGATTTCGCCCATTCTGCGACCAAGAAACTGACCACTCAAAACCCCATAGGCTCTGATGCTTGCCCTGTTGTCATCCCCCTCAGGGAGGCAGGGCTGGAAAACCACAGGACGTTGCCGCACTTGCCGCAGGCTGCTCCCGTGGCGAGCGCACCAGAGGCCCGGATGGTCGTAAGCTGGTGGGGCAGAGAAGTCCAGGTCTGGAGGCTGCCAGAACGCACATCGGATCCTGTCGGCCTCGACAGCGAGCTCGAGGGACCAAGGCCTCCCAAGGTCCTCAAGAGGATGCTAATCAAGGGAAACTCGGACATCACATCCGCCTCCATCAGCAGCAACGGGTCCCTCTTGGTCGTATCTACGACAGCCGAGCTCAAATTGTTCCAGCTGGACCTCGAATCATCCATTTCTGCTAGAGAGGAGCTCCGGGTGACCAGAATAGCGCTGCCTGAAAACGTTGGGAACTTGGGCGCATCCCTCTCCCGGGTATCTCCCGATGGCAAATGGATCTGTCTGGTTCGCGAAGGCAGCGAGCTGATGGTCCTCAAAACTGCCATTGAACCGTCTACTGGGCGTTTCTGCGTCCATCCCGGCTCGAGTCGACAGCGGCTGAGGAGACTCCATCGCGAAACCACGCAGGCGACATCTCTCTCCTGGATTAACATGTACAGCAGACGCATATCGCATATTACATTCGCACCAGATAGCCGAATGCTTGCGACGGCGGACCTGGCTGGCTACATAGATACGTGGCTGGTGCGTGACGGGGTTGGCGGTCATGATGTGGAGGGTGGCGATGACGCGTTGATCGACTCGTCTCCGTCTCACGACTCCTCAACTGACGACTCTTCTGACGACGAGAACACAGCGCGTGTTCCCGGCGGCGCATGGATTCGTAATCCAAAGGCCTCGCTAATCCCGAAGCTTCCAAGTGCCGCAACTGTCCTGTCGTTCTCGGGCGCTGCCATCCCGAAGGACCCGGCCGCACAGGACATCACCCCTCGTACCTACGAACTCTTGGCCGTCACGAGCACATCACGACTCCTGCTCTTCGACGCCGCTGGCGGTACCCTGGCCCCCTGGTCACGCCGCAACAAGTATACACAGCTCCCGGAAGCGTTCCGCTCCAGCCGGGACCTCATCAAGGGAGCTCTGTGGCAAGGCTCGCGAGTGTGGCTCTATGGCCTCTCTTCCCTTTTCATGATTGATCTGTCCCGGGACCTGCCAAACGAGAATGGCCAGGGTCAAGGACCCCGCCGCCCTAAGCAAGGGACGAAGAGGAAGCGTGACGACAACTCGAGCGGAGCTGGGAGCCGGATGGAGACAGGTAGCCTCGATTCACTCAAGGTGCAGAGGGCGGTGCTCGCGAACAACGGACGCACAGAATGGGTTGAAATGGAGATGGATGACGCGGACGGGGCCCGGCAGGATGTGCTGGAACACGACGAAGACGACGAGTCGGACGGCGGCGAGCTCCAGGCCATGCGGGCTAGTCGCGACGCCGACGAAGATGAGGCTAAAGAGAAAACCGGGGGCGCTGGATGGTGGCACTCCTTCAAATATCGACCGATATTGGGTGCTGTTCCTCTGGAGTCGTCAGCTGCTGCGTCCACAACAGGGGCTGCCCGGCAGTGCCACCTGGAGATGGCGCTTGTGGAGCGGCCGCTCTGGGATGTGCTGCCTTCGAGATATGTGGCGGACAACGAGAGGGATGACAGGGTGTCTCGAGACTATCCTTGAAGGTCAAGGGTCAGTCGGATATCTCCAAGTTTGCGGAGCAGATGTGTATCTACCTAGGCAGCTGGTAGCTATAGAGGCATGGAGGTTTCCGGGAGTCAGATGTGAAGTAAACTGACCGAGCGTCATCTATCTACGTCTCGATCAACCACGCACATGGTCTGCACCTATTTCCGCCTCACTGGTATCTTTGGTAAGCTAGCTACCTACTCTCGAGTTGGTGCTGAGGTTTGAAGAAAGAAAAGGGAGAGACAGGTACAGGCCCGCCACAAAGTCGGGTGTGCGAATCCCTCAGCTCGACCGCGCGGACCTGTTCCCAAGCTAGACTCGGAACAGCTCGTTTCTTATCCGGCGGAAGATAAACAGCCCACTGGTTCTCGCTGTCACCTCTATGGCTGTGCAGCTCGATTATGCCGACACGTTCGGTTTACACACCTACCTACCTAGGTACGGAATGGAAGTCTATTCGTCCGGACTCTTCCCAAGATGTTAACCAATCAAGCAGGGCGACGAGGCGAAAATAAGCACGGACGGTGGAAGCTACGGGGTAAGCATACATACACGGCAGGCCGTGATAGGCGGCAGGGACGGACGCTCCAAGTCATTCGAGAAGCTTTAGGTCCAAAACGAGCGTGCGGCGGCGTCATGTAAATGTATCTTTGTGGGAAGAGAGGGGCCCCGACGCTCACAACGACGCGCGTCTGGCTCCCTGCCATGTGCATACGCTTCCTGTTTACGACACGGATGTTGGGACGAGCTGCCCGGAGCAGCAGTTCCTGATTCTTGGTCTGTGTCCGCTTGGCGCCGGTCCAGATGCGTCAGCGCGGAGAGAGCTCGTGTGAGACCATTTTGGGGCGGTTTCGGTCGTTATTGGCTAGGAGGAGTTTTTTTTTTTTTTTTTTTTTTTTTTTTTTTTTTTTTTTTTTTTAAAAAAAAAAAAAAAAAAAACCAGGTTGTAAAACGACTTGTTTGTCTAAAAGCAAACCTGGCCANGGTGTCATGGATGCCGGGGGTTGGGGTGGAGGGCTCCGAAAGGCTGCGAGAACGGCGCTGGGTAGGCAGCCGGTGAGTCGCAGGTAGGGTTTTCCAAGATTGGGTACTGGGTGCTTCTCAATTCAAAATCAAGTATACAAATGGCTGTTTTCTTCGATCGGATTTTCATTTTTTTCCCACCTTTTTGTTTCTGTTCTCCTCTCTCTTTTCCGTCTGTCAAGTTCAGAAAGACGGTCGTCAGTGCGGAAAACCAGGACCGGGATCGGACAAAGTGGCAACGCGCAGGAGGGCGGGCATGGGGCCACGCAATCCCCACGGACTTATCAGACGATGCGCGCACACCCCTGGCGCGGCACCTGACAAACCTTGGGCGAACGGACCGCGCTCAACGGGAGGCCATTCGTGGCCTAGCCAAGGATGTGAGCTCCTCCGCCGGCAGGAAGCGGCGAAGAAGAGGAAAGGACCAAAAAAAAAAAAAAAAAAAAAAAAAAAAAAGCTGCACCAAATCCGCCACCACCACGGCGCGTGGCTCTTCGATTGCTTCGAGGATCGGCACTGCTCTCTCTGTCTGCGGCTCCGACCCCACGCCACCTTCCCTGATCGACGCAGCTGCCGCGCATCCTGGGCGGCGTCGGCGTTGATGTCCCACGTGACGCGTTCGGCTGGCTGTGTTCAGCCATCCACGAGCCAGACATTGATGGGTGATGAGCATGTCTCGCATTGGCTTCCGGCCTGCGTGGCAGCAGACCTGTTCACCGCTGGCTGCCGCTTGTTCGTGGGCCGATGCCTTGGAGGATGGCATTGTCCAGAAGGCAGAACCAGGGCAGGAGCCTGGGGCTCTGGTAAACTGCTCATAGCTGGCCGCGCGTTGGGGGGTACCTGTCAGGTTATCGGCCTCCCCGCGCTGTCTGGATGCCAACACCTTACTGCCATCTCCGATGGAATGGTGGCAGCAGTGGCCACACCCCCCGGTCGCCGTCATCATCCGTGGTGGGGTCGGGAAATATGTCGGTCTCTTTTCTTTATTTTATTTTTTTATCATCACGGCAGCATGCTGCCGGCAGGCCAGCGTAGCCACTGCTTCCAGTGTCGCCCAGCTATTCTCCCTGTTGGCACCACACGGCACGTGGAGGCTCCACGGATATTGCGATGGCTCTTCCTACTCTTGCTTCCCCGGGTGCGCAGAGGGCTGACGGGCAGCTGGCGGACGGATCCAGGTGCGTTGCACAATTGCATCACATCGTACGTATGGTTTATAAACCTCGGGCGTGGTTTGCTGGGCTGGGCGAGGACACGGGACGTGATATCAAGGTGGGTATAAGAAAGGCACGCTAAAAAGGGGGCCGGGGCTAGGACTCTCGAGCCGACATGGCAGTAGAAATGAAACCAAGAGCGCCGAGCCGGATGGGTGACGGAGCCCCTACAGAGCCTCAACTTTATCGCAGCACAGAAACTAACTTTCTCCTCTTTTTTTTTCTTTTTCTTCTTTTTTCTTCTTCGCTTTTTTTCTTTTGTCAGAGCCGGGAGAAGAAAGGTCAGTGAAAACTTTATGCCACGTGCATCTCGGTAGGAGGACAGACTGGCATTTATTGTCACACCTCTTCGGGAGGGGACCAAAGGTGTCTGGGGAGCGAGCAAATAAAGATGCCGGGCTGATGGTGCAATTCTCCAATTCCGTCAAAAAAAAAAGTGCCTTGTCCCGAGGCCTCAATTCAAATGTGAGCCCAGGCCGGCAGAAACGGCAACAAGAGCTGCAAACAAGTGAGGGGCCAGGGTGGGCTTGTCCCCATTCCGCGGCCCGGTCTGGCTGGGCATCAGGTAGCAGCGACTACGCCAGGCGCAGGTGCTGGGAAGTCAGCTGCACAGTGTCGACCACGACCTGGGGCTTCTGGCTTCTGGAAGCAGAGCCAGCACTGCGGCATTCTGGGGCGCTGATGGGCTGCGAGGCAGGCGGCTGCCAGTGCGAGCGGGCAGTGCGCCGAGGGCAGGCCGTGCGCCCTCCAACTCAAAAAGGCATATTCCGTCAACGTACCGTGTACCTCTGCTGGCCTTTGGACCTGGGGGAGGGCCCATGTGGGACTCGCAGTTGATGGCGCAGTCGACACTTAGTCGGATCCACCCGCAGTGTCGACGTCTTATTGGCTCGGCTGGCCCACGACGCGCGTTCACGAACGATCGGTTGCTTTCCCCCCTCCCGCCCGTAGCTTACGTTTGCGCTTCGTCTCTCTTGTCACTCCAGGCCGCAGCCCCCACCAATTGTGCTGTCGCCTGGGCCTGACGGTACCTTCGCCCTCCGACTCTTGCTCTCGCCCGACGTACGCAACGCCAGGGGAGTGCTGCGTCGCCCGCTCCAGCCTTTACGACGCTGCAGGGCACACCCACCCAGAGCCGTCTAGCCGTTCTATTATCCACCACCCGTGCCGTCAATCCGCTTTTCTTCCTCTCCTCCCCGAAACCTGCCCCTTCTCTGCTGCCGGCCATCCTTTCACACCGCGGGCTCACCTGCCTGGCCGCTGCACTCGCTTGCCGTCGCCACGCCGCCCAACCTCGTCGTTTGTCGTATAAACAAACATCGCAGCGCTTGCTGCCGACAACTGCCTTGCCTGCCTGCCCCTGTCGATACCGGGCCAACACACCCAACACCCAACGCCACGACCTGCGCGATACATCACCGGCCCTGCGACGAGCACCAATCAACAGTCCGTGCCACACTACCAGTAACGATATCGAGAGCTCGTGTCCAGCGGCTGGAGCGAGCGCGAGGGAGGACTCAAGACCAGGAGGGAACACGGGGGACCTTGGTCTTGCGGGTGTGTTCGTGTGCGTGTGCTTGTGTCTGTGTTCGCGCGCGCGCGCCTGTATACGTGTGCGTCATACAAAGGCACTCGGGCATATTCTCGAGTGATCACGGTCGGCGGCGATATCCGATCGGCGCAGAGTAACCCGACCCCGACCTCGACAACGGACCGACCGGCGAGGCGCGATCCCGCCGACTCTGCACGAAATCCCTCAGTGCGATGGCCTCGGATCAGGATGGCTCCGGGCCACGCGCCGAAGAGTATGGTGAGGAGTGGGCCAAGGACCTGCGACTGCGATTCGAGCGACTGCTCCGGACCAAGCGCCTGAACGAGCTCGATCGATCTCGGTCCCGCCGGGACTCCCAGGCATCTAGAGACAGCAGCCCGGCACCCAGCCACGGCTTCTCTTCTCCCTCATCGCCCTCACGTCCGTCGACCTCGCAGGCCAGCCAGTCCGCGGCAACACCGCCGTCGTACTCGTCGTTGCGAAACCTCCCCAAGATACCAACACCTCCCGCCGCGGGCGATAAGGAGTCACAAAAATTTAGAAACCTATTAATCACACTGTCGACCACGCCGACAAAGTACGAGAACCCGGGCCTCCTAGACGAGGCGCTTCAGGTCATCCCGCTGGATCGCATCTACGGCGAGGCTGAGGAAGAAGCGCAAGTACTTCAGGCCCAGGCCGAGAGCCTGGGAGATGGGTCCTCTCCCGAATGGGGATACCAGGACTGCGTCATCCGCGCGCTCTTGAGGTATGTTGGTCTCCTTGGCTCCCTTCTAGACGATCATTTTTCTTGGAAGCCAGACGGTTGGCTGACTCGCTTCGCACTCAGGTGGTTCAAGCGGTCCTTTTTCACTTGGATCAACAACCCACCATGCCCAATATGCATGTCACCAACCATGGCCCAGGGCAAGACGGCGCCAACGCCCGAAGAGAATGCTTGTGGCGCCCTGCTGGTCGAGCTGTACCGCTGCTCAAATGCCGAATGTGGCGCCTACGAGCGCTTTCCACGCTACAGTGATGTCTGGAGGCTACTGCAGACACGGCGTGGACGGTGCGGCGAGTGGGCAAACTGCTTCAGCATGCTGTGCCGCGCCGTCGGCAGCCGGGTGCGCTGGGTGTGGAACCAGGAGGATCACGTTTGGACCGAAATATACTCGGAGCACCAGAGGCGATGGATCCATGTCGACGCCTGCGAAGAGGCTTGGGACAACCCCCGCCTCTACACTGAGGGCTGGGGCAAGAAGATGTCATACTGCGTGGCCTTTTCCATCGACGGAGCCACCGACGTGACGCGGCGCTACGTCCGCAAGAGCGAGTACTCTCTCGAGAGGAACAAGTGTCCGGAGGAAGTGATGCTCTACATCATGCAGGAGATCAAGAACATCCGACGGGCCAACATGAGCAAGGATGAGCGGTTCCACCTGGAGAAAGAAGACTCCAGGGAGGACCGGGAGCTGCGGCAGCACGTCGTCAACTCGATCGCACAGGCCGTGACTCGACTGGTGCCCAACCCCGCCGGTTTTGCATCCGGCTCGGGCTCTGGCCGTGGCGGCGCGGGGTCCGTGTCCGAGGACACCAAGGTGCCTGCAGAGCAGCCTGGTCGTCAGAGCGGCAATGCCGAGTGGGTCGCTTCCCGGGGCGAGGACGGCAGGAGACACCAGCCATACCAGCCACCGAGAGATCCCAACGACCGACGAGACTTCCCCTGACGCTCAGTGCCGCTTGGCGTCTTAATCACCGTATTATATCATATATACCACCCTTCACCATCTATCTACCACCCACCGGCTCCTTGCCGTCCAAGTGTCGCCTGTGGATGGAGCGCCCGGGAGCCATATGGCCCTCCCGAGGAGTCATTCTTAATACCTCGAGAGGCTATGGATCCTCACCGGGCCGAGCCACTCTCACATGTCGTCAATGAGCCTCTTGCATAGACATGGCGTTTACTTCCCTTTGTTCCTTCATCCCATCATGGACATATACATACGTCCTCTTTCCTTATTTTCTATTTTTTTTTTTTATTTCGTTTGTTTTTCTTAAATTTATTTTCTGCTTTGGTATAACTCCTTCCAGGGCCGCTTGCCACCCGACGTGGCGGAGCGCAGAAGTGTATCTACTACCAGGCGATATCGCCAATTCTCATTTGTTCATGATTTTCCCTTGGCCGGCAGCTCCGGGACTCGGACGCTTCGCCTCGGGAGCGGTCGCAGTTATTGGATGGCGCAGACGGCATCGGGCGGCAAAGATAAAGGCAATGTGTTAACGAGCAATGAAACGCAACGGCCGCGGCGCCGGCATTGCACTCGTGCTCGGGCGTTTTTGAGGGACAAGCAACTTGTGATTTCTGTTTTCTCTCAAAAAGAGTTTATGGGACCAGGCACGGCAGCTCGGGACCCTAGCCAGTGACGATATGGTCTCTTGAGATGGGGACTACCGGCCTCATGGCCGCCCCAGTAGAGTATATCCTCCAGTATATCCACTTATCAAGTATCATCATGCCATCTTGCCGCCTGTTTTGTTTTGTATGCTCTCCTTCCTTCGCTTCGAAACAAATCTAGGAACAGATACCAAATGCTCGTTGACACCCATCATCACAATACACGGCTGACTGGCCGCAATATCCATACTTGCTGCAGCAAAGCGGGCTTGGACACTTGGGGAGCGACGTGCCACAGGCCCCTGGACTTGACGACGGAGTAGGGGTGGGCTTCGGTGCCTGGGACGTGAAGGACGGACCCCCGGTGTCAGCAGGGCCGGAGAAACAGGTCTTTCTCTTTTTGTGTTGCACAGGCGCTCAAATCAAAAAAAAAAAAAAAAAAAAAAAAAAAGATGCCTTTCTCTACTCACCAGAGGACATTGCCGCAGCCTGCTATCAGTGCTCGCGCGCACGAGTGCGGCCTTGGCCGACGAGTAAAAGGGCAGGGCCCGGGACGACGTCGGGGCGGCGTGCGTGGCGTCCCAGATGGCGACGCCGCCGAACTGGGGGCGGCAGTAGTAGGCCTCGATGAGGCGTCTGGCCGCCTCGGGCGGGATGTACTGCCCGGCCACCGCGCCCTTGGCCCCGCCCGGCAGGCCGACCAGCAGCCGGGCGCCCTGGCTGGGGGTGCCGCCGAGGTGTCGGGCCCAGTCGTCAAAGGTGAAGCCTGCCGTGCTGGGCGGCTTGCCGCTGGCGGGCGTGAAGGACGGGTTCGATTGGGCCCAGCGGGCGGCGGAGCAGGTTTGGGTGTTGTAGAACTCTGGGCGTTCACAGTAACGGTCAGGGCTTGTCTGTCTGTCTGTCTGTCTGTCTGTCTGTCTGTCTGTCTGTCTGTCTGTCTGTCTGTCTGTCTGTCTGTCTGTCTGTCTGTCTGTCTGTCTGTCTGTCTGTCTGTCTGTCTGTCTGTCTGTCTGTCTGTCTGTCTGTCTGTCTGTCTGTCTGTCTGTCTGTCTGTCTGTCTGTCTGTCTGTCTGTCTGTCTGTCTGTCTGTCTGTCTGTCTGTCTGTCTGTCTGTCTGTCTGTCTGTCTGTCTGTCTGTCTGTCTGTCTGTCTGTCTGTCTGTCTGTCTGTCTGTCTGTCTGTCTGTCTGTCTGTCTGTCTGTCTGTCTGTCTGTCTGTCTGTCTGTCTGTCTGTCTGTCTGTCTGTCTGTCTGTCTGTCTGTCTGTCTGTCTGTCTGTCTGTCTGTCTGTCTGTCTGTCTGTCTGTCTGTCTGTCTGTCTGTCTGTCTGTCTGTCTGTCTGTCTGTCTGTCTGTCTGTCTGTCGGTTGCTTTGCTCCTGGGGCTGCTGGGTTTGCACTCAACGTATAAACAGGGCGTCGAAGGGGACCGCAAGTATGACGGCGCTCAGGTTCGCGTCCGGCACGACGCACTGGGGGCTGGCGGTCAGGTATCGCGGCTTCTGGCGCCCTCGCGGCGAGGCGAAGTGGGCGCGCAGGCGGGACGCGAGGGCCCGGTAGCCGGCGCCGCCGTCGGTGGGCGGGCGCTCAATGTCGAGGTCGAAGCCGTCGAGGTCGACGGCGTCGAAGGGGCGCGGCAGGCGGCTGGCCGGGTCGCGCGGGCCGAACATGGCCCACAGCTGGTCGGCCAGCGCCTGGCCGGCCGCCGCGCCCGTCAGCTGGTAGCCCAGGGCGCCGCCGCCCAGGCTCAGCAGCACCTTCTTGCCGTAGGGGCCCTGGCAGGTCGCGAGCTGGGACCGGAGGATGGGGCAGTCGGCCTGCAGCGCGTTCTTGCTGCGGTCCGGCCCGGGCCCAGCGTAGACTGCACCCCGGCACTGGTTGCCGAAGTTGCTGCCGGGATACCCGTTCGCCTGCGCCGGGAAGAGGTGGATGAAGGAAAGCAGGATGACGTCGATGCTGGGCTCCTTGCAGTACTGCAGGAGTTCCTTTTGGTTCGGTCCCTGGCCCTGTTGTGGGTGGTCGATCCAAGTGAGTAGTCGGGCCCAGTCAGATAGTCGGCTCAACAAGACTCCGTCTCTTTCCCAGGGTCTGCAAAGAGAGCACCGGTTTGCGTGTATAGAACCTACATAGTACACAACGACATTGGTTTTCGCCGCCAAACTGAAGCCGGCTTCCGCCTCTGGTAGCGCGAGGAGAAGGAAGGTCGTGATTAGGAGCTGCGCGCAGCTGGAGAACGTCCTCGCCACTCTCCTCACTTTTAAATCGTGGATCGGAGGCGTGGTGCAGCAAGAGGCAGTGTGAGTTTGCCGTTCCCTGTCCCTCTCGGCTTGCCCCTTTTCTCATCTCTGTTGCAGTGGGCGGGACTCGGCCTTAAGTGGCAAAGACAGGTGTGCCGGGGCATGTCCATCAGCCACGGGGGCGGCAAAGAGGCGCGCTAGGTCAAGTCCCTCAAACTATCGAGGCGCGTTAAGGGGAATTCACGTCGGGCAGCGCGTGTAGTGGTGTGGTATGGAGAGTGTCTCGGAAACAAGTGTGGAATGGAGAAAGACGGTGGCAACTTTAAGTTGGTTCGGTGCTCGTTGTGAGAGAAAGCGGAAGCTTGGCGAGACACGGCCATTTGATTGCTCTATATCTAAACAGCCACCATCTCCACCATCTCCACCATCAAAGTCACCCCGCGCCGGCGTCGAGACTCACAAATATTAGTACAGTGATCCATCCCAGTCGGCCCCGGCCACGTCCCTCGCAACGCACCGTTTCCGCTACTCGACGGGCGGGCAAGCCCGTGACGGTCAAACAAACGCTTAAAAGTTGCGGCTCATATCGGCGCGAATCCTCGGGTAGTCAAACAGGCCCTCGATGCTGCCGACGGCGCTAACGGCAACTTCTTGGTCCCAAAGCTTTCGCTGGGCGAAAGACATGACGTCTTTTTCTGTGATGCCGTCGATAATGCGCTCAATCTCGGCCGGGCTCGTCCGCCGCCCGGTGGTAACGATCTGGCGACCGATATCCTCGGCGACGGCTGTGGTGCCATCCAGGGATAGGAGGATCGATGCCTTGAGCTGAGCCTTGGCACGCTCAACCTCAGCCTCGGTCACGTTCTGCGACAGGCGAGACCATTCGCGCAGGGTGAAGTGGACGAGGTCGTCGATTTGTGTGAGCTTATCAGTAACCAGATAAATACCCCAGAGACTGTAGGGTAAAATCGTCGAGTCAGCATATTTGGTTTCCTTGGCATAACCTTGATATCCAACGACGGTGCCACCTGCTTCTCGGGAGCGACAACCAAAAAAAAAAAAAAAAAGATCTAGAAAAAAAAAAAACTCACCCAGTGTCGCTGTAGCTGGTTGAAAAGCTCATGAAGGAGTTTGCCAGGTCGTTGGAGTGCACAAAGCCAGAAAGCTTGCTCCCTTGGTGGGGTGCGTTGCCCATGGCCTTGTCGTAGTTGCCGACAATGGCCTGGGTGACGAGGGCAGTGAAGTAGTCGTCGTCGTTCCAGCTGACACCCTCGACGGCGATGGCGATGTTGGCGGTCGGGATAGTGTCGTCGCGAACACGGATATCGGAGCCGATGAAGTCGGGCTTGGCCTTGGTCAGGATCTGGGAGCCCGTCTGGATGGAACTGTCGGGCAGGTTTGCAAAGTGCTTCTCGGCCATCTCGACGAGCTTCTCGTGGGGCACGCCGCCGGCAGCAGCGAGGACCATGCGGCCGGCCGTGTAGTTGTGCTTGATGTAGTTGGCCAGCTCGGTGCGGGTGATGTCACGGATGTTCTCGCGGGGGCCCAGGATGGTGCGGCCCAGGGGCTGGTGCTGGTAGGCCGTGGCGTGCAGGTGGTCGAAGACAACCTCCTCGAGCTGCTTCTCAACCTCCTCCGACTCGCGCAGGATGACGTCGCGCTCGCGCTCAATGGCAGCCTCCTCGAGCTTGGAGTTCTGCAGGATGTCGGCCAGGATGTCGACGCACTTGGGTACATCCTCGTTTAGCGACTTGGCGAAGTAGACGGTGTTCTCGCGCTATATCCTGTCGCGTCAGCAGGCCGGCGGCGGGAGCAGGAGAGCCAAAGTATTTGCAGACGGCCCAGCCGGCCAATAGCTAGTTGTGGCGGCTAGCGGGGGCGGGGAGGACGGATGGTGACGCACCGAGGTGTAGGCGTTGAGGTGGGCGCCCATGTTCTCGATCTCCAGCTCGAGCTGCTGCTGTGTCCGGCGAGTCGTGCCCTGTGTGCAGCGACGCAGTCTGTGTGAGCAGCCGGCGGTGTCACGGTGCCGGGGAGGGCGGCGTCTACCTTGAAGGCCAGGTGCTCGAGGAAGTGTGCGGTGCCGTTGGTCTCCTTGGTCTCTGCCCTGGAGCCGGCGTCTATCCACACGCCAACGGTCGACGTTTGTGCGTATGGGGAGTACTGGGTGGCGACCTGTGAGGGGGAACACGGCTGTCAGTCACGAGGCGGGCAGAGAGGATGGTGGTGGGCACACGCACCGTGAGGCCATTTTTCAGGGTGGTGGTCTGGGTGCTGCTTGGTGACGGCACCGGGGAGGCAAAGCCCCGTCGCATGGGCAGCGAGAGGCCAGCTCGGCCGCGAAGGCCCTGCGACAGGTTCAGAGCAAGTCTCCGGGACGCCATTGGGGTGGGTGTGGCCGGGATCGAGTGGGTTGAGGTCTTTGTTCGTTCGACTTGGGATCTCGGCCAGGCGGCGCTGCAGACTCGACCTTGGTAATTGCAAGTGACGGACTGGCAGCGAAAAGTTCCGTGCCGAAGTGGCGGCCTGGGTGCCTGAATTTTGTCTGGCCGCCCCACTGTGAGAGTGCTGCGCTCCGTCAGCTGCCGACCAGTAGTGGGTGCCACTGGGTGCCACTAGGATGGAAGCTGTTGATCGTCGTAGGACCAGCCGATGGGTGTTCGCCTGGGTGCGGTATGGCAGATCTGTGCCCACCCCAGACAATTGCCGTCTTTCATGGTTCTCCAGGTCAATTGACCGATGAGGACTGCCTGCCAGGACGTCACGCGGGCCGCCCCGTGTACCCCCCGCCTTCTCATCTGCCGCTTCACTAGCTGTTGGGAGGTACAGCTGCATAACGTGGAGGCCCTCCAAAGTCAACACCTCAGGTGCCCCGTCTGCTAGCCCGAAGCTGCAGGGTCCCTTTTTCCCTTCTTTCACGTCTCGGCCAAGTTGCCAGAGACGCAATTCTCTCCATTCTCAATCACTACATTCATTCGTCGACCCTGCCTCTCACCCATCGTCCTGGGAAGGCTGCCTTTGCGCAGTAGTCCCTAGCATGAGCTGCCCGGAGGGCATTGCTGCGGGGGTGCCGGCCGCGCTGATCCCCGCCCAAAAGCTCCCACCCAAGCCGGACTCGGCTCAAGCTCAGATCATGTTATCGAGCTTCCCGCCCCTGGGTCAGGTCACCAAGGCCTCTGCCGCGGAAGGGGAACTCTCTTTCGTCGTCTGTCTCCAAGTCCACCGCGCCCTCACAGACAGGCCGTGGCAGGTGGCTTTATCTTTCACTGCCCTGGGGAGAGCCGACTGGCACGATGTTGTCCTTGCTTCGTCGGACCCCGAGACCACGCCCGTGTCTCTAAGTCACCCCGACCCGGAAATTTCCCCCATGTACTTCACCACATCCTCCACCATTTATGTCGCCATGAGCTTCACGTTCAAATTCCGGGAATCGCCCCATCTCCCGTGGCGTGAGGCACGGGAAGATTTGCTCATCCAAGACGGCATCGTCCTGCCCATGGCGTCTTCCAGTCTTCCCGATAATTTGCGGCAGGACATCCTCCAAGACCTAGGCCCCGACGTGACTGTCAAACACGCCACGAGCCAGACCCCAGCTACCAACTTGTGGGTGATGGAAGCACCTGTCTCAGGCTTGGGTCCCGGCGGCAGCGATCAATCCGTGGTCTCCGATGCGAACCTAGGGCTACCTTGGAAAGGAGCAATTCTGAGGTAGGCGGTTCCGATTATAATGCTTGTCAGTTACATAACCGTTCGAGGGCATATTGACACCCTGAACTTGCCCAGGTGGTTCTCTCTGGTACGGATATGGACCCCCTGGCTCGCTCCACGGCACGGAAAGACTCAGTTCGCAATCCAGGAGGACGCCATCGTGTCTGCCTTCCTAGGCCACGGTGGAAGGCATCTTGTCCTCCTCCCCATTAGCGGTGTCGCCAATGTCACCACCGTCTTGCGCAGCAGCGTTGATGGCCGAGTTATCCTCCGCGTGAGTGCCGTATATCTCGGCTCTTGACCCTCACTGGCAGCTTTTGACCCACCTGTTTGTCTTCTGGCTGACAAGCTTGACACAGACCCGATGTGACCGCGTGGACGATGGCACTACCAAGGTCGTGGCTGCGGTGGGAGAAAGCTTCGAAAACGCCCTGGCCGCGTGTGTGTACCATGCTAGAGACATCGTGCAGGCGCATGAGACGCAGCGCGGCAGCAAACTTGATCTTGCCAATGCCCAGACTCTAGCCGGAGACGTGCGTTCAGACTGGATGGAAGACTGGCATGATGGTCTCGGATTCTGTAAGATTCGACGGCACCACTTCTTTTTCCTTATGAACTTCCTACTGGGCCATCATGGGGCTCACGTCCTCTGAGCCCTTCCACTGATTCGAGGCTTCTTTAGGCACCTGGAATGGCCTTGGGCAACACCTGACGGAGGATGCAGTTCTCAAAGCCCTAGACGCACTCGCCGAGAATAACATCCGGATACGTAATTTGATAATCGACGATGGCTGGCAGGATATCGATCCTAGTGAGAATGGGCAATTCCAGTCTGGCCTGAATCGGTTTGAAGCATCGCCCGTAAAGTTTCCTCAGGGGCTGAAAGCCCTGGTATCAGCAGTACGCACCAAGTATCCTCACATACAGCATGTGTTAGTGTGGCACGCTCTGCTGGGCTACTGGGGCGGTGTGACTCCCACCGGCGAGATTTCACGCTCGTACAAGACGGTCGAGGTCTTGCGGCAAGAAGCCAAGCGCAGAAACCTCCCTCTGGGCGGAAAGATGACGGTACGATAACCGGGCCCGGTCGAACTACAAAGCCAAAGGTGCAGGGCATGCCGACTAACGACCTCGACCCCTGAACAGGTTGTAGCCAAGGAGGACGTCGACCGCTTTTACGACGACTTCTACAGTTTTCTGACTTCCTGCGGGGTCGACGGGGTCAAAACTGACGCCCAATTCGTGCTGGATACGTGGGTCGGGTCGACGGCCCGCCGGGAGCTCACCGATGCCTACCTAGACGCCTGGACGATCGCATCCCTCCGCTACTTCGGAAACAGAGCCATCTCATGCATGTCCCAGGTCCCTCATTTCATATTCTATTCTCAGATGCCTCGTCACAGGCTGGCCATTCCTGTACGGAACTCAGACGACTTCTTCCCCGAAATACCGGCCTCGCACCCTTGGCATGTCTGGGCCAACGCACACAACAGCCTGTTCACGCAGTACCTGAACGTGGTCCCAGACTGGGACATGTTCCAAACATCACACAGCTATTCGGCCTATCACGCTGCCGCTAGGACCATTAGCGGAGGTCCCGTATACATCACAGATGTGCCAGGTCGGCATGATATGGAACTGCTGGCTCAGTTGACAGGCGTGACGCCTCGAGGCAAGGCTGTCGTTTTTAGACCAAGCGTGTTCGGCAAGAGTATTGACGCCTACGTCGGCTACAATGACGACTCCTTGCTCAAAGTGGGAAGCTATCACGGTGGGTATCCTCCATGCTATCCAGCAAATGCAATCTATCGTCTGCTGTGCCTGTGCGACAGATAGCTGACTGGCATATCTCCCTCTCTCCTTAGGGGACTCTAGGACTGGCACGCCAATACTGGGCGTGTTCAACGTGGCGGCGAGGTCCATGACTGATATCATCCCCCTACATAGGTTTGCCGGAGCCGTGTCTCGGAATACCTATGTCGTACGTGCCCACACCACAGGGCGCGTCAGTGGACCGATGCGAACAACTTCGCCGTCCTCGATGTTCAGCGTCTCCCTCGAAGAAAGAGGATACGAAATTCTAACTGCCTTCGCTCTATCGACTTTCGTATCGCCTGGCGGGCCCCAGCTGCACGTGGCATCCTTGGGGCTCCTGGGGAAAATGACAGGTGCTGCGGCTCTAGTGTCGAGCGATGTCAAGCTGGAGAATGGACGCGTGGTTTTCGACATTCGCGTCAAGGCACTCGGGACCATAGGTATGGCGTTATCCCGACTTGCTCTTCCCGTCTACGGTTGTACCTTCTAGTCGTTGCTGACCAACCCGTTCAATGTTAAAGGAGTATACATCTCCAGGCTCCCCGAAATAGACATCGGAGAAGATTCCATCGCAATGATTCAGGGGGCTGTCATTCCTCGAGAAACAGTTGCTGTGTCCGAGCAGGATGACCACGTCCTGGCGGTCGACGTCGCAACCGCTTGGGCCAACATGGGGCTAGATAGTGGCTGGAGTAACGAGGTGCAGCTGGTGCTGTATATTGGCGTGGGGAAGCTGGGCTGGAGTACGACCATGTAGCGATAGACTGGTTTGGCCATTGGTGATGGAATGATGAACAAGGTCTCTCCCCCTGTCCGTTGAAAGATTCCACTCCGGGAAGCCATTCAGGCCAGTTCATTTAGACCCACTAATCATGGTGGGTCATTTAAACTCGGGCAGTGCTGCCGGACTCCAATAGGAAATCGCATGGAAAACATCAGAAGGGAGAAGAAACAACAAAAGAAAAAAAAGAGAGAGCACCAGGGCCGACAAAGAAACAGCAGCTCGGGTGTTGGTAGCGAGGTGACGAGTATAATACCATACTCTCCTCAGTGGTCGTTTGGCGTGTCTGATTGAATGCCAAGCTCTTTGGCGGCTGACGTGCACGCTGTCCTGCCGTGCCCAGAGGTCAAGCAAAGGACCTGGCCACTCGGTGGCCTCGCGGCCCATGGCCCCAATCAAAGACAGCTTCCTGGACCTCGAGCGCCATCGCCACGCGCTCGAGGATAATGCAGAAAGGCTCCGGGGGCTGCTGCAGCAGTGGCGCCTCTGGGACGCCGAGTACGAGGCCCTCAAGGAGGAGGTTGCCGAAAGCCGTGGGCCCGGAGACCTGGCGAGGATCCGCAGGGACTTTGAGGGGGAGCTCGTTACCAGCAAGGAGGTGGCCGAGATCTTTGGCGGCAAGACCAGCATCAAGCCGGCCGAGCAGATCACCAGCCAGCTCGACCGCCGCCTCGACTACGTGCAGCGGAACATCGACACGCTCGAGAAGCAGCTGCGGGAGGCTGAGGACAAGGCTGCCGTTGCCGGCGTCGTCAGCGCCCCGGACGTGCGCGACGACGACGGTCTGCCCATCACCGACATCGTCGAGGAGCTAGACGATGATGACAATGTCGTCTCGTACCGCCTCCAGGTGCCCTCCGATTCCCAGCCGCAGGTCCGAGAGGCCCTGAAGAAGGCGGGCGTCACGGTCCCCGAGCCTTCGGCTCCGGAAGCACAGAGCGGCCCCGTTTCCGACTCTCCTGATGCGTCGGCTGGCGAAGCTCCCGTCGGCGAAGATGTAGGGGCTTCTTCTGCGGCCCCTCCAGCACCGGTCGCGGCCAAGAAGACTGTGTCGTTTGAGGAAGGTACCAAGCCCGAAGCCAGCGCCAGCGCCAGCACTTCCTCGAAGCAGTCCCAGCCTCGGGCGCAAAACAGGCTCGAAGAAATCATGCGCCTGGCAAAGGAGCAGGAAGCCGCGGCGTCGCGGCCGGCTGTTATCCCCGAGACGGAGTCGGCCGAGGACGCGGCGCTGCGCCGTGACATGCTCGCGTACAGCATGTCGGAGATAGCCCCTGTCGTTGCGGAGCTCGAGCTCGAGGAGGGCTATTCAGATGAGGATGACGATGAGATGGGA
The DNA here is from genome assembly GCA_003049425.1 of Magnaporthiopsis incrustans. Classification (NCBI taxonomy): domain Eukaryota; kingdom Fungi; phylum Ascomycota; class Sordariomycetes; order Magnaporthales; family Magnaporthaceae; genus Magnaporthiopsis; species Magnaporthiopsis incrustans. The sequence goes on from PYSR01000069.1 coordinate 73,382, forward strand.
GAGTACGACTACTTCTACGACGAGGACGCCGAAGATGACGAGGACGGGGGCGAGGAAGATGGCGATGGCGACGGCGACGGCGACGGCGAAAGCGGCAGCGAAAAACGCCGCAGCCGCAGCTACCTGTCCCAGGAGTACAGGCAACGAATGCTCGAGCTTGAGAAAAAGCTCGGCGTTTCGGCGCCTGCCTCGGTCAAGGCATACCAGGATCAGGTGGTGAACGAGGCGGGAGTGGGCGACGAGCCGAGAATTGGACGTGTAACGGTGGCTGGCCCAGAACGTCCCGCGCCGTCCCAGTCTACCGACCCAACTCCGGGCAGTGCCGGGTCCGGCCAGCCAAAGTCAGCAGCGAAAGGGAAAGTTCGATTTGCACAGAACCCCGACATTGCCGACGAAGCGTCTCAGGCCAAGCCCACGGTCAAGCAGCCGCCAAGGAAGCAAAGCTGGGGCGGCGTCGTTGAGCGTGGCGCAGCGCCGACTTCCCCGGCCAGAAACCCCGCACAGGCGCCAGGGAGGTTTCTGGAGACCCAGGAGCCCAGGACGGCGCCGTCTGGGCCCGAGGGGCAGACGATTGCAGCGTCCATCGTGGAGCGCCAGCCGATCACGGCTGTGCGGGAGCCGGACGACCTGGACGCCAACTTGCTCCACCAGGAGGCCGCCGTCGAGTACCAGCGGATGCGCAACAAGCTTATACACAAGGGTGGGGGCTTCCTCAAGGAAGACACCTCGACCATCGTGCCCCTCGACGAAGCCGAGGGTGGCCCGAAGCGGGTGAGCCGGTTCAAAGCGGCAAGGCTATCAAAGCAATAAGAATACGATTTGGATCAGAAAAGCAACGAGCCGCCATTTGGTATCCACCTGAGTACCTGCCTATATGAGCGCCTATCGACAAGATGGGTACCTAGGTAGCCGGCTGGTATCTACAGAGGGTTAGATTATCCCGACTCACCCTCCGGCATGTCAACCTCAGACTCCCTTCTAGCCTAAATTGTGATTCCCACCCTGTGAATACTAGAAAACCACCTGAACGGTTGGCCATGATCATGACGGCGAGTTTCGCGTTACTGAATCTTTGCTTTGCTAAAGTCCATCTCCGGGTGCTGCTCCTGGAATTTCTTGAGGATGTCCATCTTCTTTTGCTCGTCCGACGTCGGCTTGCCAAGCTCCTTCTGGCGCTGGTCGTACATCATCTTCTCGACCATACCCCTGGTCTCGCCGTCAAGATCCGAGAGCTTCGAGTTCTCTGGGTTGATCTTGGTGACATCGATCTTGGGGGCGTCGGTGACAACGTGTGCCCACCACTCCATCTTGTTGATCTTGTCTAGGTGGATCTCGATGTTCTTGGTACCGTCCGGGTTGGGTGTCAGGGTCCATGTTGACTCGTCGACGCGGATCGCATGGGGCAGGTCTCCCTATAAATATTTCCGGGTTTGCTCGGGCCGTGTTAGCGACTATTTCCATCCTATCTTCTTCATCCTATTTCCTTCTTTGTCTTGGTTCTTTTTCCTCCGCAAGACCAGATTGCGCACATTTATGATAGGGTCCGCCCCCTTGACGCCAGCGTAGAGGTGCTGCTTCTTGAGCTCGACCTTGACGTCTTTGCCTTTGTAGTTGGCCGAGCCCTCGGGGAGCTTGATGACGACGTCAAGTTCGCCGATAGTCTGCGTCCACTTGTACGGGAGTGCGTCCTGCTCGGCCTGCTCCTTTGCGCGAGCAGCAGCCTCCTCGGCGGGCGTAGGCTCTGTTGGGGTGTGGCATTCGTGTTAGTCCAGCTGAGAGGAACGGCGCTGTTGGGAGGCTCGCTGTCGTGAAGCAATCCTACCTTTGTCTGTCATTTTTGCTGCAAGATTTTCAGGGACGGCTTCTGCCTGGAGAAGCAGAAAAAGCGAACGTGATTTTAGGCGGGGTTGGCCTTGAGATTGTAAATAAAAATTAAAATAAAAAAAATAAAAGAGCACAGGCGATTGAGAAGCCGTACGCTTCAACGGGCGGCTTCAGCACGGCGGGGCTCCGTGTTCGTGCTTGTGCTCTCGGCGCATGCGACAGTGGAGGGCGGGGAAGCGCAAACACGTCAATGGAAGCTTCCAGCTGGTGGTGCCTGCCGAAGCTGTTTGCTGACTGGCAGGGCAAACGGAGCCTGGTGCTACGCTGCGGCGCGGATCCTGAATCGCAGTTGGCGACCGGAGCTTCCCTATTGATCGCCGCGTTGAAGCCAGCGGATGCGCCCAGATTAGCCACATTCCGTCTTGGCTCATCCCGTCCCCAAACACGAAGCTGTCGCCGCCAACGACCTTCCCACCAAGCCTCTCTCTCCCTCTCAATACACCGTCAGGTGCCACGGCCTACAAGAGATTACCTAAAATATCGGCCGCGCCGCCGCAACGCTTCCTAGGCGCAACTGGCGGCACGCCGCCGCCCTTAGCAAGCAGCCATGTCGTCGCTCCTGGACCTCGATCACGACACCATGGGCGAGAAATGCCCGTCGTGCAATGCGCTGCGCTACCTGAACCCAGACATGGTGCTCAAGACCAACGAGAAGTGCTACCACCAGATATGCGACACGTGCGTGCGCCACAACTACGAGAATGGCCAGGCCCGCTGCCTCATCAAGGGCTGCGAGAAGATCCTGCGCATGCAGGACTGGCGCACCGCCTTCTTCGGCGACCTGGACGTCGAGCGCGAGGTGGACGTGCGCCGGCGCGTCGCACGCGTCTTCAACCAGACGGGCGACGACTTCGAGTCGCTGCAGGCGTACAACGACTACCTCGACATGGTCGAGACGCTCGTCTTCGACCTCGTCGGCACCGACCGGGCGAAAGCCACCGCCGCCGACGAGAACCTGAAGCGCTACGAGGCCGAGCACAAGGCCCAGATCGAGCGCAGCCGCCGCAAGGGCGCCGCGGCCGAGGAGCGCGCCCGCCAGCTGCGCGCCGCCGAGCAGGAGGCCGCCGCCGCCCGGCGCCGTGAGGCCCGCGAGCTCGACCGCGAGGAGCAGCGCCGCAAGCTGCTCGCCCGCGAGGAGGAGCTCGACAGCCTCGCCCGCGCCCCCGAGGGCACCGCCGCCCGCATCGTCGAGCGCCAGCGCGACCAGCACCGCCTCGAGGCCCTGGCCGACGGCGAGGCCCGCGACCTGCGCGCCGCCGGCGGCGCCCCGGGCGGTCTCTCCATCCGCGGCCTCAAGGAGAAGAAGAAGCCCACGGTCGAGGGTCCCTACGATCCCTTTGGCGGCCTGGACCTGGGCCTGTCGCGCCACCAGCTCCAGGACACATACCGCAACGACTGGCTCGAGCAGGCCAAGCGCCAGCCCTCGCACACCACGGGCGGATACAGCATGCAGGAATACTACGCCCGCGCAATGTTTGAGGCTTTTGCCGGCATCGCCGTCTTTGTCGAGGACGAGAAGGAGACGGGCTTGGTCAACAGCGGGCCCTCGGCCGCCGCCGTCGCCACCCTTGGTGCCTCCTTGGCCGCTGTTAAAGGCAGCGCCGGCCGGGCCGAGACGGGCGCCAGATAGAGGCCGGCCAAGATGGGGTGTTCGTCCGCAAGGACCTATCACTCCTAGCTGATGATGTTTTCTAAGCTTTTACGTTGTAGATATTCCCTTTTTTTTTTTTTTTTTTGCATCGCGAAGGCGTTTGGCGTCTCGCTCTTGTTTTTAGTTCATGTAGGCTGGCGATTAGGGATCAGCAGATACCTCGCTGCTTACGCCCATGAAGGGAACGAGAAAGGGAGAAATAGATAAAATTTCATTATATTTACCATTGCTCTCGACATGCTTTTTTTTTTTTCTCTTTTTTTTTTTTTATTCATGTTGCCTGCTCTGATGGACTAGAGCGCAGAGCTCGGGATCATTCGTATCAAAGTTTCCCGCCACACACCTAAGCTCATCGTCCCTAAACAAGTGCCGCTTTGTGATTTTACATGCAGAAAACTGAAGGACTACCTAGCGTCTGCGCTTGAGTTTCGTGTTGCTGTTTGGTGCTTGTGTTTTGTTGCTCGTGAAAGGGGAGATAAGCTATTTGGAACCAAAACAAGAGTGGTAAACTAACCAAAAAAAAGCAATAGAACCAAAGATATAACAAGACTAAAAATAAGAGATTGGTTAAAGCAGATCACCGATTCAACGCCGCGCTTGAGTGGGTGAAAAAAAAGGAGAATAGACATGGAAAATTGAGGTGGGGGGATAAAGAGCTCAAGTCTGCCAGGGACTCGAGGCCTGGGGTCGGGGGAAGACAGGGATGGTCTCCAGTTGATCAAGACCACCGCCCACTGGCTGCTGGTTGTGTTGCCAGCCCATTCCGGTAGAGTGATTCACAAAGGCACCCTGCCGGAAGGGGTTTGTGCTTCCAGTCGGCTGTGGCGCCATCGCGCCACTGCTGGTCGCCGGCCGTGGCATACCAACTGCGCTGGTCCTAGCGAAAGGGTTAGTGCCAGTGGCCATCGGCTGTAGAGACGGGCCCTGCGGGGATGGCGACTGAAATGGTGATAGAGACGCGGCAGACTGCGACATAGGCCGGGCAAACGGGTTTGTTGACTGTGCCTGTGCGGCTCCCATGGCTTGTGCTCCACCCATGGGCTGCTGCGTCATAAGGCTGCCGCCGGCTGGAGGAGCCGACGTGAGCATCGACTGGCGGAAAGGGTTGGTTATCTGCTGGCCACCGCCAGGCTGCAGGCTGGTGGCCTGCAGGTTCAGAGCCGAGAGCGTCCCGTTGGCCGGGAACGTGGCCACCGAGTCCTGAGGGATGGGTGCGAGCGAGCCCGGCTGGAAGGCGGGTTGAGCAGAATATCCACCAAAACCAGGGCCGACGCCACCAAGACCGGCGCCCGTATAAGCTGGCATCACTTGCTGTTGTTGCTGTCCAACGTCTCCAAATGTCTGCTGCTGCGGCTGTCCAAGTGGCGCGAAAGTCTGCTGCTGAAACGGATTCGTCGCCTGGAAGCCTGCCGGCTGGGCGGCGAAAGTGTTGGGTTGGAACTGTTGGCCCGTCGCCTGCATTTGAAACCCAGCCTGGCCGGCCCAGGGGGACATCTGAACCTGGGACGGCAGTTGCTGATTGGGCTGGACCAACATGGTCGTTTGGTTCTGCTCAATGGAATCGAAGAAATCGATTAGGTCCTGGTCTGGCCCCTTGCTGGCCGGCGCAGGGGCCGGCGCTGATGCGGTATCCTTCGTAGTTCCATTGGCGGCGCCGGCTCCCGAGGGCTTGCTGGCGGTGTTCTTGGGCCCGGACAGCTCGGCGCCAAAGGCCCTAGACGAGCTGGTGCCGCCGCTGCCGCCCTTGGACTTCTTGGCATCCATTTCGGCGAGATACTGTCTCCTATGCACTTCAAAGTCGGGATCCTTCAGGTACTCCTCCAGCTGCCGGCCGAGATTCACGGGGGCGTGGCGCAGCTTAGGAACCTCGACCCTGGTGTGATGCTCATGCTGCCTCGCGACGCTCAGATACTGGACCACGTAGTCCGTCTGTCGAGTGAATGTGCGGTAGATGCCCATAGCTCTTTCGGCGTCCACCTTGGACATCTCGAAAAAGTGGCCTGTAGAAGAATGGCAACATGAGCTGTTAGTCGATCGGGGGACTGGTCGCGGCGGAGCGCACTGGCCGAGTGGCTTACCGAGGATATTGATCATGGCCTGGTTGAGCACTTGGAACAAGACAAGCAGATCAAGAACCAACAGGCGGAAGACGGTCACGGTGATCTCGTTCTCCGGCTCGTTCTCCATCACGTCGCATTTGAGGAGGGCTGTGAGCTGGTGCTGGACCGTCTCTGTTTCCCTCAAAAGGCCCTTTTCGACCGACAGCTTCTCGAGGCGCGACTCCTTAGTACGCACCCAGTCGCAGTTGGTGTCGCGGTAGGCGCGGGCGCGCTCCGTGAGGTACTGGGCATAATGGCGGATGTTGCGTCCCTGGGTCTGGGCTGCAGAGCCAGGCGTTTGATACGAAAGTGTCAGCCTACCAGGTCGAGGCAATCGGCAACGCCCGTGCAGGCGCGGGGTAGTAGCGGCTAACCGTCGGAGAACATGCTTATCGCAAGCATGTTCCTATGCTTGGCGAGATATGAGAGAGTGACGTCGGGGGAGCCCTCGCGGATCATTAGGTGGACTGTGATCAGGCTCTTCAAGACGACGGTCCATGTCGAGTCTCGCAGGCGGTACTGCAGCGTGCGGAAGACCTCGCCAACGCCGGCGTCGCCCGCGTGCGTGGCGATGAGGATGTGTTCGATGTACTTGGTCTTTGGGGGCGCGGCCTGGGGCAGAGCAAAGCAAGGTCAGTCAGCGTCCAGCAGCGCACGGGGAAAGCGGCTGTTCAAGCGACCTCATCGGCCTTGTTTCTCGCATCCCGTCGCGCCCGGTCTGGGCCGGCCTGGCCGTCCCTCCAGCGACGGCAGCGACGTACCTTGATCTTGGTGGCCCCCTTGACCGACTTCTCGAACGAGCTCGTCATCTTACGCCTCTCCCCCAGCTGGGCCTGTATCGGCTGTCCGGGAGAGCCCGAGCTGGAGCCGATCGGTGTGTGAGGGCGCGTGCAGGAATGCGCGAGAAGCAGAGGCGGCGAGAGCGCGTGGCAGGATGCCCGGACGGATTCCGGTGGCGGAGGATGAAGCACCAGCCTCGAGCCTGTGTCGACTACGCCGACTGTTGAGGTGCGCTGGATACCTACACCGGGCAAAGAAATATTTTACCAGGTGACGGGGTTTCGGGCTGGCAGGGCTGAGTTAGCAAAGTGACGCAGCGGGTCGTCGGTCGTCGTTGGGCGTCCCGACAAGAGGCCCTTCAAAGCTGTACCCGTCCATCAGAACCAGCCAAAGCGCACCTACGGGCGGGTGTGGATTGGTGTCAGTGCCAATGCCCAGGGGTGTGGTTCGGCCGGATGCCAGGGTGCCGTGGCCCCAGACCAGTGCACCAGGTCTTTTGCCCGCTTTGTTGGCCGCTTCAGCAGAGGTCACAGCGCCGGCTCGTGTTTCTGGTGCTGCTTTGGTTTTTTCGTTTTCCGCTCTTTTTCGTGCTCGCGGTTCACGCAATCCGACGTGTCTACTGCCACTTGCGTTCATTTGACATCTCGCGTATCCATTGCCATTATCTCACATTTCACCCGCTTCAAGATTCAAACTCATCTCCCGTTTGATGCCCAAGGATAGACTAGGGGCTCGTCTCCCTGGCTTCAGGTTGAATTGCTTGACCGTGAAAGAGTTTGCCTGATTCTCCGAAGGCCCGCGCTGAGCTTGCCAAGCAGGATGACGAGTTCTGCCCGCCACGCTATCCTGTTTTCATAAATTCCTGGCCTGTCAGCCGCCCTTTATCACGCCGATTTCAAGCCTGGGAACAATCCCAACTATCCCAACGCCGCTGACACATGGAACGAACCGTAGCCCAAGCCCGTCGTCCGCACCTCAACATGAGAGTTTGGCTATCGTGACAATGGGTGAATTGCCTCTCGAGCTATCTGTGCCGGCCGATTGAATATTTCTGCCTCTAAATCAACTGGATACCAATAGGTACTTGCCTCCCAAGCCCGCTGGCTGGTCATCGCTCTAAAGCCCATGCAGGCCACACAGCTGCTAGCACGTGCCTCTGATACCAAACGCCTACTTTGCATAATCCTGCGCCATATGATCCACGCTTCTAGAGTCGAAACAACCAAGCCGTGCAAGCAAAGCCGCAGAACATGTGAGCAAATAGGTAGGCTCTTGGACCCAAAAGGCCATGCGTAGAACACCGATCAGGCACGCGGCCATCGCCGCGGGGGAAGCATCGGAAAGAAGCCAGAGGCAAGAAACAACATGCCAATGCAGATAAGAAAAAAAAAAGCCTTCCATGAACTTCAAGTTAGTCAGAGTTGCCTTCATTGCGTCCGATGTAAACAAGGTCGAGTGTGTCGAACGCTTATTTCATGGCCTTCGAGCATCCCTCCCCATCCAGCCACTTGAGCCCACGAGGGGAGAGCTTGGATGGTTCGGGAAGACGGAGACGACATCATATAACCACGCTGGCTTTCATCATCTGTTCGACACTGGTTAGCAGTCTGACGGAGCATGGTGTAGATTGGGACGAGGGGAGCGGGTATGAGCGGTGCGTATACGTACATTGTTTTGAAGTGGAAGGATGAAGAAAAAATAATCAGGTTGATGAGCCCAGAACGCGGCTGCTTTCCTTTTGTGCTAGGTATTTTTTTCTGCCACCACGGAATGCTTCACCGCTTTGAGTGGGCCTTGGCGGATCTCCAACTAGGTTTTTGGTGGCGCCTTCCCACCAGTGGGCCCAAAATTTAGGCCTTCGACACATCAATCAACTTACCAATTTTGGAAATTTTCCTCCTCAGCTGGATCAGCTCACCATTCCCATCCACCAATCATTTTCAGTCTTTAGTAGACGGTCTCTACGACTCGGGAAGGCTGCATCTATAACAGCAGGTAGCTGCTCTAGCTGTATGAACAGGATACATATTGAGATCCTGCGAATTATCATCTCCTGCTTTCCGCTTTTCTGGGCCCTACTCGAGAGAAATCCTGTCGACGAAACCTGTTCTCGTGGGGGGAGCCCCGTCAAGCAACGCTCCTCCCAGTTGTCAGATGACTCTCTCTGGCGTCGAATGAGGAAGCGCAGGTATTAAATAACAGATCTTCTCCGAATACTTATGTCTATGCCCCGTGATCCAGTTATGCTGGCTGACCTTTTCCTACAGACAATACCTATCGACCCGCCTTGTGGCTGGCTATTTGCCTCTTCGTTGTCTCGTCCCCGTGTCCTGTTTTCGGACGCAGCCTAGGCTGGCCACGAAGTGGTCCCCGCCTCGGTCCACGAATAGGACGGCTGTGTTGCTAGGCGCTTCCTCATGCCTCGAGTTAGTTGACCAGAGCTGATCATGACGACCCTCAGCCTTGCCTCAGCGAGATGCGCACTTCGCACCAACTCGCGAGCAACAAGCGCCGCCCTCGGCTTGCGGACCCGGACTCTCGCTACTACCCCCCTGTTCAGGCCCCACGGGCGCAGGTCCCTTTCCTCCCACTCTCCGGCGCCATACACGGCTGAGTTTTCCCAGAGCTGGGACGAGTACAAGAAATTTTGTGTGTCGACACTCGCCTCGTCCACCTCGCCCCTATTGCCCGTCGCGTGGCCGAACCGCCAGCTAAACGAGATATGCTCTAGTCAAATTTCCGCCAGCTTCGCCCGCCCGCGATTTCGAGCTTGGTCGAATAGTCACAGTTCACGGGTTCCTGTGCAAGCGTCGGGATCGTTCAGCAAAGCTCAGTTTTGTGGATGTCGCAGTGGATGACGGACCCAGGCTGCAGCTCTGCTCAGAATGGGACGAGCAAGATAGCCCAGCTCACCTAGCCCACAAGGAGCTCCGCTCGGTGCCTGCCTGGAGCCCAGTCTCTGTTACTGCCCGAGTGTCTGGCTTGGACCGATATGACAACAAGCCGACGCGGGCCTGGAATTCAAAGTACCCACCCGGAATCGATAAGATCAGTCTCGAGCTAGTCTCTATCCAGGTTCTCAACCCCTGGCCCAAGGATATCATCGTGTCGGAGGGCGTCCGGTTCCCGCAGACGGCCCGTCATCTCCAGTTACGCTTCTCGGATGACCTTCGCGAGAGAATTCGATTCCGGGAGCACCTGAAGTCCGTCGCAACAGACTCCCTCCGCGGCGAAAACCTCTGCGAGACTGAGACTCCCCTCCTGTTCAAGTCAACCCCGGAGGGTGCGCGCGAATTCCTGGTCCCAACCAGACGGCCCGGCCTTGCCTACGCTCTCCCGCAGAGTCCACAGCAGTATAAGCAGACACTGATGGCCGCGGGATTCGGAGGCTACTTTCAGTTTGCTCGCTGCTTCCGAGATGAGGATCTTCGTGCCGACAGACAGCCCGAATTCACACAGGTACGTCCTAATCAAGAACCTCACTCGCCCCGAATAGGTCTACACCAACGACACCAACACTTGTTAACCCTTGCGTTGCGACGTGCTTGCACAGCTCGACTTAGAAATGTCCTTTGTGACTGGCGAGGACGTGATGGCGACGGTTGAACGCCTTATAACGCGGTTGTACGATGATCTGACCTCAAACTTTGTGCAACACGTCGGCTCGACTGGAGGGGAATGGTATCCAGTTCGACGCGATCGGCAGCGAGTGAGTACACGCTATACTAGACTCTAAGATGCCTATCGGGTCCAAAACTGACACTGGCTTTTCCCCGGGCATCAGGTCCGTAGAGGCACGGCCCAAACGGAGCAAGAATACCCAGCTCTTGTCAGCGGTCCATTCCCCCGAATATCTTATCAAGATGCCATGTCATTGCACGGCTCGGACAAGCCAGATCTACGGATCCCTGGACAGGTGCGTACTCGCCCAGCGTCTCTGCTGGCTCTTCTGTAGTCGCGCCGCTTGCAAGTCACGCAGGGGCTGACGACCGACTAGATTGAACGAGTCGATAAGTATGACCTTGCGTATGATTTTATCAGCAAGATAACATCGCTCGATGATCCTATTGTTGAGTGCTGGCGGTGTAATTTCCCGGCTTCCAGCCCCAAAGAGACCCGCCAGTTCTTGATCAAATTCCTCGAGAGTCTCCCGGGCACGCTCGCACGTAACCCCGACGGGGAGCCTGTGGCTCTAATCTACGACAGCAGCAAGCCACTCCACGGATTTGCTTGTCTGGGATTCAATGGAGCAGCCATTTTCGCCAACGGAATGGAGGAGGGCGACTGTCTACTAATGCAGGCGCGGCCCAACCGGCCCTTTGAGGGCGGCAGCACCGCGCTTGGTGCCATGCGGGCCATGTTGTACAACGAAGCCGTGGCGGCAGGGCTCCTCCCACCCAACGAGAGGTTCGAGTTTCTGTGGGTTACGGGGTTTCCCATGTTCACGCCCAACAATGAGGTCGACCCTGGCCAGGGCGGGTCGGCCGGGTTCTCGGCTACACACCATCCGTTTACAGCACCTCTTACGTCAGAGGATTTCGAGCTGCTCGCGACCGACCCCCTTCGGGCCAAGGCGGACCACTACGATCTTGTGGTCAACGGGACGGAGCTTGGGGGCGGAAGCCGGCGGATCCATGTGGCGCACGTACAGGAGTTCGTGTTCCGTAACATTCTCAAGATGACGGACCAGGGGGTGGGCCAGTTCAGGCACCTTCTCGAGGCCCTTAGAGCAGGCTGCCCGCCGCATGCTGGGTTCGCCCTAGGCTTCGACCGTCTCGCGGCGGTTCTGAGCGGCACAACCTCGGTCCGAGACGTGATCGCGTTCCCCAAGACGATGAAGGGCGAGGAGCCGTTTGCTGGGAGCCCCAGCCCCATGACGGAAAGCCAACTGGAGACATATCATCTCCTCGTCAGGAAGGACGGCGGCAAGGATGCTAGGTAAACGGCGCAGCGCTTACATGTCGAATGCTATACATTCCTAGCCTCTAACTCACCCCCACTCAATCTTGCGCTTCCCCGCGCGTTATTCGAAGGACTATCCGAGCCTGTCAATACACACTTCCAGCTACTCGTAGACGCAAGTCTTACGCGCCAATATCTTTACATGTGCCGAGGTGGACCGGAGCGAGCTTTGCCGTCAGTTTGGTAGCATGAATCGATGCTACAGGGGAAAATGGTGTGGGTTCGAGACGCATATTCCCGCGCGCCGCTAACCACGTCTGCCGGCTTTATTGCTAGTGTATCATACATCTTGCGTGCCTAAGCCCGGAGATGGCGTTAGGGATTGGGTGCCCATACACACCTATTGCCTAGAGAGCTCTGAAGTATGAGAAGCACCTGAGAAACCACCAACAAATAGGACATTCAGCAAAGGAAAAAAAGGATACGAATTGTTGATAATGCGGAAAACACAGGATATGAAACGGAACAAAGAAGGTACGAAGAGGAAAATAGGAACCAATATATGAGAAGTACCTTGGTACCGCCCTCCTATTCTAGGGACGAGGTTTGACCCGCTCCCGCGCATCCTTGCACTCGACCCACTGCGCCCCCACCCAAATTGGTTCTAACCGTCTGCGCGCCTGTTAGCCTCGCTGATTGCTTCTTTGGATGTCGTCAGGTGTCACCAAAGACCCAACGGGTGCCCTTTGAACGTTCTGGCTGCCGGGAGACCACCAACCCGACTCTAGTACCAGCCCGCAGCATAGCTTCCTCTAGGTACGGTGCCACCTGTCGTGCTTCAATCCATATCGCATCTCAAATCCATATATCTAATCTAAGCGATCGCCTTTCCCCAAAGCCTAGCTGCATCGTTCGACTTGCTTAGTCGCAGGTGAACAAAGACCAACGCTTGCGTTGACCTCCTGCGACGTGCGCCTCTTTGCCACGACCACGACGATCCATGATCCATCCTTGTACCGAAAACGACTTCCCCGTCTGAAGCGACCGCTGCTGTTCACATTGGAGAGCCTTCGAAGTGTCTGGCGACCGTCGGTGTTCCTACCGACCGAACTTTTGCTGTGCCTAGTTCCTTGCTCGGCTCAAACCCCCGGACATCATGGACGATAAGGAGCTGCAGAGGAGCATCAAGGAGCTCGTGAAGGCGATCCCCACCGAGCCTCCGGAGGTGGTGATCCGGCTGCTCGAGAACCTGAAGAAGGCGTCGCCTTCCGAGGACAGTCTCCGGGTATGGCACTGTCCATCTCCCTTTGCGCGCGCTAGGATTATGCGAACGCGAAAGCGGCTGACTGTGCTACCCAGGCAACGCGAGCTGGTGTCGTGGTTGGCAAGCTACGATCCAACGCCGACAAGAGCATCGGGCGCGTGGCGGCCGAGGTGGTCAACAAATGGAAGAAGAGCGTCGAGGCCGAGAAGGCGAAGAAGGCGGGCCGCGGCCAGGGATCGTCGCCCGCCGCCTCGCCGACAACCGCAAGCGCCCCCGCACCGCCGCCGACGATGAAGAGCAGCAAGCCCTGGACGGGAGACGCATCCAAACGGAAATGGGACACGGATGGCGTCGACAAGAAGAGGACAAGCAGTGCGACGCGCGACAACATCATCGGCCTCCTCTACAACGGCCTGGCCTACATGTCGTATGCCCCCATCGACGACATCCTAGTCAAGGCCATCGAGGTGGAGAGCGCGGCCTTCAAGGCCTTCAACGGCGAGACCGCCGAGTACCGCACCCAGATGCGGTCGCTGCACGCAAACCTGAAAGCGAACCGCGAGCTGGCCAAGCGTGTTTTCGCGGGTGATATCGCCACCGACAGGTTTGTCAAGATGACGTCGGATGAGCTCAAGTCGGACCACCTCAAGAAGAAGGAGGAGGCGCTGGAGAAGGAGAACATGAAGAAGGCCCAGGTGCCCATGGTCGAGCGCTCCATCAGCGACGCGCTCGAGTGCGGCAAGTGCAAGCAGAAGAAGGTTAGCTATACGCAGGCCCAAACGCGCAGCGCGGACGAGCCGATGACCACCTTTTGTGAATGCACCGTCTGTGGCAACCGGTGGAAGGTATGTACAAATGTGCCCCAGCTATCCCCGTCCGCACTCGCGGGTCGTGCATGTCGCTCATCCTTCACTAGTTTTCCTAGTCCATGGCGCTTGGGGTTTTGGTGTTGTCATGCCTTCGCGAATCTTCTCGCCTACCTCCGCCAAGTCCGGGTTCCCAGACATCAACGTACACGATGTCAGAAATATCGTACGAATGTGTTAGATCTGGCAGCATCCCGCAGTGCGCGGTAAGACGGATTCTGGTAGAAATGTGGCAAGCATCATTTCCGCATCTCTGCGTGAATTTGGGATCTCCAATTTTTTCTTGTCCCAGCCCCTTTTTTCAAATATATTTCATCCAGTCGTTTCGCTTTCTCTCTTTATCGTCATTAATTAATTGTGACGAGCGGGCCAACTGGGACCGGGTTGGAGTTCAGCGGATGGGCAAGCCGTTTTTTCTTTTTTCTTCTTCTTGATTACCCCCCTGAAGCGCGAGGTCTGGCCCTCTAGATCTGATATGTGCATTTTCCAAGCGAACCATCTCTTGCATGGATCAGCAGAGGGAAAATGGCTGTGACCCTAGAGCGTTGGAGACAGGTAGTACTTAGATGATAATGGGCGGACTGGACCAGTATTGTACGACGAGCGAGATCTGGTAATGGATACGAGCGCGTCGCCTAAACTCTCCGCGTCGCTACAGGGCAGCTGGGCGCTGATCGGAGAGGAAGCCCGGTCGGACTGCATGCGTCCTTGTTCAGGTGACCTAGGGTCTTGTCTTGGAGGCAGGCCCATTCCCGGACTGTCCGTTTGATGAGCCTGCCACGCTCGGTGTTTCCAAAAGGGTAAAAAGGTCAGCAGGCCCGTCGTGGCGGTGCGGCTCCTCGAGCCCCGCGGCGGCGATTTGCTTATAGAAGCGACTAAGATGGCGCGAGCCAGAGTCGCACAGGACAGTGACTATCTGGCTTCCGCGAGGGAGCTTCCGGGCGGTCATGACAGCGGCCACGCAGTTGACGGCGCTACTGCTGCCGACGAAGATGCCGTCGTGCTCCACCAGCCAGCGGGCCATGACGCATGCCTGCTCGTCGGTGACGCGCACGGCATCGTCGATCAACTCGCGACCGGCCTCAAAGTTGGACGTGAGCCACTTGAGCCCAACACCCTCGACGATGGTGTCGACTTGTTGTCTTCGACGCGTCCCCTCGCGCTCCGAGGACGAATACATGACGCCGTGCTTGACCTTGTTGTACAGGCCGCTGCCTTGCGGGTCCGCCAGCACGATGCGGGTGGCGGAGAGGTTGGCCTCCTCCTTGAGGTGCAGTGCCACGCCCGAGATGGTGCCGCCGGTCCCGGCGCCGGCGACGAAGGCGTCGATCCGGCCGCCCGTCTGTTGGACGATCTCGGGGCCGGTCGTGGCCAGGTGAGCCTTGTAGTTGGCCGGCGACTCGAACTGGCCGGCGTAGAAGCCGACGCTGCCGCCGGGCGCAGCCGCGGCAGTATGGCTCTCGGCGCGTGCCCTGGCTAGGTTCACGAAGTGGCGCTTGTCGGCGATGGGGGCGACGGGAACGCGCTCGACGGTTGCGCCGAGATGCAGCAGCAGGTCCGACTTCTCGTGGCTCTGATCGTCGGGCATGCATATATGGGCGCGATAGCCCCTGGCGCGGGCCAAGATAGCGAGAGAGATGCCGGTGCTGCCCACGGTCCCCTCGTATATGGTGTCGCCGCGGCCCGGCACGAGCAGGCCGCGCTCCTCGGCGTCGAGGATCATGCTCAGGGCCACGCGGTCCTTGGGGCTGCCGCCGGCACCGTTGAGGAACTCGGCCTTGGCCAAGATGGTGCAGCCCGTGGCCTCGGACAGGCTGCGGAGCTTGATCAGGGGCGTGCCCCCGATGCACTGCTCGATGCCGTCTCTGACGTCAGCGCCCGGCGCCCCTGCTTCTGTGACAGCGGGGTGGCCGCCGGGTGCAAGGCTTCGCCGGTGCGGGTCGTCGGCTGTAGGCTTCTTTTTGCCCCTGTACCGCCTCTCCAGGCATGGGTAGAGGTCTTTGAAGCCTAGCGTGACCACCACGCCGGCCACGAAGGCAGCCGCCATTGCCGCGGTGCCATAGGCCTTGGGATGGTCCGACAGCGGCATTTTCTTTTGTGGTGCTGTTTCGTCGTCTTCCCTTCTCTCTCCCCCGCCTTTCCTTCACCTAGCCGGTGAGATGATGGGGTCCATTAGTGTGTTGGTACTGCTTTAAAGACTGCGAAGGCGTAATGGGGGGTTGCGGACAATGCCGAGGGAGCTTGAAGTGGAAAGTGGATCCATGATCCGTGGAGTCTGGTATTTTTTTTTTCCCACTCTTTCCTCCTTGAAGCTGCAATAGCTTTGGGCGGGAGGGAGCTTGGGCCAAGCCATCGAAATTCAATGCGCGCGCCGTCGATCAGCAGTAGCTCTTGACCTGCGGCGGAGCAGCGGCAACTATATCAGCCTTGCACCCCGCGCCAGAGGACTGTGTCAGCCTGTGATTTCGCCCGGAATCCGCCCACATCTCCCGCCATTGAGCCGTGCTCAGCTTCCAGAGGACCCCTCCTCTTCGGGCACCTTTGGTCAAGGCGGGGGGTGGTGAGAAAGACAAGCTGAGGGCCTACGTCACTCTGCCCCTCGGGGTAGTATGCTGCTCTGCGGCTTCCGCCCGGACATTGCCGCCATGGATTCGGCTATTCTAGCCCAGCTGTTCAAGAAGCTGTTCAGCCACCCCGCATGCGCCAGGCAACCCAGGCTGGCGGCAGCGGCACGTCCCTTTGCGACATCGAGGACATCGGCTTCGGGGAATGGGCATCGGCCGCATACCGCCCACTCAAGGCATCGCCACCGTGCCGTGTGTGCCGGGCCGCAGACGGGGACGAGGGGCTTCGCAAGCCACCGCGGGCCCAAGTCGACGGCGCGAGCCGACGCCCACTGGCAGCAGCGCACCGACATCTTTACGGCAGACCGGTCTGGCGAGTTCGATAGCTACCCAACCGTCACGGCTGCCGAGCTGCGAGGGCGCAGGGAACGCCCGCGGCGGGTGAAGATGCTCACGCGCGACTTCATCGAGGACAGCCTATACAACCCCAACTACGGCTACTTCTCCAAGCAGGTCGTGATCTTTAGCCCTGGAGAGCCCTTCGACTTCACACGGCTGCGCGATGAAAACGCCTTTCACAAGTTGCTGGGCCAGCGCTATACCGACTTTGAGGACCGGCTCGATGCCGACAAGCCCTCGGACACGCGACAGCTGTGGTACACCCCGACTGAGCTCTTCCGCCCCTACTATGGGGAGGCTATCGCCCGCTATCTTATGGCCAACTACATCCTGTCGTCGTACCCCTACCACGATCTCGTCGTATACGAGATGGGCGCTGGCCGCGGTACCCTGATGCTCAACATCCTCGACTTCATCCGCGACACGGAGCCATCTGTCTACGACCGCACAAAGTACCGCATCATCGAGATCTCGTCTAGCCTGGCAGACCTGCAGTCTCGCCAGCTGCTGAGCACTGCCACCTCGCGCGGTCACGCCGACAAGGTTGAGATCATTAACCAGTCCATCTTCGACTGGAACCAGCCCGAGCCCGACCCTTGCTTCTTCCTCGCTTTCGAAGTTTTCGACAACTTTGCCCACGACTGCATCCGCTACGACCTAACCACGGAGCAGCCCATGCAGGGCACTGTCCTAATCGACGACCAGGGCGACTTCTACGAGTTCTATGCTCCTCGCCTCGATCCTCTCGCCGCACAATTCTTCCGTGTCCGTCATGCCGCCACTGCAGGCCGCCATCCCGTCCCATATCCGGCAAACCGGCTGCTGCGCTCCCTGCGCGCGAGCCTCCCCTTCGCCGCCAACCTCAGCTCTCCCGAGTACATCCCTACTCGGCTCATGCAGTTCTTTGAAGTCCTGGACCGCTACTTCCCTGCCCATCGCCTTGTCACGAGTGACTTCCACTCCCTACCAGACACAACCCCTGGCCTGAACGGTCCCATCGTGCAGACACGGTATCAGCGCCGTCCAGTGCCCGTGTCAACACCGCTGGTACGACACCAGCGTTTCCTCGGCTTCTCCCCTAATCCTCTTCCAAGCTAATGAAATAAACCGTCCATTACAGGTCCATCAGGGGTACTTCGACATCATGTTCCCGACCGATTTCGGGGTGACGGAAGCGATGTATCGAGCGATCACCGGAAGGCTAACCAGAGTGTCTTCTCATGAGGACTTTATGCGCCGCTGGGCTTACATTGAGGAGACACAGACTCTGAGCGGAGAAAACCCGCTCTTAAGCTGGTTTAAGAATGCCAGCGTAATGACGACCCTGTAAATATATGGCGTTTGATATGCATGTGCATCAACAATAGACGGCTTCATACAAGTAAGTGGTCGTCGAAACGGCGGAAAAGATGCAAGCAGTCGGGATCAAGAGAACCCCACGGAAAAGACAGCGTCAACAACGTAGCGCGACTTTCGGGGGGCGAATAGGTACAGTGGGCAAAATCAGGCAAGGTCGGCTAGGACAAGCGACGATGACGGGCCGGGCGTGCATTCGAGCCCGTGCTATAATCAGAGTCGATGCTGAATCGCCCCTGATTCGCGTCATCAGCCTCGGCATCAATGTTCATCAGGCCGATGCTTTCCTTGGGATCCCCCCGGCTTCGCCTGCCCCGGCCTGAGCCAAGCTTTTGGTACCCTCCGCGACGCCCGCGGCTCATGATGTTGCCCAGCCCAATGCTCCGGTACTTCTTGCCCCACACGAGCGTGCCGACCAACATCAACGTGATAAAGGCAAATATGATCGGCAGGCCAATGTACAAGGCAGGGCCGGATGGGGGTGTCGACGGGGGCTGCCTGAAGGGCATGGCTTTTGTGACATAGACGTCCGGGCCCCTGACTGGTGCATGGCTAGAGTTGCCGACTGGCAGCGTCCGAAGGCCTATGCTGATGTTGACGCCGGGCGTATGTTGTATGAGCTCGCTGTCGACCGACCAAGCATAAAACGACTTGGTGACTTGGATTGGGGAGGAGGCGAACGCATCCTCTTTGGATAAAACACCGTTTGTCGCATTTCGGTGGCTGCCAAAGACAACTAAGGTTGTGTTGCTGCTGGAGAAGAACGCCGGGTCCCAGGTAACTGCGCACGAAGGCAAGATATCAGAATCACGCTGGAACCAAGCGACGTACGTATCGCGCCTCAACCTTGGTCTTGGATAGGCGGTGAAACCTACTGTAATATGTGGTCCCAGGGTGCAATGTGCTGCCTGGGGTAGGGAAGCAGAAGGGAGCGCCCAGCCCAGCCTTGTTGTGACAAATTGGGAATGCACCAGCCCCGTTCTTCGAGCCGGCGTCTGCGGTGGGCAAGGACCGACCAGTGCTCGTCGTGACACTAGAAGGAGAGGGGACAAAAAAGGTGGTTAGCTCCAGAGACCTTACGACGTCGGTGAGGTCGCTGCTGTCCAGGGACATGTGGTATGGTGTAACGTACTACCCGTGGATTATGTTCGTACGGACCGTCGCCGTAAGTTCGAACGGGGGTGCATCAGACACTGCTGTCGGCGTCCCGCTGACAGTGCTTATGACAGGAGTTATCGTCTTGGGGACGCCCGAATCGTCGACGCTGACCCAGAGGTCGCCCACAGCCGCCACGCCATGGCACAAACGTAGGGTTAGTAGCCCCTGAACGGCAAGACTTGAGCGGAACATCCTTTGGAGATTACTGGCTATAATGGCAGGAAACGGCAACAGGACGGAAATCCGGAGGTCGAAAGATCGTGGAGCAATTTCAATTTCTGGTCGCCAGCCTTGTAGGTGGGACTGTCGGTGTGTGTGTGTACCTAGAGAGGTACTATTTATCTTCGGCTTGGTGATGCTTTTGTCGCGTCCCGAGCGCGTCGTTGATGAATTACGGGCAGCTAAGCCTGGCAAATGGGACGGCATTGCTAATGATCAGCCCCATAAAACATGGTCCGGCATCCAACTTGGGACCCCACCTCCAGAGACATTTCGAGCGGAATTTGAGCTTGGAGTGTGTATGTGCATCGTTGCGGAGACGCAGGCACAGAACCTTGCAGGGGCATTTTGTATAGGCAAAGTGAAAACAACCACAGATGTAAATTTTGGAGGCAAAAGTGCGAGTTGCCCCCCTTGACCGGCGGGGCACGGACCCCCTGAGATTCTACCTTATCACTTATCGGCACGTGCACTAGGCCGGGGGTTGCCGCGTTCTGAGTGTCGGGCGGCTGCTGGTGGATGAGAAAGCCGAGCATGTCCTCAGCCCGCCCCCATGCTCCATCCCTCAGCAAACCTGCACCTGTCGCGGCGACCGAAAAAGAACGATAATGGTGCCTGCTGGAGCACTCACGGAGAGCTTGTCCCATCGCTCCAACCGCTGCTGCCGCTTACTATAGCGTCTTCACCTTGATTGTTGTGTCCTGTCTGTTTGACGTCGCCATCGCCAGTCGCACGTTTGCGCCCGCGACCCCCTTCGGCAGCCTCACCTCGATTTCTTCGGCAGACAAAGGGTATGTCGGAGCTGCAGTCCTCGCGTCGCTGCACACGACGCACAGCTTGATCGGCCCTGCCCACCCCTGCGAACTGCGCAACTCCCAATAAAGAGCTCAGCTGTGAAATAAAACCAAAGACGACTAATAACACTAATCGTTCTTTCGGCAAACAGTCACATCGCGCTCTTGAAGTTCGTCGCGCCCCTTTGCCGCCGCCCAGGCACGTCATCGCCGGCAGATGAACTCCCAACAACCACACGCTAGCGGCTTCGACCGCGAACGTGATCGCGACCACCGCGACCGTGATGCTGAGGAACAGCGTCTTCGCCCCCTCCATCAAGATGACACGCCTCACCACGACCGCGACCGCGAGCTCTCGGACCGCCAACAGCGCGACAGAGAGCCCTACCAGCCCGGCCCCCCTCACCACAGCTCTGCCGGCTCCTTGCCCATACACCAACCCGTCGCATCTCGCATTTCGGGTGTCATCCACAGCCCTGGTGGCATCCTAGGCGCCCACAACGGGGCTCCGGCTGCCAGCATCGGGCTGGGTCCGCCTTCTGGACCCCAGGGGCCTGGCTTCGCAGGTCCTTTACACAACGAACCTGGTCGCCAGGTCCCACAGCACTCCGGCAATAATCCTGCGAGCCAGCAGCACCAGATGTTTGCGCCCATCCCCTCGGCGCCGGCCGCTCCTGGCGGCCCTGGGCCAGCTGCGGGCAGCCCCGGTGGCGGCGTCTTTGGCGGTCCACTGCAGCCCGAGAACTCTCGGGCCTCTGCGCAGGCCCAGTTTGGAGTCGGCGCCCCCCAGGCCGCCCATGTCAACTCGTCTGCTTCATCGGGTGGCCTCGCCCAGGGCCAGCAGCCAATTCTCAACGACGCTCTAAGCTACCTCGATCAGGTCAAAGTTCAGTTCCACGAGAAATTGGACGTTTATAACATGTTCCTGGACATCATGAAGGACTTCAAGTGCCAGTCGTAAGTGGCTTCATCTTATCCCCCGGCCCACCGTGACGTGTCTGCCATTGGCTGACCTGGACCAAAGAATCGATACACCAGGTGTTATCAGCAGAGTGTCAGAGCTCTTTGCCGGCCACCCAAACCTCATCCAAGGCTTCAACACATTTCTTCCCCCTGGCTACAGGATAGAGTGCGGGCTGGAAAATAACCCGAATAGTATTCGCGTCACGACTCCCTCGGGCTCTACCATCCACTCGATTGGAGCGGGCAAGGCTTCGCAGCAGCAGCAACAGCAACCACCGCAGCAGCAGCAGCAAATGGACGGCACAACAGTGCAGCACGGCCCAGCTAGCACCTACGTCGGTCATGCTCAGCGCCCAGGGAACTGGCAACCTCCGGTACACCACAGCATAGAAAGCCCCGAAGCACAGTTCAGCGCCCCAACTCAGCCCGGGCCGGGAGGCTTCAGCCAGCCAGGTGCGCCCGGCGGCCAGTTTGATGGTCACAGCCCAGCGCACCA
This sequence comes from Magnaporthiopsis incrustans, assembly GCA_003049425.1. Lineage (NCBI taxonomy): Eukaryota > Fungi > Ascomycota > Sordariomycetes > Magnaporthales > Magnaporthaceae > Magnaporthiopsis > Magnaporthiopsis incrustans. Next base: position 94,777 of record PYSR01000069.1, read on the forward strand.
GCAGCGTGTCGTCGGCCAAGGCCAGCAGCCGGCTCCCGCCGTGCCAGGACCGAGCTCTGTGCCCGCCCAGCTGGTTAGGAACGCTCAGACCCCGACCCCAGTCGCTCAACAGTCCGGACTGAATGGCGCTGCCGGTCAGCAAGCTGGGACCCGCGGGCCCGTCGAGTTTAACCATGCTATCAGCTACGTCAACAAAATCAAGGTATGTTCTCCCTCTCGCTCGAGGCTTGTGCATCTCGACCATGCCCTCGCCGCTGACTGAGATTTGACCAACAGAACCGTTTCCAGGACAAGCCGGAGATCTACAAGCAATTCCTCGAAATACTCCAGACGTACCAGCGCGAGCAGAAGCCGATACAGGACGTATACGCCCAAGTTACGACGCTCTTCCACACAGCCCCGGACCTCCTGGAGGACTTCAAGCAATTTCTACCCGAATCCGCGGCCCAGGCGAGAACCGTCGCTGGGCAGCGCCATGCCGACGATGGCGCCCTGCTGAACCACCTCACCCAGATCCCACCACCGAGCCACTCGGCAAGGGACGGCCCCAAAATGCCGCCGGTGGGCAATTTCGCCGTTCCCGTCAGTGCGAGCAAGGAGAACAAGAAGCGCCCGCGGCCCGAGAAGCAGCAGGTGTCGGCAGCAACCCCCCAGGCGCAGGCCTCGCCAGCCGCGAGCACCCCCTCAGCCACGGGCGTCGTGAACAAGCGGGCAAAGGTGTCCCACAAGTCGACCTTGGAGGCCCCGTCGATCGAGCCCTCGCTGACTCCCGTCGCTCCTGAGCCACTCGCGCCCGAGCCGCCGTCATCGGTAACGCAAGACAAGGCCCTGGCCAACCTCGACCGCATCAAAAAGCACATAGGCAACAGGACGACGTTGCACGAGTTCCTCAAACTTATCAATCTATTCACCCAAGGGCTAATCGACAAGAATGTTCTGGTTCACAAGGCGCAGCTCATAATCGGAGGCAACGTCGAGTTGATGAACTGGTTCAAGGACTTTGTACGGTACACTGGGGATGATGAATTGGTGGAAAATAAGCCTGAACCACCCAGTGGGAGGGTCTCACTAAGCAACTGCCGTGGATACGGGCCAAGCTACCGCCTACTACCGAAGAGGGTTAGTACCACAGCTCCTAGACGTCGCTGCACACCCTGCTAACACGAACTTTTGCTCGATCAGGAACGCCTCAAGCCGTGCAGTGGCCGCGACGAGCTCTGCAATTCCGTCCTGAACGACGAGTGGGCCTCGCATCCGACTTGGGCGTCAGAGGACTCCGGCTTCGTTGCGCATCGGAAAAACGCCTTCGAGGAAGGGCTACACCGGATAGAGGAGGAGCGCCATGACTACGACTTCTTCATCGAGGCCAACCAGAAGTGCATACAGCTCCTGGAGCCCATCGCGCAACAGATGCTGACTCTATCGCCTGCCGAGCGGCAAAACTTCCGAATGCCCCCTGGCTTGGGTGGCCAGAGCACATCGATCTACAAGCGCGTTCTTAAAAAGGTCTATGGATCGGAGAAGGGTGCAGAGGTGGTTAACGACATGTTCCAGCACCCCTTCACCGTGGTTCCCATTGTCATGGCTCGCCTCAAACAGAAGGACGAGGAGTGGCGGTTCAGCCAGGTATGTGCCAACCCCGATCAGCCAGTTATCACAACGCCACGGGGCAGGTAGCCTGACTAACATAACACTTTGCTTGTTGCAGCGTGAGTGGGAGAAAGTGTGGCAGAGCCAGACCAAGACCATGCATCTGAAGAGCCTCGATCACCAGGGAATCCAAGTCAAGTCCAACGACAAGCGCAACTTCTCGGCTAAGCACCTCGTGGATCTGATCAGGACCAAACACGAAGAGCAGAAGCGCCTGCGAATCAACAAGGGTAAGGCCCCTAGGTATCAGTATCTTTGGTCCTTTGCAGACCAGGGAGTGCTTCTGGACCTTATTAGGTTTATGGTCCTGTATGCCATGAACAGCGGCCAGCACGGGGCGTCCGAAAAGGATCGCATCTTGGAGTTTTTCGAGACTTCGATCCCGCAGTTCTTCGGAATTCACCCCGATCAAGTCCGTCAGCACCTGATTGATATCGATCGCGATGCCGGCGAGGAGGAGGCCGACGACAGCGCGCCCGCGGAGCTCTCCAACGGTCGCAACCGTCGTAACGGCAAGAAGTCGGATCTGCTCCGCGGTCTCCTTGACCCGGGCCGAAACGGTAGCAAACCCCGGAGCCACAACGAAGATAGCGCCGCCTCGGCTAGCAAGGAGACGACGCCCGATGTGGGCTCGGCCAACGAGGAGGATGCGGCCGATGCGCCAGAGGACGGGCTAGGGGCGGATATTGCCAACGACCGCTGGCTCCCCACGGTGCCCGGACCGGTGGTCGTCTCGGGCAAAAACCCGGTCCCGGGGATGGACGCAGAGCTGAAGGCAGACGGCTTCTTCCCTCGACCCTGGTACAACTTCTTTTGCAACCAGACAATCTTTGTCTTCTTCAGCGTGTTCCAGACGCTTTACAAGAGACTGAAACAGGTCAAGGAGAGCAAAAGCAGCGTCTTGGAGGAGATCCGACGAGAGAAGGCGGACAAACCGGCCCAGCAACTCGGTCTCGTGCACGACGAGATGAACTACTTCGACGACAACGTCGAGACCTTTTGGCCGCGCACTGTGGAACTTATCGAGGACTACATCACGGGAGAGATTGACGAGAGCAAGTACCAGGATGTCCTGCGCCACTACTACCTCAAGAGCGGATGGACTCTTTACACTATCCAGGACTTGCTCAAGACGCTCTGTCGCCAAGCCCTGGTCTGCAACAACTCGGACTCAAAGGAGAAGACGCCGGATCTCGTGCACCAGTTCCTGGTTGCTCGAAGCCAGGAGGAGACCAGCTACCAGACCGAAATCAGCGCCCGCAAGTTTGCTGAGAAGTGCATCAAGGACGGAGAAATGTTCCTGATTACCTGGGTAAGTGACTGCTCCGCCCTTCACGCAAATACGGCATGTCTCCCAATGACTGACCACGGTCCCGCGTCCATCCTACAGGCCCCAACCAGCAACGAGGCCAGCGTGCGGTGGCTCCAGAAGGATGACACCACCTTCCACATGGAGGAAATGGAGCCTGCAGAGCGTTGGAAGTACTACATTTCGTCGTACATGCGCGTCGAGTCCACTGAAGGAGTCCCTAGGTCTCGGCTCCACAAGTCTCTCCTGACGCGCAACCTGCCGACCAACGACGCCGACTCGGACGACGGTCATATGCCGAAGCCCATCGCATTCCACGAAGGGCTGACCCTCCGAATATGTCTCAACTCGTCCAAGATCGTCTACGAGAAGAACACGTCGGAATACTTCGTCTACAACACCATGCCCTTGGCCGAGGATGAACGGGCGAGGCGACAGGAAAGGGCCGCCTTTGAGGCGGACCGGCGTACGCAGCAGTTCCGAGAAAAAATGATAATGAACAATGCCTGGATGAAGGACATGAGCCAGGATGAAGTGCAGGGAATCAACGAGGACTTTCAAAAATGGGTCAAGGACGGCGCCCTGCCCGGCGGAACAAACGGTGGCGAGATCGACGTTCCGATGACTGCCTAGTCAGCATGGCCTGACCCTGTGCCTCTTCTCTCTCTCCCTCCATCTCCCTGACTGGGTCCTAGCCTTCCGTGCTGTTCTTTGGGCTTGTCTCGTCTCTACATATACCCGGCTGCGCCCTGTCCACGTTTTCTTTTTGTCACCCGGTTGTGGTTGGTGTTTTCGATTTACTTCCTCTCTGGCTGTATCCGATGCTGTCTCCTTGTCATCAGATATCTCCACTTCTTGGCCATTTTTCTTGGCCCTGTCATATTATTTATTTCCTTTCGCACTTTTTCCTTGCCTTTTTCTTTCTTTCTTGTCTCATTTTACACTCCCAAGTCTTGTTGGACCCATTTCGATCTACTCCGCACCCTTTACTAGGGGTAGACTGACAGCTGTCAGTGGCGGCGACTTGGCTGGTTTGCCGTCTTGAAATTTTCGCGACGAGAAAAATGAGACTGGTCCGTCCACTTTCCTAAGGCGGAATCACCGAGATACTGGCTTTGGCTCTGGAATCAGGATTTCACGCCTGATTTATTAGTTCAATCACCTCTTTCAACTTTACGTATCAAATTATTAGCGTTTAGAACTAATGGAATCGGATTCGTAACTCCCCCATTTTTAGCACCGTGAGCTCAACCTAACTTCCTAGCCTATTACCTCGGACGTGACGCCCAGTGTCTCTACCAGATATTTTGACTGCCAACACGAGCCAAACCCCGAGCGTCGTCTATTATGTATCATTTTCCATCTCTAATCGTAGGCGATTAGGTAGCGTGGGACGCCGCCTCATAGTCGGTGTATGCTGTTTAATATTCTGTTGTTTGGCCTGTGATCTTGCCATTCATCGTCTCTCTTCGCTGCCCAATCAACGACAATAGCTAACCGCGATTTGGTGTTCAAGGACGGGGAGTGGGCGTCATTCGACACTCGGCGCATGTATCGCCCCCAACCTTACTTCTCCAGGTCAGGCGCTCATTGCAGGTTTTCGATAACAATGGCAGAGGCGCCGCCGCCGCCGTTGCAGATACCAGCACAGCCAATTTTAGCCTTCTTCTCGCGCAGCACCGTGGTGAGGGTAGTGACAATGCGAGCGCCCGAGCAGCCCAGTGGATGTCCAATGGCGACCGAGCCGCCAAATACGTTGACCGTCTCCGGGTCCAGACCGAGGAGTTTGATGTTGGCGAGCGCGACAACGGAAAAGGCCTCGTTGATCTCGTAGAAATCCACAGCGCCCTGCTCGAGACCGGCATGCTTGATAGCCTTGGGGATCGCCAGAGCGGGCGCAGTGGTAAAGCGTTCGGGCTCGCGTGCAGCGTCGCCCCAGCCCAGGATCTTGGCTAGTGGCTTGATGCCGAGTTCCTTGAGCTTCGCCTCCGACACGAGGACGACGGCGGCGGCGCCATCGTTGATAGGGGAGGCGTTTGGGGCAGTGACGGTGCCTCCACTGGGCAAAAATACGGGCCGGGCGCCCCGCAGCTTGTCAACGTTCAGATTCTTGACCTCCTCATCCCGCTCGATGCGAACCGGGGGCTTGCCGCGGCCACCGCTGACCTCGATGGGAGCAATCTCAGAAGCGAAGACGCCGGCCTCGGTGGCGGCCTGGGCCTTCTGGTAGGTCTTGATGGCGTAGTCGTCCTGGGCCTCGCGGGAGAAGCCATGGTCAGAGCTGCAGAGCTCAGCCTGGACGCCCATGAGGTCCTGCTTGCCGTAGGCGTCACGAAGACCATCTTTTTGGATGCCATCGACCAGGGTCTGGTCGCCGTATTTGGTGCCGGACCTCGAGTTGAGCAGATAGTGTGGGGTGTTGGACATGGACTCGGTGCCGCCAGCAACAACGATAGAGGCGTTGCCCGTCATGATGGTCTGGGCACCGAGGATGATGGCTTTAAGGCCCGAGGCGCACACCTTGTTGACCGTGGTGCAGACAACACCCTTGGACAAGCCGGCGTTGATGGCGCACTGGCGGGCGGGCGCCTGGCCAACACTATCATCCGAAGAAGGATCACATTAGTCGCACGTATCGCAGGAGAACCAGGCCTAATCGTCCCATGTAAACTTACTTGGCCGACAGCACGTTTCCGAAGAAGACCTCCTCGACATCCTCCGGCTTGATCTCCGGCACACGTTCGACAGCAGCTGCAAGGAGGTGGCACAGGCACAAGAAACACACGTCAGCAAAACCCATATTCCCATTGAGCTAGGCAAGGGCGCCGGAGAGTGGTTATGGTGGGGGTACCCTTGATGGCATGGGAGCCCAGCTGGATGGCGCTCAAGCTGGACAGGGAGCTATATCAGGTGTGCGTTGTCCGCCGCTGGTCAGTCCGCCGTGGTGTTGGTCGTCGGTCGATCCGGATCGGGACTACCGATGCGAGGATAAAGGAGGGCGGGTGAGGAGGATTTGTCCGACATACCCCAGGAACGAACCCACCGGGGTCCTGGCGACGGCCGCGATATAGACAGGCGGAAGTTCCGGCATGTTGGACTGCGCTCGGAGGGCTTGGGAAGTGTCTAGTCGGTGCCGGATCTGGGTAAGGAGATGGGCGTGTGGACTTGGCAAGTGTGGTGGAAGGGAAGGGGAGGAAGTTTAACGTCTGCTGCCGCCCGGTATTAAAAGCGGCGCTGTTGGTAGCAGTGACAGGGGAAAAAAAGTGTTGAGGGGCGGCCAAGCAACCCCACCAATAATGTTCGCGACGGGCGGCCGAGCTGTGTGGTCGAGCTATCAGCCAGTTGCTACACCCATGCAGCTGCCCACCTAGTTTTGGTGCCCGAGAGCCAAACTGAAGACGAGGCGGAAGGGAATACCAAGCAAAAAAGCCCGGTTGAAAAGTTTAGGTGCTGTCAAAACTACGGGCAGTGGTACAGTAACCCGACGAGCAGACCAAGAGTGAATATGCATCCAAAATACCACAGCTATCCGAAAGAACTGGCACACCGCCTCGATAAGGGAGCTGCGATGGCTACCAGATATCGACTTTCCTCGGTACGGGCCCATCGTACCCAGGTAAGTAGGTAGCCTAACCTAGGTACCAAGTCGCCCAGAAAAAAACAGATACACCAAAAAAAGTAAACCCGGCCGAGTAGAAGAGATAGGAAATAAGAAGGGATAGGAAATATAATGAGATGGGAAATAGGAAAGGATAGGAAATAAAAAAGTAAATAGAAAAGGGTTTTTTTTAAAGGGAGGTTGTTTATTGCTGCGTATGTACCTAATGAGTGGCTTTTTTGGTGTATCCCTTTTTTTCTGGTCTGCGTGGTACGTAATGCGTCTCCGTCTCGGCCATGGAGGGGCACGCGCCGTCTGGCTGCGTGTGTGCGCCAAACGGCTGGAGGTTGGACCCGCCATAGTCACTCACACCTCCAAGGCTAGCACCTCCTCGACAGCAGCTGCAGGTACCGGCAGCTGCTGTGGCTCATGTAGAACTAAGTGGCACGGGCGGATGGACAGACGCGCACCGATTGAGGCTGCCTTCTGATAAAAGGGAAGGCTGCGCCGATCGTCGCTGGTCAGCGATGGATGCTGGCCGTGATGGTGGGCCCGGCGCTGGCGTGTGGGGATAAAAATTCAGGTGGGCCCAAAGCTGCCCGCCAATCCGCCCAAAGAAAAGTTTCCCGAGGCGCGTCAACCACCCACCGCAGCCAACGCGTGCCGAGCTTGCGGTTCTCAGCCTTGCGTCTCGTACCCCGTCTTGCACCCAGCGACATCAACACCTCCCGCACCCGCAAGTCCTCACAGTCACGGCTGTGTTCTTCTGAATAGCCTAACCTTTTTCTTGCTCTACCACATCTCATCGAGCTGTTCCAAAGCAGTCGTCAACTCTCCAACCAGCCGTGCCCAGGCGCATAGCTGTTGTTCTTTTCAACCTGCTCTCTGGCCGGCGGGTAGTCGCCGCTGCTGCCGCCACTGTCGCTGGTGTGGTCGCACTCGACCGCCGCAATCATGGATGACCTCTATGACGAGTGAGTTTGCCCAACAGAACACATGCTTCGTTCGCTTTAGTATCGACGGCATAATGAGGGAGGATATACGGACTAACAGGCATGGGTTGTGTGCCCCAGATTCGGCAACTTCATCGGTGAAGAGGCAGAGGCGTCTGGGAATGAGTCCGACCATCGCCAGGATGCCGAAGACTACGTCTACGACGATGCCTCCTCGGAAGCGGGCCCATCGGGTGTTGACGACGCGATGATGGATATTGATGGTGAGTCCACCTCGGTTGTCGGCGGGATGGTAGGCGTTGGCTCTGTTGGCCTCTTATGGATGCTGACCGCAAACCGTGTGCGCCCCAACATAGAGGGCCGGCCGTCCAATGCTGTTGTGTTGCATGAGGACAAGCAGGTCTACCCGTCGGCGCAGCAGGTATACGGCGAGGAGGTCGAAACGATGGTGCAGGAGGAGGACGCCCAGCCTCTCAGCGAGCCAATTATCGCCCCCATAGAAGAAAAGCGCTTCACAGTCACCGAGACGGATCTGCCACCCGTACATTTCGACCGCAACTTCATGGTCGACCTGATGCGCCATCCTGAGCAGACTCGCAACATCGCCTTCGCCGGCCATTTGCATCATGGCAAGACAGCGTTTATGGACATGCTCGTGCTCGAGACACACGATATCAACGACAAGCTGGAAAAACGCCAAGGTAAAAACCGCGACGAGCAGTTGAGGTATACCGATGTCCACCTCCTAGAGCGCGAACGCGGCCTCTCGATCAAAGCCGCGCCGATGAGCCTTGTGCTTCAGGGCACCAAGGGCAAGTCCTACCTATTCAACATGATAGACACACCAGGTCACGTCAACTTTGTTGACGAGGTTGCCTCCGGGTTGAGGCTGGCCGATGGATTGTGCCTGGTTGTCGATGTCGTCGAGGGAGTCCAGATCAACACGGAGCAGATACTGAAGCACGCCGTCCTCGAGGAGATACCAATCACGCTCATCGTCAACAAGCTCGACAGGCTCATCCTGGAGCTAAAACTCCCTCCCACTGACGCATACTTCAAGCTGAAGCACGTAATTGAGGAGGTCAACACGCTGGTAACAAACGCCCTACCGGGTCGCCCGGACGAGGCGGAGCGGAGACGCCTCAGCCCCGAGAGGGGAAACGTGCTATTTGCATGCGCCGACATGGGTTGGTGCTTCAGTCTGCAGTCGTTCGCAAAAATGTACGCCGATACTTATGGTGCCATGGAGACGCTCGAGTTCGCGCGGCGCCTCTGGGGTGACATATACTTCAATCCACGGAAGCGATCTTTCACCAGGAAGCCGGTCGAAGAGGGTGCCAAGCGGTCGTTCGTCAAGTTTATCATGGAGCCTGTGTATAAGCTCTTCGCTCACTCGATCAGCGACAGCCCTGAAGAGCTCAAACGGACTCTCGCCACTCTCGGCATCGCCCTGAAGCCGTCCCAACTGAGAGCCGACGCCAAGGTTATACTGCGCTTGGTCTGCCAGCAGTTTTTCGGCTCGTCTGCCGGCTTTGTCGACATGGTGGTGGCTCATATACCATCTCCCCTGGAGGCTGCCGGCGAGAGGTTACGGCGCTTCTACACGGGGCCACTTGATTCCGCAGTGGCCAAGTCTATGGCCACGTGTGACCCGGATGGCCCGCTGGTGATCCACGTCACCAAGCTCTTCAGCTCGCCAGATGCCAAAACGTTCCATTCCTTCGGACGTGTCATGAGTGGCACTGCCCGCCCTGGCGCCGATGTGCGGGTTCTCGGGGAGGGCTACTCAGTCGACGACGAGGAAGACATGGCGGCAGCCAAGATCTCGGATGTTTGGATAACTGAGACCAAGTACAACATCCCCACCGACGGCGTTCCGGCAGGAAACTGGGTTCTCCTCGGTGGCGTCGACAACTCAATCGTCAAGTCAGCGACCATTGTGGACAAGATCTTTGGCAACGACGAGGATGCATACATTTTCAAGCCCGTCTCCCATTTTTCCCAGTCCGTGTTCAAGGTCGCCGTGGAGCCGATAAACCCGTCTGAGCTGCCCAAGATGCTCGACGGCATTCGGAAAATCAACAAGAGCTACCCTCTTGCCACCACAAAAGTGGAAGAGTCAGGAGAGCACGTCCTCCTTGGCACCGGCGAGCTCTACCTCGATTGCATTCTGCACGACCTGCGACGCCTTTACGCCGACATGGAGATCAAAGTCTCGGATCCTGTCACCCGATTTTGCGAGACGGTGGTGGAAGAGTCTGCGGTGAGGTGCTATGCCATCACCCCGAACAAGAAGAATCGGATTACCATACTGGCCGAGCCCCTGGGCGATGAGATCGCCCGAGACATCGAGACAGGCGCCGTGAAGATCAAGGATCCCGTGCGCAAGACAGCGAAGTTCTTCCAAGAAAAGCACGAATGGGACCTGCTTGCGGCCAGGAGCATATGGGCGTTTGGGCCGGATGAAGCTGGCCCCAACATCCTCCAGGACGACACGCTGCCGACTGAAGTCGATAAGAAGCTTCTGACAGCTGTTAAAGAGTCAATCCGCCAGGGATTTAGCTGGGCGACCAGGGAAGGGCCCCTGTGCGAAGAACGTGGGTCATCATTTTTTTTTTCTTTTTCTTTTTTTCCTTTCCCGTCTCTCCTCTATCTAGATCACGGATCCGCACCCCAACGCCACCCGAGCCAAATTATACGGCTGCTAACAGTTGGTGTGTTTCGCCTATAGCGATCCGGAACACAAAGTTCAAGATCATGGATGCGACACTGGCTCCAGAGCCAATATCTCGTGGCGGTGGCCAAATAATCCCTACCGCCCGACGAGCGTGCTACTCATCGTTCCTGATGGCATCTCCTCGCCTCATGGAGCCCACGTACGGCGTGTCGATGATCGGGACCCAGGAGTCGGTAGCGCAGGTGTACAACACGCTGGCTCGGCGACGGGGCCACGTGCTTTCGGATGGGCCCATCGCGGGAACGCCGCTGTATCGCGTCAACGGGCTGATACCTGTCATCGACTCGTTCGGATTCGAGACGGACGTGCGGATCGACAACCAGGGCGCGGCCGCCATCAGTCTCGTGTTTGACCGATGGAGTATCGTGCCTGGTGACCCGCTGGACCGTGAGGTAGCATTGCACCCCCTCCAACCTGCCAGCGCACAGGCCACAGCCCGGGATTTCGTCCTCAAGACGCGCCGCCGTAAAGGGCTCAGCGAGGACGTGTCGCGGGCTAAGTTTCTCGAGCCCGAGTTCCACAAGGAGCTTATTGCTACCGGCGTGATGGGCGAACTAATATAAGTTGCGCCATATCCTTGAATGTATCACTTATCGTGGCGGATATCGTGGGGTGGTTGGGGAGGAGGAGGGGGCCAAAATAGGAAACTTTGAGGACTAGGACCCTCCTAAACATACAACGCGCGACTTTGGTTCCGGTGGCTGATTTCCTTTCCCCTCCACGAGAAGGAAACTGTGTGGATTGCGGCAGAAACCTAGCTAGCTCCCGTGTTAACAATCTATCTGTCTGATAATCTCGTCCGAAATTGGCATCCTGCCCCTGAGCCATGCCGCCCTGCAACCATGATCTATCTTTACGTCATGCTCCTCGGCTCTGGTGGAAAGAAAATACAAAAGAAGAGGGCAATGACGAAATGTGACACCAGCGGTGCGCTTTGTCGCTTAAACTTCCGACTAAGGCGATTTATGTACTGTGCATATCATTGCAGGCATGAGGCAGTGGCTGGGAGTGAGGGGTTGGTAAAACGCGTTGGCGCGTGTGCTCGTACCTCCACATTCTCGGCTCGCAACCACGGCAGCTTGTGCGTCGGTAGTAGGCGGGGTGGCTCAAGCTCGACAAGGCAAGCGGCCGAGGGGCGGGTGGGTGAGGAGGAGGCGCGTGCGAGGGTTCTCGGCCAAGGTTCCACACGATGGATGGGGCGCGCGCGCACATGGGGTGGTGGCCAGCTCAGACACAGGTTTCCATCATTTTGTCGAGCATGTTCCGCAGCGAGTCGTTCTCCAGGGCGGCGGCGACCCTCTCCTTGTCAGCCAGCTGTCGGTTGACCTGGTCATCCTGGGCGTGGGAGCCGGCCTTCATCCTGACGTCGACCCGGTACCCCGGTGGCAGGGCCTGCTCCAGGCGGACACGGACGGCCAGGCCAATGACGGTGGCGAGGGAGCAGTGGGTGATGGTGGGCGTGACCTCGACCAGCACCTGGGCAAGGGTAGGCGATGTTTGGAGGAGATGGATGTCGGGAAGGTTTATGACGGAGAGCTGGCCCAGGGTATGGGGATGCTCCGGGTCGGAGATTGTGGATATGAGGTCTGTGACGTGAGTGAGTGAGTGAGCGGTAGGACGCACAAAATCGCACTATCCTAGTTTAGACACCGAGTCTCAACAGATTTTCCGTGGATCGCAGAACAAAATAAAAATCACAAAAATAGAAGAGAAAAAAAAAGCGGCACGTGGTAGCAACCGGTTTGCACCAATGTTTGAAACTCCTCGGGCGAGGGTATGTAGGGGAAGGAGCAGGGGTTGGCGGTGGTGGTGATGTGGTGCGGGAACAACACACTGACCATAAATCTCTTGCTCGTCGATAGGCTCGGCTACATAGTCGCTACCCTCATCCGACGACAGGGCGCCAGTGAAGCCCCAGAACGAGGCGGTTGGCCTGGACGCCAGCAGGCTGTCGTACTTTGATTCTGGCCCGCCAGCGGCCTCGTCAACGTGTCGCGCCCGTGAAGGCAGCTGTGTCACGTTTAGGATTGTCGGGTTGGCGTTGTCGGGGTTGGATGACTGCATTTTGTATTTTTTATGGACGTCCTGTTGCTGCCGCTGCTGCTGCTGCTGCTTATTTGGACAAGGTGGGTGTTGCAAGTAGGATTTCTGGAAGGCAGTGGTGCGACTCGCAAGTGCATGTTGTATGATGTACAGTATGGAGATGGATGGCGGGTACAGTACAGTACGTATCTTGTCGCTTGTCGAGTCCCGGGCCCGCCTCACACCCGCCCCTCATCAGCGGTCCAACAAACCTCGGGCATGCACATCATGAAGACTGGAGATATCGGTTTCTCGAGCTAGGTCTCTATTCCTCAGTATTATTGCCTTCTTTTTTTGTTTCGTTTCGTTTCGAATATATCGTATATCCCGGTGCCCTCTATTACGAGAGTCCCTGTTTCCTTTCCGCCTTCCTTTTTTCTTCTGTGCGTTTCTACCGCTTCCTTTCCCACCTTCCACCCGTGGTAACCTCTACTGTCCCAATCACACAGGTGCTTGATCGGACCGAACGGATCGATCTCGGTGGGTGCAGAACAATCCCTCGTTGGACGGTGGCAGTGCGTAGGTCTGCAGGTGGCCACTGGGCCTGGCAGCAAGGGCTCCACTGACAAACGCCCCGCCATCCATTTCATTTCCCCACCTTTGGTGCCACCAGCTGGGCTTCTTGGCCACCAAAGCTGTCGACCATTGACTGTGCTACCAACCTCTTTCTTTGCTCGTCTGTCTGTTCGAGCAGGTTGTTGGGTGATTGGTAATGTCGTATCATCTGTCCGGGCAGGATTTTCGGCAACCACACCAAGCCGCCCACCCCCTTAAGATCTGCTGTATTCTTTGCCCCTGGCGTCTCTCACAGCCGGTTTCCTGCGGCTATGCAGGTGGTTCGGTGCTTTTGTAACACCCCTTGCCTATATTCAATGGGCGCTATTGCCGTTCCTGGTCACTCATGTTTTCGAAGGTTTCTTTTCTTTTTTTTCTTCTATTTTTCCCTTCGCCCGTCCGAATCCGAAGCGGAATTTTTTTTTTTTTCATCTCCCACCTTCGAGACCAATCAAGCCGCTCGATTGCTTGATGCCCCTAGCCTGCATGTGCCCCTCCCCGCCACACGCCCCCCGGTTTCCATGCACGCCCAGTAAGAGGGCTAGACTGGTCCTGGGTTGGTAGTCTCGAACGCAGCGTCTCAAGGGAACCCGCGGACGAGAATACCAGGCGGGAAACACCTGGTCTTCTGAAACAATACGGTCCGTCAGCCCGCGGTCGCCCAACAAACGACGTCGAGTGGTTGTGTGCATTGACAGGCTGTCTCTTGCCTCCGTCTCCCCCTTTTCTCGCGTGGGCTGGGATGATATGCGCGCCGCCTCCTCCCCTGCCTTGCGCACACAGGCATCCATCGTACATGCATGTCCAGCCGGGCAGCCAACTATCTGCCAACCTGTCTGTCTGCTGCACATGTACCCGCAGCCCAACGCCACCGGTGACTTGCTCGGTGACTTGCATACACATACACTTTCCCCTATCGGCCGCCTCCGCACTTGCGCTGCAACCTCGGTACCTGTCCTGCCGTCGCCATCACTCACCAAAATATTTAGCGGTCAGCTAGGCCTAGACCACCCCAGCCTGATTTAATAACAGCGTCCTCGCCGCTTCCACGCTGTCAGACCTTGTCGCGCACGTGAAAACCGAAGGCTCGGCGCTGCACCGCAATCTCCTCATCTCGTGCTGCACGGCGATCATCCACTGGGCAGGGCAAGGCCACCCTCCAAGCGCCCACGAACCACATTGCCTGCCCACCCCTGGTGGTGTGCTCCAACGCAGACTTGTCCCCCCCGACTGGCCCTGACCCCCGCGACGAATCAGCGCTGAACCGGCTCGATCCGTTCCCGAGACGCTCGACCTCCTCACCACGACCGCACTGCACCACCACAACGCGCAAAAGCCCCGAATCCCATGACCTTTTGCTCGCGCTCCTCCTGGTCTCTCAAAAAGCAAAAAGTCTCGATTCTGCGTGTCGAGTTTGCCAGACCTGCTGCCCCGCCCGCACTCGACCGAGCCGACTGCCATTGCTTTTTGATCCAAAGTGGCCACGCCACCGAGCCCTTGCCAGACTGGGCCTGGGCCTTGACGCCATCTCCTCGTTGTGTCCCTGGTTCGCACGCGGACGCGAGCCGCTCCTAAAATCGAAGTCGCATGCAGTAGGCGCGTCCTTTCCTCTCCGTTAGGGCTGCAATATCCGGCCCCGAGCCTCTCGCGCTGGCGTCACCGGACCCAGAATCTCGCTAGAGCCGCGTTCCATTTCACACACGCCGCATGGCCGCCGATCAGCCGCGGGCGCTCCTCCAAAGCGCCCAGATGAGCAACTTCTCCTTTGCGCCGCAGCAGGCCTACCGGCAGCCCAGGGAAACACAAAAGAGTGCGCCAACTACCCAATCCCGGCCCCCCACACTCAGCTCGTGCTCCAATGTCGACATGCACTCCACCTGGGTTTATTCCACGTGAGGCGCGTCGCCTGGAAGTTGGTGGGGGAGCCTAGGCTAACGATATACCATCACGCCCTGCTAGATTATGTCTTCGTGGATGAGCATAACCGCCATAAGCGGCTGAAGGGTAAGTAGAACTTCACCCTATTCCCAAGGCACCGGGAGCAGACCCCGGCGGCCCTGTCCCGTATTCTTTTCCTGTTTTGTTTTTCTTTGGTCTGGGCTATAGGATTTAGTACCGAAACTAATTCGCAATAGTGATGAGGGCATGCGAGGGTTGCAGACGCGTACGTGACGACTTCTTCCCTATTATTTCCTCTGGGCTGCGGCCTAAGCCCTTGCACCCTCGTTCACGCCGACGGGCTGCGCAAGATGAGAATTCCAACGACTTGACGGAAACTGACATTAAGATAACTGCAGAGGAAGATAAAATGCGACGCCGCAACCACGAATACGTGGCCCTGTTCGGCCTGCATCCGCCTCAAGCTGCATTGCGTTCGCCCGAACGGCCTTGATGGCTCTTCTGCAGACGGCCAAGGGTACGAGCTGTTGCAGTCTGACTACGATGATGCCTCGGCCCAGCCCGGCGCTGTATTGGCCAATGCTCCCGCAGATAGTCAGCAGCAACAGCAGCAACAACAGCTCTTCACATCCGTTGCGCCGACCACATCTGCCAGTGAAGCATATACAACACAAAGCGCATATGGCGACTCACCCAGTACCATATACAACCCGTCTCGCTATACGGACGCGCGCTCGACGCATGGTGCTGCCCTCCAGTACAACCCGGCTACCATTGGGCTTGGCGACCCGTCCTTTGGCTCCCCCGACGTCTTCCCAACGCCGCCAATGCAACGGGCTACACGGTCGAACTCGCCGCCCGACTCGTACTGCACTGACACCCCGGGCCAGGATCTCGCAGACCTCCTCGGCCCGCTGAAGCTCAACGAGGCTGGCACAGGTATGTCTCTGTACCAGGCAGATCCCGGGCTCTCCCGTCAATGATTATGCCGCTGCCGCCGGCCTATTCCCTCCACCAGCCAGTGCCTGACGGCTGGCTAACATACGTCACAGCGCCGTATCTCAACAACAAAATGCGCTCCAAGGAGCTAGAAGAAGAGCCAGTACTTGGTGACGATGACGAGTACAAAAGCTCGCTGCCGCCTCTCCTTTCTGGACCCGGCCTCAAGATTCGGATCCCTCCTGAGCTTATGCCGGACGAGGAATCAGCCCTTCACTACTTTGATCTGTATTTCTCCCATGTACACCCTTACGTGCCGGTCCTGGACAAGATAGCGTTTTACGACCAGTGGCACAACAATAGGGAGTCGATATCTCCCTTGGTTCTGGAAGCCGTCTTTGCCATTGCGGGGCGGCTCGCGGACGACCCCGGGGATGGTCAACAGTGGCTCGCACTCGCGACCCGTCACCTGGACTCGTTCATGGACGTCCCTCGGATCAGCACCCTTCAAGCCCTACTGATAGTCTTGAAAGCGAGGGAAGCGGCACCCAAGCGGGGCTACTACTATCGGTCCTGGATGTCTATCGTTCACTGTGTCCAGATGGGCAAGGATCTGGGATTGGACGAGCACTATCTGGACCACCAGGACGGCCATCCATGCGAGTCGAGCCCGTCAGAGTGTTTGATGAAAACTCGGCTGTGGCAAACAATATTCGTGTGCGAGGTCATGATCGGTTCGCCTCAAGGTAAGGATTCAACCCCAGGAGCGGGGCTGCGGCACACAAGACGGCTGACACGGGGTAACTACCAGGACGAACTGATCTTTCAGTGAAGGAAGACACAGTCGACTTGAGCGTGCCACGCCTCGTCGCCGGCATCGATGAATCCGAGTATCATGTGTCTCGCAACCTGGCATATCTGACGCGGGTCGTTGCCAACGTGGCTCGCATGAATAGGACCTATGCACGCGTGAGGAGGAAGAACCCCCGCGAATGGGGGCTGGATGCCGAGTTTGTCCAGCTTACGCCGCTCCTGCACGCATGGCTCAACGAACTGCCTTCAGACCTCGCCATCAACTTCCCGCCCGACGGCTCGTCGCCGTGGCTCTCCTCGCCGTTCATCGGGAACCTACACTCGTACCACTACCTCAGCGTCATCATGTTGCACCGACCGCAGCTTCAATGTCTGGACCCGACAACTGGGGACGGCCAGTGGAAGCACCACATGCTCATCTGCTACAACTCGGCCAAGTTTCTATGCCGGCTGGAGGAGGCCGTGCTACGGACCTTTGGCCTTGCTGGGTTGCAGTGCATGCAGCGCGGCATAAACTTCACGATATATGCCATTCTGACATGCATCGTCCTGCATCTGGTGAGTCGCGTTGTCCCTGCGCCACGGAAGTTGGCGACACCTGTGTCTCTTTTGTCCTCGTCTTGGGGCTGTTCATGTGCTGACAAACGGCGGGGCTTCCAAGGTGGCCGTCACGTCTCCGGACCCTGACCTCAACTCGGACGCCCGCGAATATTTCACACGACACATGCGCTTGCTGGAAAAGTGTATGGCGGCGTGGCCAATGCCAGACATGCAGCGTCAGGTGGACGCGGTGCGCGAAGCCTTCTCGGCCGATACGCGGAAGCCGTTTGTCCTGAAGCCGAGCTTCCCGTACGGCAGCCCACACCTGACGTCGGTAACACCGCCTAGATCGGCCGGTTCCCGGACGGCCAGTGGGCGCCAGCCAGGAATCGATACTCGGGCCCTCGGCCAGCTCACACAGCAGCTCACGCCGCCCCGCCAGCAATCTCAGCATCATACCCATCAGCCTCCCCAGCATGTCAGTCACATGAGCCACCCAATCTCCCCTCCCATGTCCGCAGGCCCCAGCGATGGGACAGGAGACTCGCCGCCCGCTACCCAGGCCGCAGCCTTGATGTCGGGAGTGCCAAACTCACAGGCTCCTCGAATGACACCACAGCAACCTCTCCCTCTGGCGGATGCCACCACCTGGAACCCGAGTCGCCTTTTTGAGTAAGTCCCACCCCCTGGTTCTCGGCCGGCTCAGGCCCCGGGACGTAAGCTGCTGGCTGTTGTGAGTAGTGTTGCTGACTCTGTGGATGAACAGCCAGTGGAACACGACCTTCGGTACGCCCCAGCCCCCGCCCCAGCCTCAGCATGTGTCCGGTGCCGGACGGAACACGTCTCTAAGTGGACTACCAGGTGCCCCCGAAGTGCCTACTCTCCAGGACATCCAGGCTGTGCAGGCGACCATGCCGAACAGCATGCACCAGACGCCACCGCAGGCATACCCCACGCACGCCCCCGTCCAGGCGTTTGTCACCCCCGCCATGTGGCAGGAGTCGGTGGCGAGCGTCTACGAGGGCGGGCTGAAGCGGGCCTGGGACTACGACACAACCGGTCTATCCCTTGCGAAGCACCGGTGACATGCCCCCGCGTTCCATGCGGTTGGCAATCGGTTCTCGACCACGACTGTTACGATGCCCATGATTACCTGTCGGAATTGATGGACCTGCAGCGGCCTCAGCCGCATTATGATATCGAGCTACGATTTCCAACCTCTCTCACTTGATACCCAAAGATCCACATACCTCCTCTATCCCCTGCTCAACCCTCCTCGACCCCGACATGCAAATTTCTTTCCTTTCTTTCTGAGAACTGATCGTATCTTCTTTATTCGGTTTCCCTTGTTCATGTTTTTTTCTATGCGAGCTGCTGTTTTTGTCGATCATCAGCTTTTGACTGGCGGATGTGTAAGGAAAAGCCCTGTGGTTAGAGTAAAGAGTTCTAGGGGCCTCTATGTTTGGGTATGTGTCGGCCATTTGGTTTTGGTTCTGTATCCGCTTACTTGAGGGTTGGCAACGACCTGGCTTTCTGATTTAGATGAGCTACACCATTTCTTTTGGCATATGGACTTACATCTCCTCTTCATTCATTCTGTTTACGACTTTTCGACTGGCAACGCAAGCTCGCACTTGGATTTCACGACGTATGCCGGGCGTCGTCGCATCCACGGCGCGAAGGCCAGTATATACCTCCGTGGGTTGAGGGGTTGTAAAAGCATCAGGGGGAGCACCGTTATATTACAATTTGTGTGTGTGGCGTGCTGTACAAGGGAGGAAGGACGCGCAAACGGCCGAGACAGAGAGATGAAATCGGTTTGATGCCAACATGGAAAGCAGATGGAGCCTGGAAGCTGCTCCACGGCATCAACCGTATAAACAAGACACGGATTTTTCTGAAGCGTGTTGTTGGCGTCTCGCCCCTAGAGCCTTTTAGGTTGAGGACCGGCGGGAGATAGCGGCGGCAACCAAGTCCCACACCCAGGCCTCGCGGGCGTCGCGATGGGAATTGTGCTGGATACTGAATTTGGTTGGTGGACGACTTAGCAGAGAGCGAGCCGCAGAGGCCGTCTGGCCAGGCGAGGCCGGCCCGGGGCGAACAAGGTAGTTGACAATGCCGAGGCGCGCCCTCGTGGGGACCACGCTGGCCACGGGGACACGAGTGACGCGAGGCTTGCCGATGAGGCTGATGGTGGTGATCTCGAGGCTGGCCGTGTCGGGCACGTTGGCCGCGAACCTCTTCAGCAGCTCCTTGCTCTGCCTCGCGAACGGAGGGAGCGGCAGGTGGATGAATGCGACAAACGGCGCCGTGGAGAGGTAGACAAAGACAAAAGGCACCAGACCAGAAAGCACGGCTGGGGAGAAGGAGGTTGCGGTAGCCCATCCACAGGACCGGCTGTTAGCAAATGCCGGTCGGGCAGAGGGACAGAGAGTGGAGAGAGGAGGGTGAGGGGAGGAGATGACGAACCAGCACCGGCTTTCAGCAGCGCCTCGCTGTCGCCCCCAGAGTCCCGCAGGTATGCCGGGGCGACGGCGAGGCAGAAGAAGACGCAGATGAAGAGCGTGCCCAGCCTGAGGCAGGCCAGGAACGTGATGCGGGCCGTGGAGCCGTGGTAGATGAGCAGCCGGGCGGGGATTGGAAGCCGCGGCTGAGGCGGGCTGCCCGGCCCGGGCCTTGCTGATGGTGATAATGGCGACGGGGAAGACGACGAGCCCGACTTTGTGCTTAGCGCATGGCGGGCCGAGAGAGGCCGTGGCAGCAAAACCGCCGGGGCGGGGATTAGGGCGGCGCAGGTGGCTGGTCTCAACGAGCGGTTAATTTTTAGGGGTGGGCAGCGACCGCCCGCCCGAGCGAGCGAGCAGATCAAGCGACCGCCTCGGGGTGCCAGCGGCGGCGGACAGCGGCCGAGAACGGCCAGCATAGCGACAGCGCGACTTTTTCCGGACACGTTGGCGTGTGTATGTGACGGGACAGTGTTGAGCTCTCCCGCAAGTGAAACCAGTTGCGCACTCACACAGGCCGATTCAGTGGGTGGAGCTGAAATTTACGGGCATCCAGCCGGTCACGTCGTTTGTACGCTACAAATGAGACGAGGACACAACCAACTCGACTCCCATACATGCGAAGTAGCCCGCGTGTCGTGTCTCATACGCAATCCACAAGGACAAAGTCTAGACATATATTCATTCGCCTCGCCGAGGCGTCCCGTACATTGCCGACTGATCCCCTACGATGTCTTTTTGGCGAGCCAGCCCATCCACTCGTCCGCAGACCACCCCGAGCTCACCTCGGCCGCAACCACGCCGTCGAACACGACGGTGGGGCTGACGTGCACGCTCATCAGGCGCGCCATCTTGATGAGCACCTTGAGGTCGTCGGTCGTCCCGTTGCCGGCGTTGAGCGCGCCGTCCGGGCCGGGCCGGTCCGGCACGGCCAGGAGGGCGTACACGTCGCCCTCGGCCACGCCCGCGCTGTCGGCCGCGAGGCGCGCGAGGCGGCGGTAGGTCTGGTTCCGCGTCTCGTTGGCGACGCTGACGTCGAAGTAGTCCTTTTGCGCCGCGAACAGCGCCTGGGCGAAATCCCAGAAGCGCGACGGCGCGAGCCGCAGCACCGCCACGGCCGCCTCGTGCGTGAGCGTGCTGGACGGGTGCCACGGCTGCACCTGCTGCCGGAATATGATCTGGATTTTGGAACCTAGCCGAGGGTCCTTGCGCAGCGCCGGAGCCACCTCGTTTGCGATCGTGGCGAACATTTCTATATAGGCAGAATACGTCAGTAGATGTATCTTTCTCATCACCCGCCAACGACTCCCTCCCTCTCTCTCTCTCGCTGCTCCTGGCAAGAATACGCCTTCATTATAGACGCGGGCGAACGCACTTGCCGAGAATGGACACACGAAGTCCAAGAACAACTCCGCAGTATGGACCGCCTGCTGGCCGCCGGTAGCAGCCACATCTCCGAGGGGAAGACGATGGCCGCTAAATTTTGGAGGCAGAGCCATTGTGTCTGATGCCTTCTTCTCCGCCGTTATGGTCGGTGGTGGTTGTGTTGTTTATCACTAGGAGTATTGCATGTGAGAGGAGCTATATCACCCGCTATTCAAATGCCCCGCGTTCAGGCTCGTGCTACGTTATCAGAATTGCGGCAGCACAATTACCCGCAACTTAAAGACACCAATAATAAATCGACAGCATTGCATTGGCTTCGTCCGCCACTTTTAAGTGTAGGTAGGTACCTAGGTAGGTACCTAGGTAATAATAATATCGTATTAACGTCTGTGCCTCCGGCACAGGCACCTCGGTGCTCGTGCCGTCTAGCACCCTCCACTAAGGGTCTCAGACGTGCCTGCGACGTCAGCATGGCAAACCTATGTGGCCGCATTGCGCCGGCTCTGGAGTACTAGTTTACAGAGGAAAGTTATAACCACGGGGCAACTGTAAAACCCCTGTTCCCAGCCTCCTTTTTACCCTTCGGGCCCTGTGTCCCCTTATGCCAGTCCCACCGGTTCCGCCACCGGGAGGTCCTCCTCTGCGTTAAAGTCCCCTGGGTCCTCCACCTGTGGCTCCCCCACGCCTTCGACGCCGTCGTGTTTTACGACCATAACCTGACGGACGCCCGCCGCTCTGAGCGCCCTTTCGACCTGTGCGCGGACCACAGCGTTCTTTCCTCGTAGCTGCCACTCGGCCTCTGCCCGGGTGGGTGCGGGTGGCAGCTTTCTGGCCCACTGGGCCGGGACCTTCCGGAGCTCACACTCGCTCGTGTGCCCTACTCTCCTGGGGAGGCCGCAGACGCAATCTTGTTGCGGTTCCCACCGGTGTCTGAAGCGCCAATGGTACTCGAGGAAGTTGCCGTGCCCCAAGCCCTTCGCCAGGAAGGTGTGTATTTCGCCGCGGTTTATGGCGGCCCAGTTTACCCAGGACCTAAACTGGTCCCAGCTAACTTGCTTAAAGCTATCCGGTCGGTTGGCTTCCCACCATATTATCGGGTCGGCCTGTGAAAAACGTGGCCCCGGGTCACCTTTGCGTCTTTATTTCTTTTTTGGCCTGGGGTTAAGCCCGAAAAGCTTTGCCGCCTCCTTGCCCTTTGGAGGGACTGGGTCTTGTACCGGGCCCGATTTATCGGGGGCGTTGTCCGCTAGTCGGGTCAGTCGTATGTTCCGGGCCCGGTTAAGCCTGTGCTTTACCGGGTGGTTATCGGGGAGGGTGTGGAGCCTGTTAACCGCTCGCCCGAGCTCCTTGCCCCAGATTTCCTTTAGCGAGATACCGGCTGCCCAGTAGCGAACCTGCCAGGGGGATGTCTTCCATGCTGGTGTGAGCACTTTAAGTGGTCCCTTTATGGCCCGTTCAAGCTCTTTAAGGACCCCTTTCTCTTCCGCGTTGCTTAGGCCCTTGCACAGCGGCCATAGCCCGTACACGAGGGTGGGTAGGACCCCGACTTGGTACCACGCTCTGGCCGTGTCTGGAAGGAAGCCTTGGGTGATTCTGTTCACTTTGGCTATGAGCGCCTTAAGTTCGGCCGCTTTACCAATTCTCGTGTGTACATTGGCGGAGGTACTGAGGCCTTTATTTATCGTGGGGCAAAGTGTCACTCCAAGCCACGTGATCTGGTGTTTTGCCATTACCCCCCTCCCGTGGAGGGTTATGCTGCGGTGCCTGGTGGGTAGGATTCTTTTCCTCGTTCCTGTGCCTCCGGGCGGAGTGTACAGGAGGTCGGTTTTGCCCGGGTCTAGCTGTAGGCCTGCCTGGGCCAGGTCAATTCGCAGCTCTTTTGCGCGTCGCGTAGCTCTGTCAAGGAGGGAAGCTGGGGAAAGGTCCGACGTGTACTGGGCGATGTCGTCCATGTACACGAACGTGCTATTAGTGGTGAACGGGGCTTTATCCCTAACCACTGCTGCCAAAACCAAGGTGAGGAAAATGGGGGACCAAGGGGATCCCTGGGGTAATCCGTTGTCGCTGCGGAAAACTTTCTCATGCCAGGCGAACTGGTAAGTTCTGCCCTTTATAAACGACTTTGCCAGTGCCACTGTTTCTGGGTGCCACCCTTGTGCTTCCAGGGCGGCGGTGAGGGTGGCCCTGCTAACTGAGGGGAAGGCGGACTTAACATCGAAGGTTGTTAACAAGCCGTGTCTTTTTTGTCCTCGAGCTCTATCAGCGTCGTTTACCAGGCTGGCGACTAGGTCTTGGGCGGATCTGTTTGGTAGTGAGCCGGCTATATCTCGGGGAACTGCCCCCCCCACGACGGCGGCTACCGCCATTTTTCTTTGCATCAGTCTCTCAAGGCCTTTGCCGAGGACTGACAGCAGGGTGATTGGGCGCCACCCCCCCGTTGTGGTTGGGTCTTTGCCGGGTTTTTGTAGCGTAACCACCTTGGCCCGCTTCCAGGGGCTTGGGAAGTGTCCCAGCCGGATGGCCCCTGTGCAGATCGCGGTGAGGTGTCCTTCTAAAGTGGGGCTCCACAGCCTTTTAAGGACTCGGACTGTGACACCGTCAAGGCCCGGGGTCGTGGACTTTCGCACCAAGTACGCTTCTTTTACTTCTCGGGTGTTTGGTGGGATTATCACACGGTTCGCGGCGTCCCGGCTAACCCTATTGGCCCCGTTTGTGATTTTTGGGGTGACGGTTAAGGGCCTCGGGAAGGCGGCGTTGGCCATGGCCTTGGCCACTGCCCTCTTAAACCTAACCTTCTTTCGGCCCACTCGCAGTACGGTCGGGGACTTGTCCCCTGCCGGTTTTTTCCACCTGAAAATCGGTCCGAGGTCGTTGGGGCCCGCTTCTCGGACAAGGGTCTGGTAATAGGCTCTCCTGGCCCTGGGGCACTCTTTCTTAAAGTTATCCGGGTCGCTGTCTCGGAGGGCGCTAAGTTGTGGCGTTCATTACCTGGCGCCCCTGTGTGTGTTGGTTACCACCCCGGTTGCCTGGATTGCTGCCCTGATGGCGTCGGTAACCCGCCACGCGGTTTCATCCACCTGTATGGGTTCGGTGGCGAGGGTTGGTCGGGGCCCGAGAGCCTTTACAACCAGGGTCTTGGCTTGCTCCGTTCTTTCCGGGGGGAAGTGGAGCCCAGGGTGCGGTTTGTCCCGGCCTTTTGCCCTCACTTCTAGTTTAAGGGACCAATGGTCGTCGACTCGGTAGCCTTTTGACGCGGTTACCCCTGGGGGGCCGAAGGCCAGGTCCATCGTGCCTTCTTGTATGTGGGTTGGTACCCAAGGTTCATTGAGGAGGGCCAGTCCTTCCCGGTGAGACCATTCCAGGAGGGTTCTGCCCCGTCCTGTGACCCTCCTCCCAGTGCTCCAGCTTGGGTGATGCGTGTTAAAATCTCCGACCACCACCCTGCGGGTGCTGCGGAGGCCGTATAGGAAATGTATGGCATTGGTTGCTTTGGTGTTCTTTGGGTGCCAGTACAGTAAGGTTACTGTAAGGTTGGGGAATTTGACAGACACCGTATGTATCGTTGGGGGGTGTTCTGGGTCCCAGTGTTGCACCGTGTCGCTGACATAGCACGCGACTCTGCAACTTTTTGTTTCTTTTGCTACGAGCTGCCACCCTGGGGCCCGTCTTAGCCTGTTGTTGTACCTGTATGGTTCTGCGATGCATACCATGTCGGCTTTGGTCTGTGACCCTTTGTGTATTAGGCCATCAGTGGCTGCCAGGCCGCCCCTGGCGTTCCCGTAGATGATCTTAGATTTCATCTTCGGGAGAGGGTGTGTCTTGGTGTTGGGCTAGGAGGATCATGCCTCTGGCGTACTCCCACCCTAGCGCATTTGCCTTTAGTAGCGACAGTATGCGGGACCAGGGGACTCCATGCATTACTGCGCTGAGCGTTAGCATTAAGCTCTCGGCCTGTGAGCTGGGTGCTGCCACCGGGCCCTCCGGGGGAAGGTTTCTTTGAGCTCGGTCTACCGTGGGTTCCCAGCCTAGGCCGTGGGCGACCCACTCGTGGACCATCTCGCAGGCTTCTTGGACCGGGACGTCCCGGGAGTCCGCTAGCTTCTCGGTTGCCTCCCGCAAGGTGTTGACCTGTTTAGCGGTCGGGACCCTAGGTACCTAGGTAGGTACAGTGGGAAGACAAAAGTATCGCTTCAGTTTTTCTTTCTAACCCATAAAACCTCCCTTAGAGGCAGACTTTACAAATGATATAGATCGCAAAAGTGGGAGGAAAAATAGGAAAAAAAAAAAAAAAAAAAAAAAAAAAAAAAAACGCAATCCACTCCTTCTGTTTATCTATACGTCAAATTCTTATGGAAATTGAATCGGAATTGATTGTGCAGTCGTGCGTTGAAATAAAAGGTCGATGTTCAGTTTGGAGCTGAAATTTAAAAACGGAGCGGTACTTTTGTCCGCTGGTTGTAGATCAAAATACTCGATCCTGTAACGACCAACTACCCAACCGTGTTCTTCGCCACAACGCCCCGCGCAAACTCGCCAAAGCTGATGCCGTTGCGTATGTCGACCAAATCGCCCAGGTTGGGTTGCGTGAACACGGCGAGCGTGTTGCGCGCAACCCTTCCGCCAGCCGCTGCCCCCCGGACGAAGTGAGGCACCGCCTTGAACTTTCCTTCGGTGATCCTCTCCAGCGCCTCGCCCGTCTGGAACGCGATGCAGTCGCGCGGGATCTTGACCTGCACCGTCTCGCCCGTCCGTGAGCGGATGTAGAGCCCAGCGGCCGGATCCGGCGACGCCGCCAGCTCCTCGAGCAGTCCCGGCGTCGAGCTCGGCAGGGACCCCGGTTTGAGCGCCGTCTCGTCCACGAACATGGCCGACGTCAGCCCGGTGAGGCAGCCATGATCCAGGTGGGTGGCGCACCAATCGTCGCCGTCGGCAGAAGCGTCCGTCGCCTCCCCGCCCTGGCTCGGATAGTAGTGTAGGAGGCGCGCCTTGGTCGTCGTCGACGTCTTAACCATTTTCTCCAGGTAACCAGCCGGGTACCCGGAAATCTCGCCGGCGGCGAAGCGGTCGCAGGCCCCAGCCACCAGGACGGCCACGTCGATGATCACGCGGCAGAGCGCCTCGACGGCTGCCTGGAAGCCCGGGAGTACCGCCCCGTCGGGCCACACGTTGGGCGACAGGTACTCAGGGAAGCTGTCAACCGTGTAGCCGTCGGCGGGGGCCGCACTCGCGAGAGACGGGTCAACGTAGAAGGCGCAGTTGGCGTAAAAAGACCCCTTGAGCGTGTCAACCTGGCCATTTTTGAGCGTCTCCTTGCCAAGGGACCAGCCGGTCAGGTACTTGGCCGGCGCATTCTCCAGCTTGGCTGGCATAGCCGCCACCGTCAGCAACCCATCACGGATATCATATGGAAGCGCAGGGCAGCCTACCGAGCTCTTCACGAGGCAAGTTTCCAAGATGCGACGATAAAGACAACACCTGTCTCCTCAGCTCGTGGAAGTGAGGCGGGACATCCTTGACAACGAGAATACCAAGAGAGTCTGGTCCAAAGGCACGCTGCAATGTCTCGAACGACACGGTCCCTGCAAAGCCCGAAATCCGGTGGTAATAGAATTGCCTCGAAAAGTCAACACCAGGCCGGCTTAAAATATAGGACAAGGGCGCATGCTGGAGTGCAGACCTTGCCGTAGGTCATCCATCGACACCGTGACAGCCTGTGCTACTGGGGCCATGGAGATGAACAGGATAGGTAGCTTGGAAAAGTGAAGAAAAAGAAAAGAAAGATGGTCTTTTATGAGCGGGTCACCAACGCCGCATCGAGTAGCTGTCGCTTAGTGTCGAGCTCGGTATATGCGGATGGGTGTGTGAAGAAAACGAAAGCTTGTTGGTTACAAAGAGGGGAATGTCGATCGACCACCCTAAGCGCCGCCCACCCCTCTGTCGCTTGTCCGATGTCTTTGGGCAGAAAAAGAATGCTCCTAGGTAGGCTGGACAAGGGATATCCCCGAACATTGAACCTGTCTAATTTCTCCTGGAGTCGGTCGATGGGGCCATCTTAGCACTACCTAGGTACCTAGATAACCCCGCGCCACAGCAGGGCGGGAGCAGATACGGGCGAAGGCCTGCGCACTGTGGGCCCCGTGTGTTAGTGGAGCGCGAATACCTTTCCCCCAATTGACACCTGGGTACTTATGCACTTAACGGGGGTCGAGGTACCTCGCAAGCCGAGACCCACCTCGCGAATGCGGAGGAGTGGGGACCGGAGCCACTCAGGCAGGTGCCTTGCGCGGGCGGCGGTGTCTCTCAAGCGTGCAAAAGGAATCCGAGGAGGCCCGCCTACACTGCACGCAAAACCACGGATTCTCTCTCGCATCTCCCGTCAGAATGGTCAAGCCGTTGACTTTCAAAGGGGACAAGAAGCCCAAAAAGAGAAAGCGGACCGACGAAGAGTCGCAGGCCCGGAAGCAGCAGGCCGCTGCCCAGACGCAGGCCGAGGACGAGGACGCTTCCAATGACGACAGTTGGGTGTCCGCCGAAGCCATTGGCGATGTTGCCGGCCCGATAATGTTCGTTCTACCGACGGAGCCGCCCACGGCACTGGCCTGCGACGCCAACGGCAAGGTCTTCACGCTCGCCATCGAGAATATTGTCGACGGAAACCCGGCCAGCGCCGAACCCCACGACGTGCGCCAGGTCTGGGTCGCCAACAAGGTCGCCGGCACCGAGAACTTCCGCTTCAAGGGCCACCATGGAAAGTATGTCTGCGACACCCTGGATGTCCGCGCCTGCGCTCGCCCCTTGCCCCCGCTAACCGCGCTTCTGGCACAGATATCTAGGCTGCGACAAGCTGGGAATGCTGTCCGCAACTGCCGATGCCGTGTCACCGCTAGAGTCCTTCGTTCTCATCCCGACCCCTGACTCCCCCGCCACGTTCCAGGTCCAGACGCTGCGCGAAACCTTTGTGGCAGTCAAACAGAACACATCTGCCAAAGCCGGCCCTGACGTCCGGGGCGACGGCTCCGAGATCTCGTTCGAGACAACGCTACGCATCCGCATGCAGGCTCGCTTCAAGCCGCGGATAAAGGTTTCCAAGGAGGAGAGGGCTCGCGAGAGGATCAGCAGGAGGGAGCTAGAGGAGGCCGTGGGAAGGCGGCTGGAAGACGACGAGGTCAAGGTGCTGAAGCGCGCCAGGAGGGAAGGCGATTATCACGAACGGCTCTTGGACCTCAAGGTCAAGAACAAGCACGACAAGTATGGCTAGAGGGGTCTGACGCGCGCCATTTAGTGGCTGCCGGATTTTTTTTTTTTTTTGATATCCGCGGTCGCGTCTGCGAAAATAGCAGCTCGATTCCGCCAACCCTCCTCCTTCGCCATGTCACGACCTACCGCCCTACCCACCCGCCTGCTGAACAAAACGACCAATAATTGCCAATATATCCCAGCTTCCGCCCAGACCCTCGCCAACCCCTGCCGTCATGTCATGGGCCTTGTGCTCCCCATGCCTTGATTTGGCCGTCCTCCCCAGCCGTGAGCACCACTCGCTCCCGGTCCAAAACCCGGAACGCCCGAACCACCTCGGAGCCGTGGGCCCCCGGTAGGCCGACTAGTGAGCTGCTGTCGAAGCCCCAGCCGTCTCCTCCCTTGGACAGATGGACCAGCTCGAACTTTTGTCGACTGCCAACCGAGGATACGCTGTAATTAACACCGGATCCGAACAAAGAGACAGATAGTGCGGGTGTCGCCAGGGGCACTCACTCAAGCGTTCCGGCGCCGATCACGGCTCCCGCCGGACCATCAGCTCCTGACTTGGGGAGAACGTTGGCAATGTACTGGCAGCCAAGAGACTCTCTCGTGTCACCGAAGTTGACTGTCGCAGACCCCTTTTCTTGCTCCTCTGCCAGGTCATAGAGGGCAAACTTCTCATCGTGAGACAGTGCAAACAACTCGCTCTGGTTCAGAAAGCCTGAGTGGTGGATCGATGCACCGTGGTTGAAAGTTTGTATGATCACCTCGTCCTCGTCTGTGATTTTCAAATCATATACATTCACGAGGCCGTCCGTGGAGCCCGAAAGGAGCAGATTGGTATTGGTGTGATGAAAGCTCAACTGTGTCCCACTCCCGGTCATGTTTAGCCACCGCCTGAGGGATCGAGAGTCTGTCGAGACCTTGGACTTTCTGTATCGGGCCTGCTTCTTCTTTTCTTTTCTGGACCGAAACCCGTATTGCGTTTACTCACCTCGGTGACGTCGTCACTGTGGACTTCGTTGTACTGGGCCGCAGGCTCTGATAAACGGCGGACATCCCTGTTTTGTCAGGTTTGTCAGTTGGCAAAGGGAGCCGCAGCAAACACGCATTGTGTTACGGAGTATACCTACCAAACGACCACTGAGGCCTGGTTATCGGCGAACTCGGTTCCGGCGCATATTATGCTTGCGTCTGGAGCACATGCCAGCGATGCGATGCTTGCATGGGCGGTCCCTTTAAGTGGACGAAGCCGCAAGGTCAGCAAGGCAACAAGACCGGGGTGGTGGACTTGCTGGACCTGACCAGGCTGCCTCGTCATGGCTACAGTCTATACGGCAACACACATACCTATCTGCCTAGTGACTTGAGCGGGGTTGATGCCAGCTGCCCTCAGATCCCAGATGGCTACGGATCCATTAGACCCAGCTGTGCATACGGCCGACTGGGCCTGGTCAAAAGCCCGGGCAACAGTCAGGTTTCCGTGTGACGTCTTGAAGGAGCGAACGGGGCCCTTGCCCAGGGATGATAGGTCGAAGAGGCTCAGGCTTTGGTCAGAAGAAATTGCTGTCAGGCCGGATAGAATGGTGTGCAAGTCGAGGACGTAGACGGGCTCTCCAGCCGAGGCCGGGGATTGATATGCATCCAAGTTGGAGAGCAGGTACATTTCCGCGCAGAAACCGTGGATAAGTAAATCCGCCTTGAACACGCGGTGGTGCTAGCTCGTGGACGTTAGTTCTTCTTTGAACGACCGCCTTTCGTCTCTCGGTGTTGCTTTTGCCCGTACCTTTTGTTGTTTTTGTTATTCTAACGAGCACTTCGATATCTGAGCCAACTCGAACTCGCTCTTTTTTCTCATCCACAGTGGGGATGACGGGCTGGCGCAGTAAGTGCCCCTCACAACGTACCTGGCACAAGCAGCTTTGCTAGACCCACACCCGGGGGTCGGCAATTAGTCGTGCCCGTGCATGTGGGCTGGCTGCTCATGTCTCGTCATCCTTGAGTTCTGGACAGCTTGTTAGTTACCGAACGGGTACTTTCATCGTGGTCATTGCGTGGCGTCATTGCATTTCTTTCCCGCGGCGCCATATTGTCCTGCCCGCCGCAGTCCCCGATTGATCCGCTCTGCGATGGCGAGTGTGACGACTGCAATTGCAATGCTCATGGACACGATCTATTGTCTGCGCGTCTAGGATCCTCCCTCCCGCTCGTACTTCTAGCTTCTCACCCAACCCGAGTGCTTGGCCATGGGCCGCGCCGTTGTATGGCTACTGCGTACGTAACAAACAGACAGGCGAGGCCACGGGCACCCCATTCGCATCCCAAAGATCGTCTCCCCGCCCTAACTGCTGCTCGCTGCAGTGATCTCCCAGGGCATAGCATGGGCTTCCGGCGCCGCCGCAGCCCAGGCCCGTGTCCCCGATGATGGTAACCCCCAGACCGAGGTGCTGGCCGGCGTCGCCGCCGGCGGTGGTGCTCCGGGTCCGGACCCGCGCAGCCCAAGGGAACCTGGTGAGCAAAAGAGAACCCGCCCCGGCTTGTCTCGTCGCGTGCCGAACCGTCTAACCGGCCTCGCAAGGCGCCGATCTCGTCGATGCTGCTCTGAAGGAGCTCCGCCAGCTCCAGCCCCCCGCACACCGCCGACGGCGCAAGCGCTCCGGCATGGTCGCCGCCGCCGCACAGCAGTTCTTGAAGCTGCTGCCTAGCTTTCACCTCACCGGGCCGCCGTCGGGCCACTCCAGGCAGCCGAGCGGCCCGCTGTCAGATGCCGTTCGACTGCTCGAGGCGTCGGCTCAGAAGAACAACTCGGATGCCCTCTATCTGCTCGCCGAGATGAATTTCTACGGCAACTTTTCTCTCCCCAGGGACTTCTCCGCGGCCTTCCGCAACTACCAGATCCTGGCCACGCTCAACGGCAACAGCTCGGCCATGTACATGCTCGGCCTTATGTACTCGACCGGCGTCGGCGGCGCCGTCGAGCGTGACCAGGCCAAGGCCCTGCTCTACTACACCTTTGCGGCTCTCCGGGGCCACACCCGCGCGCAGATGACGGTTGCCGCGAGGCACGCGGCCGGCATCGGGACCGCCAAGAAGTGCGAAGAGGCGTGCAAGTACTACAAGCTGGTTGCCGACAAGGCGGTCGAGTGGTACAGGTCCGGCCCTCCCGGAGGCATGGGCTGGGCCACCGAGTCACACCGCATCGCCGACGACTTCGGAGGGGTCTATGGCGAGGGAGCAAGTGTCTCGAGCTCGGGCATCAACGCCGCCCATACTCAGGCCAGCTTCGACCGGTACGCGTCCATCGCCGATGTCATCGAATACCTCGACGTACTGGTTCACAAGGGCGACTTTAGGGCGTCCTTTAATCTGGGGCGCATATACTACGACGGCCAGCGCGGGCTAGACCGCGACTTCAAGGCTGCCCGCAAGTATTTCCTCAAGGTCGTCGCCAAGTACTGGAAGGACGGCCGGGCCGTCGAGAACGCCGCACCTCAGCTCGACAGGGTGGCGGGCAAGGCGGCCGGCTACCTAGGGAGAATGTACATGAGGGGCGAAGGAGTTGAGCAGAATATGGAGCGGTCCCGCGACTGGTACAATCGCGGCATTGCCCAGGGGGATGCTCAGTCCCAATACGGCCTGGGGCTGCTGCTGATGGGTGGGCACGGCGTCTCGCGGAACATGGTCAGGGCCACGGAGCTGTTCAAGGCCGCCGCTGCGCAGGACTACGCCCCGGCCAATGTCAAGCTCGGCTCGCTCTATCTGGACCAGGGCGGACCCGAAGACCTGCGCGCTGCTAATGACTGCTTCGAGCAGGCGGCCAAGTACGGAAACCTCGAGGCGCACTATTACTTGGCCGAGATGATCTCGCACGGCGTGGGCAGGGATAGGAGCTGCAGCCAAGCACTCTCCTACTACCGTAGCGTGGCCGAGAAGGCCGAGCCCCTGGTTTCGTCATGGGCCGAGGCTAACCAGGCTCACGACGACGGGGAGCTCGAGACCGCATTCCTGCAGTACCTGGGTGTTGCCGAGCAGGGCTACGAGCGCGCGCAGAGCAACGTGGCCTATCTGCTGGACGAACAGACCTCCCGCTTGCCGCTCCCGACCTGGCTGACCAGGCGGATGCCGCGGCCGAGCCTCCTCAGGGACCCCTCGCTGGGACTGATCTACTGGACGAGGTCATCCCGACAGGGCAACATCGATTCCCTGGTGAAGATGGGCGACTACTACCTGGCTGGTGTCGGGGCCGACCCGGACGTCGACAAGGCTGTCCAGTGCTACACCGGTGCGGCCGACTACCATCAGAGCGCCCAGGCGCTGTATAACCTGGGCTGGATGCACGAGTACGGGGTCGGGCTCGACCAAGACTACCACCTTGCGAAGCGGTACTATGACGAAGCGCTCATGACGAACGACGAGGCATACTTGCCTGTCACGCTTGCTCTCCTCAAGCTCCGCGTGAAGAGCGCGTGGAATACGCTGACTAACGGCCGAATCAACTCGATCCAAGACGATCCCGGTAAGCAGAAAGCAAATGGGACATGACGTTCAGCACCCGCTGCATTTGTGGATCGACCCTCCTGGCCAGGCAAGACTAGTCATTTGAGCAGCAGCTAACGCACTATTCTTGCCCGTTTTGCGCCAAAGCCCCAGCTAAGGACTGGTCACTGAGCGAATGGATAGCCAACTTTCTCCAAGAAGACCAGTTCATCTACGACGAAGGGCAGCTGGACGACAGCTATGACCAAACGATGCCAGGAGCCGACTCTCCACTGCCCGAGGAACTCGAAGAGGGACTCACTGAAACCTTCATCATTCTCGGGCTCGCAGCAGCATTGGCGTTCCTAGTATACTACCGACAACAGCGGCAGCAGGCACACCGCGAGGAGAACGCTGCTATGCGGGCGCGAGCGGGGCCTCGGGGCCCGGCTGGCGGCCCGGAAGCGCCCCGAGACAGGGGCGTATTCCCACCAGAGGACCGAGCAGAGTTTGAGCAGTGGCTTGCTGGCGGGGTTGGGCATTAGCGTTGTTGTGCCGGAAGGAATATGTACATGTGACGGACCACGGTGGCAAAACAAAAAGCATAGTGCTCGGCGAGTATATCCGAAATGTGAATATTGTGCGATACCGATCGCCACGAGATGCTCGTGTAAACACCCATCTCGTAAACACAAACCCACCAGAAACGGACTTGCTGTGCAGCACGCACGCACGGGTGCTTATCTCCGTCGTGGCAACGCGGACTGGTCGGGACGGGCACGCTCCATCTCGGCCCCCCACGCAGACTAATATGGTCTACCTTGCGTCATTCAACCCTCGCCGGACAGTGATGACGGATTTCGAAGACAAAAGGGCGGCAAATGGTTTCCCATCTGTCAGACCCGCAAGGACGCCAACCTCGACAGCCCGTCGAGATCGAAAGCCAGGTGGACACTCCCACTTACGTGCTCCGTGAATCCAAAGACAGCAACGGGAAGCGGCTGCCGCCCAGGCATTATGCCAGGTGCTCGAGCTCTTCGGTGGTGGTCGGGCGGTTGCGTCAAGCCGTTGGTTGAGACAAGTTGGACATTTCCTTGGAATCTTCCGAGGATGATGCTTATCCTCTTTTGCATCGCATTGCGTGGTCCAGGGAGAACCCACCGGGAACCCCCAGTATGGCACCGGATGAAACGGGCCTGCGACATGGCTGCGCCCCAAAAACCAACCCCATCCGTCTCGAACCCAGTCGCGCGATTGGACGCTGCCCGTCGCCATTTCCATACTCTGCCAAGTCTCTTTCACTCTGAAAATCGGGCATACGTAATGCCTGGACCCCGGCTGTGTGTGACGTGACCCCTTCCCGAACGCGACAGTTTGGCGAGGCCCAAAGAAAAAAAAGGAAGGACTGGTACGGTACTCGGGCCCTCGAGCACCTTCCCATCCCGTCTCCTGCTCTTCATTTAGGACAGAATCTCTCTCCACTGGCTGGGGAGGTGTTGAGTGAACACGACACGACTTTCTATTCCCGGGCTCTCACCCAGCCCCATCCTACTTTATTTTTTTTTTTTCCCACAACGGCAAGTGAAGATATCTTGGCATCCGTACCTAGTATCGACCACCTGTTTTACACATCCAACTTAATCTTGTCACCTACCCGAGCCTATTTTCGTTGCGACGTGGCAAACACACTGCGCCACCATAGACCAAGAAGAAGGAGAAGAAAAAGAAAAAGAAGAGACAGAGCAGCAGTTTACGGTTCTCACACTTCTCATCACTGCCACACACAGCTTGACAACTAGCCCGGCAAGCGTTGAGTCTGACTTCCAAGTCGACGATCACCCGATTTGGCCGCGAGCGACAAGACAGCCCTCATCGAAACTTACCTGCGCATATCCGGCGCAAAATGTCGGACGCAACCCCGACGTTCCCGGCGCGCCCGGTTTTCACGGGCACCCCGCCACCGGGCTGGGTGGTAGAGGATGGGCGGCTCTTGCCCTTTTGGTGGAGTCGTGTAAGCACCGCTATGCTTCGCAGTTCTTTGGCGGGACCTCTCAGGGCGCTGACGTTGAACCCTCCAAAACGCCAATGTAGACCGGATACATCATCAAGTGGTCCATCTTCCTCGGCATATTTACCATCTTCGCCCTGTACATCATCATAGGGTACTGGCACGCAAAGAAGCGCCTGAGCAAAGGACAGGTGCCGCTGGGCTATCATAGATGGCTCGTCAGCAGGGCAGAGCTTGCTCGGGTCGACCCCAGCTATGCCTACCCGCAACCAGCGGCCTACGCCGTCTACCGGCCCGACTACTACGGCATGCATGCAATGCCGCCTCCGCCCGTATATGACCCTTCGCGCCCGCCCATGTACGACGGCCCGCCGGGCAGCACCAAGGTCGACCCGTCCCAGGCAAACCAACAGTACCAGGCACAGCAACCACCGCCGCCGCCACCTCAGGACGCCGGTGTCACAGGCCCCCAAGTACCGCCTCCGACGGTGACGGCCAACCACACCGGCTCGAGCAACAACCCGTTCCGCCGTTGATGAGCCCCTCCCGTAAGCCTCCGTTCCGTCTTACGCTTGGCTCTTAGACAAAAGGGTACCTCGAAACAGTACTCGAGTCCTAGTCGATGGATTTTTGCATGGTTTTCGGTTGGGAACGCCTGGAAGCGCTACTGTACTTCGCGGAAGAACTGGAACGGGTAGAAGGGGTGGGCGCGCAGCCGAGTTTGGTGGGCGTCGAACACTTATGACCTCGTGCATAATAATATCATTACGACCAGATTGAACTCGCTATAAACACGGCGTTAATCAAGGCAAGGAAGCGGGTTTTCAAGATTAAGGAGAGGAGGAGGCAAAGTAATCAATAAGATTATCATTTGTGACCTAACTCAGAAAAAAAGGACTCGCTCACACTTGGGTATCTTTAAGGATCGTGATGACGAAGGAGAGAGCCTGGGGTAAAGAGTAGACAGGCGAGGGAGTAAGGGCGGCGACGGGCACATTCAATCAATGTCCATTGCGTCGCAATCATCCCCACTGAGAGATAACAGCGCAGCGGGGAGACCCTCACCGACGGACTGCGCCGGAGGGCTGGTGACGAGGAACGGCTGGTTCATTGGGGCCGTGTTCAGGGAGCCCGCTGTATTCGCCGGGGGCAGCGCGGCCGAGCCCACAGCAGCGGCGGTTGACAAGGGCTCGTTCTGGACGTGGGCGCGGGCGCGGGCCCGTGAGCGTGCGTCGATGATGGCCTTGCGAACGCTGTCGTGCTCCTCTGGTACCGAGAGCGAGGACGGGACCGAATACAGCACGAGCTCCTTTCCTTCGGGATTTGGTGGTGTGGCAGGAGGCATCATTGGCACGCGACTTTTGCGCAGGTGCTTTTCGATGTCGGGCAGGAAAACCAGCTTGGCCTCGTCGGATTCGCTGTCGGACGAGAGCTCGTCGTCTATGTTGTAGATGTAAACCTTGTACTTGGAGTCATCCAGCTGCATCATGGCGTCCTCGGGCGCGGGGGCAACGAGGTGCCGAGAGTCGCTTGCGATAAGGGGCTCCGATACCGGCGAGGCGGAGGACACGAGTGCGCATGCTGGAGCTGGAGCTGGTTCTGGAGCGGGCGCGAGTGCGGGTGCGGGTGCGGGCGCGGCGAGGCGACGAGGCGGCGACGTCGGTGACCGCACAGTCGGATTCTCGACCGGGACGTATAACTTTTGGCCATTTTTCTCTACGCGAGCCAGGGTCGAGGAGTTGGTACCAGCCACGCAAGCCATTAAAGGGGGGTCCTGGACACGGCGGCCCGTACCTAAGTTTAAAAGGCTAAGCCTCTTTGATAGGCGCTCATTGTGTGCGTCTTGGGCTTCAGCCTTTCTCTTGCGCCCAGCGAAGAGCGCAGGCGCAGGCGCAAGATCCATAACTTCCATGTTGCGGGTGTGGTCACAGCGGGCGGCGGCGGCGGTACTAGAGAGTGTGCTGCAAGTGCTCTGTTTGGCCGGACAGGTGGATGAGTTGGACGGTTGCGGGTGTGGTGCAGACGCGGGGGAGCCGCTTTAAGAATAGCGGGTGAGCCCGGCCCGAGGAACCCTGAAGAATATTCTGGATCTGGATCCACAATGCGAGCCCTCCCCTCCCCCTCGGTCTTTTGCGCAACCTCAAAACTTGTGCACAAAAACGACCACCTCCCGTCTGGGCACATACCTTCTTTGACATGGGGATAGCCGGCGTACGGGTTACTCGCCAACCGACCGACCGACCAACTGTGCCCGGTTGCTAAAAAGAAAAAAATCCGACTTGGCATGATGCGGTCGCCAACAGAAAGCACCGGCTAAGCAAGAAAAAAAGGAGGCTCACCCCTGAGGTCGTAGTTTGCGGCATGCGACGCCAGGAGGAAAGTCGGGAGGGACGAACGACGAAAGAGCGAGAGGAGATCGAAGAACGGACAGGCGTGATATCAACTCTGGAGAGGAGCATATATTGGTTTTTTTTTGTCACCCATCTGTCAAACGGGACGGCAATTGCGTCAAAAGGCTATAAGATAAGGTGGTGTGGTGGTTGTCTGCAGTCAGTTCGTCGTGCGCGAGGCCCCAGCCGGGCAGGCCCGTTCACCTTGACGCGATTGATCAATTGGCTTCTGTGACTCTTTTTCTGCGCAGCGGCATGAGGTCTGCCGTGAACAGCCGTCGCCTCTGCTGGCAGAGACCCGCGCTGGGCCTGTGCCGGCTTTTGAGTCAGAACCGCCACCCTGGAGCCCCCCCGCATTTGCGACGACTGCCATCACTAGCGGCGCGGGCGCGTCTATATCTGCCCCTCGACTCGAGCCTTCCACTTTCTTCGTCGTCACGTCTCTCCACGCTCGCGCCGCAACCCCAGCAGCTCGCGACAACGACCGATCTAGCAACACGAACAGTTCCCGTCCCTGCCCTCCCCAGCTGCCGCCGCTCCCTGCATCTCCGCGCATCCAGCCCCGCCTTGTCCCCGACCAAGGCCCCTGCCGCCGCCGCCGCCGCCACCACTATCATGGGCGAGCCCAAGTGGTCTGCGGCTGCGGTCCGCACGACCTTCCTCGAATTTTTCAAGGAGAGGGGCCACACCGTCGGTACGTCCAGACAGACACCGCCGATATACGGACAGAGAACTCGCCGCTGACAAACTCGTGGCGCACCACGTCGGACGATTCCAGTGCCCTCGGGCTCTGTCGTGCCTCACAACGACCCCACCTTGCTCTTTACCAATGCTGGCATGAACCAGTTCAAGCCCGTCTTCCTGGGCACAGTCGGGAAGACGGACCCCATGGCTAGTCTCAAGCGTGCCGTCGATACCCAAAAGGCACGTCCCTGCTTTCTCGTCCCCCGTTGGGAGCCAGAGCTGACCAGCTTTCACGTAGTGCATCCGCGCCGGCGGCAAACATAATGTGCGAATTACCCTCCCCCCACCACCGACTCACTCCGAGGCGACACCAACCCTCCGCGCCCATCGCGGGACTCTGTGTAGCTGACAGCGGGCTCCTCGCTAGGATCTCGACGATGTCGGCAAGGACAGTTATCACCATACATTCTTCGAGATGCTGGGCAACTGGTCATTCGGCGACTACTTCAAGAAGGAGGCCATCGCAATGGCCTGGGAGCTGCTGACCAAGGTCTACGGCCTCGATACTACTAGACTATATGTGACATACTTTGAGGGCAACCCTGCGGCCGGGCTCGAGCCCGACCTCGA
The DNA here is from genome assembly GCA_003049425.1 of Magnaporthiopsis incrustans. Lineage (NCBI taxonomy): Eukaryota > Fungi > Ascomycota > Sordariomycetes > Magnaporthales > Magnaporthaceae > Magnaporthiopsis > Magnaporthiopsis incrustans. The sequence continues at coordinate 133,169 of PYSR01000069.1, forward strand.
GGCCAAGAACCTGTGGCTCGCGGTCGGCGTGCCCGAGGATCACATATTGCCTGGCAACATGAAGGACAACTTCTGGGAGATGGGCGACCAGGGCCCCTGCGGCCCATGCAGCGAGATACACTACGACAAGGTCGGCGGCGGCCGCAACGCCGCGCACCTGGTCAACCAGGACGACCCTCTTGTCGTCGAGATCTGGAACATCGTCTTTATGCAATTTGATCGCCAGCCGGACCGGTCACTCAAATCGCTCCCCGCCAAACACATCGACACGGGCATGGGCTTCGAGCGGCTTGTCGCCGCGCTGCAGGACAAGACGTCCAACTACGGCACCGATGTGTTCGCTCCTCTGTTCGCCAGGATACAGGAGGTTACGGGCGCGCGTCCGTACACGGACAAGTACGGCAAGGACGACGTAGACGGAATCGACACGGCCTACCGTGTTGTGGCTGACCACACCCGGCTCATGGCCTTCTCCATCGCTGACGGTGCGGTGCCCAACAACGAAGGTCGCGGCTACGTCGTGCGTCGCGTCCTGCGCCGTGGCGTCCGCTATGCGCGAAAGTACTTCAACGCCGATATCGGCGGCTTCTTCTCGCAAATCCTGCCCACGCTGGTCGAGCAGCTGGCGTCCGGGTTCCCGGAGCTGGCCAAGAAGCAGAAGGACATCCAGGAGATTCTGGACGAGGAGGAGGAGGCCTTTGCGCGAACGCTCGACCGCGGCGAGAAGCAGTTCGAGAAGTACGCCGCCATGGCCATCAAGGCCGGCGAGAGCAAGCTTTCGGGCTCCGACGTGTGGCGGCTGTACGACACGTTCGGCTTCCCCGAAGACCTGACGAAGCTGATGGCTGAGGAGCGTGGCATCACTATTGACGAAGCCGAGGTCTCGGTGGCCAGGGAGAAGGCGCGCGAGGCCAGCAAGTCGGTCAAGGAGGCGGTGCAGACCTTCGCCAAGCTCGACGTGCACAGGATATCGGAGCTCGAGAAGGAGCTCAAGGTGCCGCGGCCAGACTCGGATCCCAAGTTCTCCCAGGAGGAAATCAAGGCCAGCGTGCTGCTGCTGTTCACGGGCAAGGACTTTATCAAGACCAGCAAGGACCTGCCGCCCAAGACGCCGCTCGGCCTGCTCCTCGACCGCACAAACTTCTACGCCGAATCGGGCGGCCAGGTCGCCGACACGGGCCGCATCGTCATTGACGGTGTGGCTGAGTTTAACGTGCTGGACGTGCAGGAGTACGGCGGCTACGTTGTGCACAACGGTTACCTAGAGTTTGGCGAGCTCACGGCGGGCGACGCGGTCGTGTGCGAGTATGACGAGCGGAGGCGGCTACCGATCCGCAACAACCACACGGGCACACACATCCTGAACCACTCACTGCGCGAGGTTCTCGGCGACGAGGTCAACCAGAAAGGCTCGCTGGTCGACGAGGAGAAGCTGCGCTTCGACTTCTCCCACAAGGCCGCCGTGACCCTGCCCGAGCTCCGTCGCATCGAGGACCTGTCCAACGCGTACATCCGCCAGAACTGCAAGACGTACGCTAAGGACGTTGCGCTGGACCTCGCGCGCCAGATCGAGGGCGTCCGCGCTGTCTTCGGCGAGACCTACCCGGACCCCGTGCGCGTCGTATCCGTCGGTATCGAGATCGATATGCTGCTCGAGAACCCCAAGAACCCGGAGTGGCGCAAGGTCTCGGTCGAGTTCTGCGGCGGCACCCACGTCGACCAGACGGGCATCATCAAGGACATGATCATTGTTGAGGAGAGCGGCATCGCCAAGGGAATCCGCCGCATCGTCGCCTACACCGGAGACGCCGCCCACCAGACCCAGCGCGACGCCGCCAACTTCTCAGAGCGCATCGCCGCGCTGGAGAAGCTGCCCCTGGGGCCCGAGAAGGAAGTTGCTATCAAGAGCACCCAGCAGGATCTCGACAAGCTCGTCGTATCGACCCTGACAAAGGACGAGCTCCGCTCCCGCTTCGGCAAGATCCAGAAGGACGTGACGGACGAGCTCAAGAAGAGGCAGAAGGCAGAGTCCAAGAAGGCCCTCGACACCGTCACGGCCTACTTCAAGAATCCCGAAAATGCCGATTCCAAGTCCTTCGTCGGTCACCTCCCCATATCCGCCAACTCTAAGGCCCTCGCAGACGTCGTCAATCATTTCAAGTCCAAGGACAAGGAGAAGTCTGTCTACGTTTTCGGTGGTAGCGCCGACGAAGGCGCCGTTGTTCACGGCGTCTATGTTGGAACCGTAAGTTTGCTCGCTATGTCTCGCAGCCTCTTTTCTTTTCTTCTTTTCTTCTTTTCCTCGAGTACATGGGCGAGTCTCCGTTGCTGTCCCTTGACTAACCGATTCCTCCGCCACCCTCGCCTAGGCCCTTTCTTCCAAGGGCGTGACTGCCGAGCAGTGGGCCAACGCCGTGTGCGGCGTCATTGGCGGCAAGTCCGGTGGCAAGGAGCCCACGCGGCAGGGACAGGGAACCGCCCCGGAGAAACTCGAGGATGCGGTCAAAGAGGCCGAGAAGTATCTGTCGGAAAAGCTCAAGAACCTCGGCATCTAGCTGATGGAGAGCAATGGCATTCTTAGCAGCCTTGGTGTGCTGTTTTGGGCCGCCACCTGCGGCAAGGAATTCGGTCGTGGGACGTGGCGTCTGTCGGGCAGATGATTGGGTGGTTTTCGTTGACAGCCTGTGCTGGCGGGAATGGATCGTGCGGCGATATTCGAGAACACTGGGCTCTTTTCTATGACTGTAGACGACTGTATTTTTTCCGCCACGCTTGCTAGCTCTGGTCTCACTATTCTGATTTCCTCGCAATTGCTCTACACACGCTCAGCATGTGTCTGCCCCGGAGTGCCCGGCATCCTGCCTGTTTTAGTAGCTATCTAATGCGTCACGAGTGTTCGAATGCCCGCATATAGTGCTGGATTACTTTTAACGAGGAACAACATATCCCGACGCGACATCGGAAGTTATTACTGAGACGCATGTTGTGCAGCATATACGAACAAACGAGCAAATATTCGACGTGTTGTTGTTGCCATATATTGTTTGCCCGCATGTGTGCAACTCTCGAACAATCACGGCTCTTTACATGACCGTTTGCTCGTGGATTCCGCTTCACGTCATGGACCTGTCACTCAACACGTCACTCAGCACTCCGACCGTAGCCTGGACAACACTCCGGACGGAATATCCTGCTAAACGGGTATCACCATTGTCTGGACGCACAGAACCTTGCGGACAGATACACAGTCCAGAAAGATTGCAAAGGGGGCCGAGGATCAAGTAGTTCTGTTTATACCTAGCGTGGACCTAGCGTGGACAAGTGTATCCCAAACCCTGGCCTTTAATATCGTATTTATGTGTCAATGCACGCATTTGCTGGCTATAGCTTCTTCGTCGGCCGCGAGGAGACCACCCTTGGCTGCCTCGCCTGAAGAATTCCCGTGCCCACCTAGGTAACTCCAAATATCATAAAACTCCGACGCTGATATCCGAGTAAACAGCAGAAACAACAGGTATGATAGAAAAAACATCGCAGGATGCACGTAGTGCGTAGTTGCTGTTCCTGGACAGAATAAGCCAGATGGAAGGAAAATAAAATAGAAGAAATAATTGCCCAATAAATAGCAGCGCCGAACCTCGGGTCAACTCGGGCAATAGAGGCCGATATAAGAGGTGCACTAATGGAAGCCATCGACGTGGGGCCAGAGTGTGGATGAGATAAGGGAATCCCTAAAGGAAAAAAGGAGTAGGACCGACAACCCCAACACTAGGAGATGAAAAAAATAAAAATAAGATAAATAGACCGAGATGGGAAGTGTGATCAATAAGACAGGTCAACATTCCCCATTGTTGAGAGGATTTTATTGTCCGAGTCCGAGGTTGTTGTCCGGCTGGTGGCGGCGTCGGACTGGGAGGTGTTGATGTGATGCAGCTGGTGGTGGGGGTCTTCTGGCGGAAGGCCGCTGTCCGAGTAGCCAAAGTCGCGCATTTGTTGAAAGCTCCAGCTCGGCTCAAAGTTGCGACTCTTCCAGGCGGCATGGACACGCTCGTACATCTCATCGATCTGCTCCAAGCTTATCTTGCTCGTCTCGTACACCATGCAGTATACAAATAAGATGGCGACGATGCAGAAGGCTCCCCAGAGGAAGAATACGCGCGGGCCAAGGTCGGCGTAACCTTCGCCCGATTCGACCAGGTAGGGTGTGCCGTAAGCGATACCAAAGTTGAGCAGCCAGTTGGATGCCGTCGACACAGACATGGACTTGGCACGGACCTTGAGCGGAAAGATCTCGGACGTGACGACCCAGACGACGGGGCCCCACGAGGCAGCAAAGAAGAATATGTATATGGCGACGACAATGACGAGAAGCCGGTTCTGCTCGACGAGCATGGTCCCGTTGGAGGCGGCGGTGAAGGAGGCGATGAGCAGCTGGCAGATGGCCATGCCGACGGCGCCAACGATAAGCAGCCTGCGGCGGCCCCACGACTCAACCACCAGCAGACCGGGTAGGGTGGAGACGACGTTGACGATGTTCATGATGCATGAGATGAGGTACGGGTCCGAGACGTTGGCGCCTTTGAAGAAGGTGGTGCCGTAGTACATGATGAAGTTGACGCCGGTGAGCTGCTGCAGCATCTGCAAACCGCAGCCGGTGAGGATCCGGCGGCCGAGATGAGGTGAGCCGAAAAAGACGTCCTTGTACGTGTCGGCGCCGAGAGCCAGCTCGTACTCGTGATTCGCCTGGATCTCAGCCAGCTCCTCGATCAGAGCAGGGTGAGTGATGTCGAGGCGGCGGAGGCGGCTGAGCGACAGCGCAGCCGCCTCGTGCCTGCCCCGCTTGATGAGGTAGCGCGGCGTCTCTGGGAGGATGAGCAGGCCCAGCGACAGCACGCAGGCCCACGTGAGCTGCACACCCAATGGTATGCGGTAGGCGGCAGGGCCAGGCATCTGGTACGTGAGAATGTTGACGAGTGACGCAGCCAGTAGCCCAAGCGTGATGAACAGCTGATATGCGCACACCATGGTTCCGCGGATCCATTTAGGCGCCATCTCCGACTGATACAATGGCACGAGTACGGATACGGATCCCACACCGATGCCCGCAAACAGCCTATAGTTTGCGCCATCACGGCGACGCCCAGGTTAGCGAGGCTGTTGCTACTTCTTCCTCTGACCTGGAGGGGTTCGTGCGAGCCGCACAGGCGCCAAGCGCACACAAGCTCGACCTACCTTCCGACCAGAAGCATTGGTATGTCGGCGGAGCAAACCTGGAAGATGACGCCGAAGCAAAATACGCCGATAGCCGAGTTCAGAGCCTTCTTGCGGCCGAGGAGATCGCCCAGGGGCGCCGAGATCAGGGCACCGAGGAAGGTGCCAGCGCTGAGAATGGCAACGACCAGGGACGATTGACTGGGGGACAGGCTCGCCTTTCTGTCGATTAAGTCGATGTAGCCGGTCGAGAACTGCTGTCGGAAAGAGGGCATGGCAAGAATACCGTTGATTGTTCTAGAGGTAGATTGGGCGACGCGATGTCCTTTGTCAGCCGCAGCAAGCAGAGCATGAAAACTCGCCCCGCGACAGGCATGGAAGAGAAACAGCAACGCACCCAGTGTCGTAGCCAAAGAGCAGGCCGCCGGTTGCCACGAAAAAGCCAATCATTACGGCTGGGGCCGAGCTCCCGGCGACGTTGGATGGCTTGCGCCATCCCATGGCGATCGCCATGGCAAGGAGGGGGAGCGACCGTCACTGCAGAACCGGGGCCGGGCCGGGTCTCCTCGGGTCGGGGTGGCGGGAGGGTGCGGGCTGGGGCTCGAGGGGGTCGCGTGGCAGTGGTCGTCGTCGTTTTCGTCGTCGCCTCTGTCCCATCTGAGAGGACGGGTCCCGAGGGTTTTGTTCGGCAGACCAGGCGAGGCGGTTGGTTTGCCGTCGCCGTCGCAGTGGTGTCCTGGCCGTCACACGCTCTTCTCGCTCTGCGTTTTCTGGGGGTGGGTAAAGAAGTGGAGAACAGCGAGAGGACGGGAACCGAAGATGGGTGCGGGCGACTGGGACTGTGGGAGGATCAGCAGCCCCCTTCGCAAGGCCGCCCACGAAACCCCATTGGCCCCGGTCCACAACTGACAGCCAAGCACCATTCCATTCTTGGGAGGCAAGCCACAGAGCCGTCCTTGGGCTCGCCGTATGGACATTGGGGCCCTAGACCGCCAGCCCTCGCGCTAGTGATTCCTCCGCCCAGAAGCATAGGACCTAGCCTGTTTTATCCGCCTGCAGCGGATGAGGGAGAAGGGAGGGTCGGCGAACTGAGAGACAGGGGCTTCGGAGCGTGGACTGGTGAAAACAAGAAACAATTGCACTTTGCAGTGCGCATCCCATCCGTGTGCACGCCAGGGGAAATTCTCCCTAGCGAGGCGCCAAGTGTCCAATTGAATCCTTGATACAGTTCGCCGCACATGGACGTGCCGGTCAAAGCCAAAGAAGACGATACTCTCTCAGGGCGTTAGCCCTTCCTTCGCGTGAATTGTCGCGCCATGCTGGGGCGGTGGACGGAGAAGCCCGTCAGCAGCGCCTCGGCCAGTCGCAGGGCCCGGGCGAGACTTGGTTCCAGACGCAAGCCAAGGGCATTTGATTGGTTCGATTCGCGACAAGCGGCTGTTGAGCATGTGCCCACCTATCTTTTTTCATGTGAGAAAGGAGTCAGTCTCTCGATGACATACCACCGCTCATGTTCAGCTTCTTTATTCCTGTTGACATCCTGCGATCAGGTCTGTTCTCCCTTGCGACCTTTTCAAGGCTTAGACAAGCAGCTTTCGGTGATATTCTGCGAGACAAGGGGGACAAGAACACGAGAATCCGCTAGCGCATGATTAGCCCAGTAAGGGAGGGGTGGATTGGTGGCCAGCTGAAAAGAAAAAGAAAGAAAAAAGAAAAAAAGAGCAGAGGAGCACCAAGCCGCCGCCACCACGGGATCGGATTGGATAAGGGGTGGGGAGCGGGGAACGGCGAGGGCGCAATGTCAGGACCATTGCCCGCACCATGCAACGAGTGAGCTTGGCGGGATTCGCCGTCGCCCGGCAGCAAACGGCCACGCTCCAAACGAAGGCGTGCAGTCCGCATTCCTCTCGATGTGTATTCTTTGGTGCCTTTATAATAGAGGGAAGGACATAGCCAGCACGCCGCAATCGCACACAAGAGAGGGCCGAAATGTATTTGCTGCGTTCTTTGCGCGTCCCCATCCCAGCATACGCAGTCATGCCAATGGGCAAGTGCTACACGCGTGGGGCTAGCTGTGCTTCGCAAGCCCCTGGTATACCTCAGCTTGGTCGTTCGCATCGTTTTTGTAATGGTGCCCAGCACTCAGCTCTCCGTGAGAGTGCATGCCCATATTCCCTGCTGACACATCAGCAACACAAGTAGGTGGCGTAACTTGGCAGACAGGTCCGGGGATTGGATACGCCTCTGACGTGCCAAGCTGAGCTCGATTCATCCCTAAAGCCCGTGGCCAGGCTGCGTGAGGTACATAACAAACGTCGCTTGGCGATGACAAATTGCCAAAAGATATCCAAACACTGGCCGAGATGTTCGACGAGCAAGAAGAGTTATCGAATATGATATATTGATACAGATGAGAAGCAAACCTAGACCGATTGCGGCGCAAGATATTCAGACTAGCCAAGAAGAAGACAGATATCATAGCTCCAGGCTTGGCTTGACACCCTTGACCCTACCGATCACCTGGGCCGGGGCATACTTGGGAATAACCTCATCGTCGTGCAGCATCTCGAACTCCTCGGTCGCGTCTCGGCCCATAAAGTTCATGATGGCCTGAGGACCACCCGGGTGCTCCTCGAGCCAGTTGCTCAGGTCCATGACCACGCCCTTGACGACGACCCATAGGTCCTCCTTCGTGTTGTGCTTGGCCACCTCTTCCATCGTGAACTCCTTCTCGGGGATCTTGAAGGACTTGGGGTCGTTGGGCTTGGCCGACTCGGCCTTGGGGGCCGCGACGCCAGCCTGCGAGGCCTGGGGCTGTGCGGCCGGCACCGTGGCGCCACCGGTCCACTCGATGGACAACTTGCCGGGCTGAGACGGGTCGATGTGCAGCGATATCTGTCCGAGACGCTGCGCAGCGCCCGTGGTGCCCTTGAGGGCCTGGCGGAAGAGGTAATTGCTCGCCGTGTCTCCAGCGACGCGTCCGTACACGACACAGCCCAGGAGCGACGAGCCGCCGAGGCGGTTGGCGCCGTGGACGCCGCCCGCGAGCTCACCGCAAGCATACAGACCCTCGATGGGCTTCTTCTCGCCGTTGAGCACCTCGGCCTTGTCGTTGATCTCGACACCACCCATGGTGAAGTGCAGCACCGGCTCCATCAGAGCGACGTGGAAGTCGTCGTTGATGTCGAGGGGCATGTTGTGGAAGAACTTCTTGCCCCAAGGATCCTTTTGCTTGCCCTCGGCGATGGCATTGTAGGTTTGGAACGTCTTCTGGAGGTGTTCGGGGGTGCAACCAATCTCTTTGGCCAGCTCCTTGCCCGTCATCTTCTTCATCAGGCCGCGGCCCGAGTAGTGCCTGGTGTGGAAGTCGAGCGTGTTCGAGGCCTTGGAGTTGAGCACGAGGCGGATCGGGAACTTGTTTTTGTCCTTCTCTTTCCACATCATGCCCGACACGTAGTCGCGATGGCCGAGCTCGTCGCAGAACCGGTCGCCGTCCGCGTTGAGGAGGAGGCCGCCCTCGCCGCGCAGGGCCTCGGCAGCCAGGAATTTCCACTTGGATCCGGGGTCCTTGGGGTCGACCAGGCCCGTAGGGTGCACCTGAACCTTGTCCATGTCGATGCCGTTGCCGCCGATGGCCATAACCATCTTCTGCCCGTCGCCGGTGGCGTGCGAGCCGTTGGTCGTGGCGAGCCCGAAGGTGTCGGGCCGGTGCTTCTTCAGCAGCGACGTGTCGCTGAAGTCGGCAGCGTATCCGCCCGTGGCTAGCACGACGGGGCCGTCAAGGACCTGAGACTCTCCGTTGTACTCGTACGTGACTCCAGTGACCTTGTTACCCTCCTTGTTCAGGCTGGTAACCCTCGCCTTCTTGATGATTTGCACCCTCTCGGGCTCCGTCTCGGCCAGGTCCTCCAGCCTTTGCATGAGCGCATAGGTGATAGCCATGCCGGGGAACTTGGCGTCGTGGCCACGGTGGGTTCGGGGATGAGAGTGGCCACTGCAAAGATTCTATTAGCGGTGATCACCAGTCGTGCCGGGAGATGGCGGCGAACGGAGCTGGAGGACAAGAGAGTTCGCCTTACCCGAGCCGCGAAACCAGCGTCAGGTCCAGGTTGAAAACATCTTGCAGCCACTCGACGGCGGCAGCCGACTTGTATGTCAGGACCTTGATCAGGTCTGGCCGCGCCTTGTCGCGGGCAGACTTGAGGGTGTCATCGTAAAACTGCTTGACGCTGTCTTGGATGCCGTGCTCAACCTGCGTCCTCGTCAGAGCGCCGTTGATTCCCGATGTCGCTTTTGTCGAGTTGCCGCCAAAGAATCCTGTACGCGGGCGTCAAGTCAGACCAAGGGGCACATCCGTAGACAAGGCCTAGACTAGAGCGTACCTTGCTTGTCGAGCACGACAACGTTGCCTCCAGCGAGATAAATAGTATGCGCGGCGCTCAGGCCCGACACTGCACCAGTTGATTAGTTCCAATTCCGCGAGGGTCCCAAGACGAGAATTGCTGGCAATAGAACTTACAGCCGCCGCCAACAACGATCACACTAGCCGCCATTGTGTTGAAGAGCGAATGTTACGCGGAGACCGTGGAGAAGACTTATTCACAGGAAGAACAACTGCTGATGATGCTTTCGACTGGTGCTTCTGTACCCAGACAAGAAGGACTGCAGCGGCGAGGAAGGCGATGGGCGCAATTAAACAAAGAGGACAGACAGAGGAATGGGAAGAAGCGAGGAACGTTCGCTTTTGGGGGGTGAGGTTTTGGATCTTTTTGACATATGATCGATGCCGAGCAGCGGCCGCCGCAGCACCTCAGCTAAGCCGGTTTCCTGAGCTTCTGATTCGTGCCAGTGGTCTGGTGAGCCGAGGTCCCGCAAGGTACCGCCCCAGCGCCAGCCTCCACCTGGGGACGGTGGGGGGTATGCATCCTGCGACGTTCCGCTTACCCCGTGGGCGGTGCCTGGTCATCCTGGGCTGCTGGGGGAGAAGACACGTGCACACACATGCCTGCAAAGACTTTTGCTTCGGCTATTCCCTAAACAGGACGAGCAGAACCAATGCGCTACATATGTATTTGGGATTTCATGTACTGTATTCATCCACGAAATCGTTGCTTATGCATTCCAGTTATGGCCAAGACATCGACATCGGTTCTGGGGCACTTGCTCGCGTCGCGAGGTTGGTGGGCGGGTCCACGCCGGAGCGGTCAGAGTGCCGAGGCTGGGGAAGGAACAGTGGACGTCCCATCTGGGGGACCTCGATGAAGGACGCACGAGGGGTGGCTGGCAGCTCGGAGGAACCCCTTGTTGTAAACAGACTGAGCGGGCAAAGGCCGGATTGACCAAGGGCGATTGTTGCCGCAGACATGGAAGCATTTCCCCCAATCTCGATGGCCCTTGTAGACGACGAGTTTCGTGATGAGGCCGAACAGACGTAGTTCGCCACAAGGCTGAAGATGACTGCCGCTCATCTGTCATCCAGGAATCCGTCTCGGATGTGAAGTGTGGGGAAGGTCGGGGCTATTGTTGAAAATTGAGCGTCACATGCTAATTCGATAGCCGCAAACCAGCGCGCATCAACGCGTCTTCCAGCGTCTAGCTCCTTATAAGTCCTCACCTGACATGCGGGTAGCTGCGGCATGTGACCACTTAACGATAATTGTGCCGTTCCCGCTTTGGAGTTACGCGCAGACCTCCCGTTCTCGGAGGCGCTCTTCAGGCGAATGAGATCGATGTGCGCACATATGTGGCATTTACGTCATTGGGTGCTGGAACAGGTGGAGATCCCTGTTTGGGCATCATTAAAAAGTGCCTATCTCGCGAAGCCCTGGAAACCGCACCCTTCGAGGACTCTTATGTCTACAAACTAGTACCCCCACCCCAGAACAGAGAGATGTCTCAAGGTTCTGACAAGCGAAGCGAGAAGGGAGCGGGTGTGCTGCTCTCAGATGTCCTGGGCGACAAGCGTATCAACGCGTTCGGGTCGCTGGTCAGGAATGTCGAGTCAACTAGCTGCCGCGCCAATGACCCACGACAGACCTCCGTCGTCCTCTCGCCGCTGAATTCTGCGCTCGAGGCGCTCCCCCAGAAGCCCTGGGAGGACGCTGACGACTACTCCAAGTTTGGCTCCAATGCCTACGACGGAGCCGGCGGCCGGGATCGGGCACAAAACAACATCCAACGCTTCGTGGAATGCCATATTGTGCCAGTGTCGGCGCAGGGCTGGACTCCGGGGCAAAAGATTCAACCCGTCGGCCAGGGCGCACCCATATGGTGGGAGGACGGCGCTGATGGAAAAAGAACGGTAAGGCTGATAGGAAACAAGTGGCCTGTAAGGAGATCGAACGCTGCTGAACCAACGCCCGTACACCCACACCCGGTCCTGCAGATCCAACCAGACGGTGTTCGCGTAAAGGAAGTTATCTCCACGGCTACGAATGGCGAAATTGTAAGTCTCTCATGCGGGCATTTCGTCGTATGGGCGAAGAACGTGGCTGTTGGTCCCGCCAGATTGTGGCCCTGCGCCGAGGCTGAATCGTTATGTTGTGCAGTGGCTTCTCGAAGGAGTCCTTGGAAGGTCATGATCACGGCTGTGGAGCGCGTTTCTGTAGCACTGCGAACAAGAAAACCACTGTCATGCTCTTCCTCAAGGGCATGCTACAGCAATGGCATGTTCGGACAGGCTACAGAGCTGCGGGTTGGAGCAGGAGCAAAACAAGGGGGCCGAGTAAGCCAGAGACATGAAATATGGTATTATATACAAGCGGGCGTGTGGGAACAGAGGACTTCCGTACATCTAGAGCCTGTCGAGCTTGCGTCTCTCGTTGCGTGTCCTTTTCAACAACTTCTTGTACTTCTTCTTCTTCATCTTAAGCTTCCGCTGCCTCTTGACGCTGATGGCCTGCATTGCCCCATTGTGTTTCTGGCTCTGTTGGAACATGATCTGCCGGCGAGCCAGTCGCTCGAGAAACGAACGTCGGGGCTCGGTCGACTCCTCGTGCAGCTCTGAGCTGTGTGCCATGTATTTGACCTCTCCAGTTGCCTCGACGGTTTCCTCGATCGTGAGCATGGCTTTGTAAATACGACGACGGGGCTCGGATGTATGCTGGGCGGAGGAATCAGCGGCCTCCTGAGATGCGGGTTCCGCCGAGGTTCCGTCTCCCGCACCCACGGCCTCCGACTTTGGCTCCGGGATCGGCGGGGGGCAGAAGGGCAGAAAGTCGCCTGACATGGCATTAAGCTGCACGTAGACGCCCGAGTCACTCCCATCAGGGTTCTTCAGGCTGATCTTTGGCATGCCTTCGCCACCGTCCGCATGGGCTTCATGGCCCCCAAGGTTCAGGCCACTCATCGGCTGCTCCAGTTCTTGGACACTCTGCGAAAGGGTCGAGATCACATCGTTCATCTTTTCGGAGCGCCCCCGGCGGACGAAGATGGAGGCGAAGGCATCGTCGGTTACTGCTCTGGGTAGGCTATGGGTGATCGAGATAGGCCGGTGGAGCGAGAAGAAGGCCGAGAGAGCCAGGGCTAATACCGGTCAGCACGCGTTTGCAAGCTCGGCGTCCAGCGGTGATCAACAACCCTGACGGCAAAGGTGGAAAGGAGGGAGAAGGGAGGGGCAGAGAGGTGGAAATAGATCGAGACCCGCTCGAGGGGGCTACACGAGCCTTCAGGAAAGGGCGATGTGCTGCTAGGGGCTCGATGCGGGAGCTTACATTCTCTGGGCAAATTTTGCGTGCTTGGGACCGATGGGAGGGCGGCAGACGCCGTGCGACCGGCCGGGTCCTTGGAGCGCCTCTTTCGCTTCTCGGAAGTCGACGAGGACTTGGTGGACTGCGCCGGCAGAGAGCGGTTGGACGGCATGTTTTCGGGGTCGTTGTCGGGGCTCGAGGGGTTCGATGACGAGTATCTCCTCTGGTGACGGGTGGCCCCGGGGCCGACGGACAAGGTCGCACCCGGGGCGGCGGAGGTTGTCGGGCGCAGCAGGCCCAATCCGGCAGCAACAGCGCCCGCAATTATCGAGGGCGGCGTGGCCGAGGCCACGCGCCGGGCTGATGGGGGCAGCATGGTTCAGCCAGCCAGCTGCGATGAGTGAGTCGATGCCGCACAGAGAAACTGGGGTCGAGTTTTATCGGCGCGGGCTGCGGAGGGCTTCACCTGCGAGGGGTGGCCGATTTGGTTGCCGTTGAAGGGAGCCCTGCGATGGACGGGCTCCAAGGGTTCGATTCCAGTCTAGTGAGCAGCACAACCTCGCGGCTGCTCGTGTCTCGGCCTTGACGTGGTCGGGTGAGGCTGCAGAAGTCAGACGGCTGGCATACGGGCGAGGCGCTGCCGGAATGGGGCGCGCAGGCATGCATGGGGCCAATCCGCAGACCAAACGTTTGGTGGCAGGGGAAAATTTACTGCCTGAGGATGTGGCATGATTTTGACTTACTAAAGTCCCACAGCAGTCCAATCGGAGAAAGTCACCAATGGAAATTTAGTAAAGGTGTAAGCTACACACAGACGAGCCGTGAGCGAAAGCAATTTTCCGGCGTCTTCGAGTTGGCAAGCCGCATCCGCTTGTCACTGGAGGCGCGATGGACGGGCGCAAAGTAAAGGCCAAGCGGGAGGGGTAAATTACAGCACGATTTGTGAAAGAGGTTCATCACACCAAGAAGCGGGCATGGGTGGTAATGGTGGGTTTGGCACCAATCAGACACTAAATAATACACAATATTTGGTGGTCCTATCCCCCAACGTACATACCAAAGCATGGAGCCCATTCTGGAGATGTGCTCTCATGCGGCCGTTCAGTCTACCCCGGCAACGATGGAGCTTTGAGTGCCATCGACCGAAGCTAGCCAGCCCGATAGACATCAAGCTACTACAAATACAGCACGGTGGGATGAAAACATGCTCAGAAGAGTCAGTCCGGTGTCCAGGTATCGGGATGGGACTTTAGTGCAGTCGGGCGAACATAGGGTGTTTGTGAGAGACGGTAGGATCACCTAATCCGCTTGCCGTCGAGAAATTTGGGGCTTCGGTTGTCGTAATAAAGATTTTTGCTTTGCTCATTCTTGCGCTGCTCAAAGGCCATGCGTTCCTCCTCGTCCAGGGAGAAGGCCTTCTTGAGCCAGCCAAAGGCGCTCCGTTTCTTCTTCAGCGTCCGGCCTCCCGATGCATCGTGGTTGAGCGTCGAGACACTGCTCAACATGCTCATCCCCATTGCCGAAGGCGCGTTGCGCTGATGATGGAGATAGTGAGGCGCAGACGTGCCCGAGGTGTGTGGCCGTTGCTGAAGCGGCGAGTGTGGGCTGGCTTGGACGGGGCGGAAGTACTGCTGGTCTGAGTGTGGCGACGGTATGATGCCTGGGAACACGGGCGGCGAGAAGTCGGCGGCTGGCGGGTCCGCCATCGAGTTGACCGCGGTTCGCTCGTTGTCAGAGCCGTAGGCGGAATCCGGGCCCACAAATGTTTCATAGGCTTGGAAGGTCCTCGGGGACGCAAACACGGGCCGTTGAAGCTCGGGTGCGTTGGGGGGCGGCACATGTATGGATTCTGGAGGGTTCGTCTTGAGAGATACGCGCTGTCGTAGAGACGTCCTTCCGGGTCGGCGCAGCCCGTCATCCCCTAGCGAGCCTGGCTCGCTGCCCAAGGGGGACGGAGACACATGTCGGGATGGAGGCGACGCATCCAGCCCGACCTGAATCCGCGGCGATGTGATTTGGACCAACCTGGCCTCCCCACGCACAGCCGAAGGGACATGCGAGTTCGAGTCTGCCCCGGCGCGAACGTCGGGCCGACGCGGCGCTGGCGAAGTTCGACGGTCCCTAGGTGGGATATCGGGAGCTAATGCGGGAGCGGCGTTGCTGGGAGCCGCGCTTTCAATGACGCGCGGTGAGGGCAGCGGTGCGGGCGGCACCGGCGTATAGGTCCGCGGCTGAAGCAGGAATAACGCGCCCTCGTCGGTGGGCGAATCCGGGCGGACCGGACTGGCGTTGCGCGCGGGCGTCACTTCAGGTTGGGCCGTAGCCTGGCTCGTTTCGGAATCGGAATCGGAATCGGAGCCGGCGGCAGCGTCCTGTGGTGCGTAAGCCAGGGGTTTCAAAGTCGGACCCACGGAGGCCCGGGGTGCGTCCTCGCAGACCGTCATGTCGGTGGGAAAGAGGCTGCTCCTGATGGGCAAGTCGAAGTAGGTTGGGCCCGAGGGCCGCTCTTCGGGCATGCGGCTAAATCTTAACGACAGCCGCGGCGGGGCGGCCGGGATGCTCGGCGGCGGTGTCTGCGAGGGTTGTGAGGGGGGAGCAGACTCGTCGGAGCTCTGGGAAGACGGTCGGCTTTGTTGGTCAGGGGTTGTGAAGGGTTGGATACTGAACTGCCACCGAGAAAGGAATTCCTTGGTCAGTGTGCGTTCTCGCCGGGGCAGGAACAAAGAAGGCAGCGCCCGGCCGGCTATGCCTGTCGTATGCGCCACCAGAACGGGGATCATGCTTACTCTCGTGCGCCGGCTGACCTTGCCTGCAGTCCGATCTATCAAGGCAACCATGTTGTCAAGCCTGACTATCAGAGCGTTAAGGGCGTTGCTCTTGGACTGCAGCTCCATGAACGCATTCAGCCAGCCCTCCGTGTTCCCTCTCATGGCATCAAAAATGTCGGCCACGTCTGGGCGTTCGGCCCGCCAGTGGCCGTTCTCCTCGGAGTCGAGGTATGTGGTGAATTGCTTGGTCGACTTCAGACCCTCGCTAACGTCCTGGGCGGACTGAACGAGGGCGGTCGTGGTCCGCGAAAGGATGTGCTCGATCTTGGCGTTGCCCTCGACGATCTGTAGCCGGAACGCGCGGTCCTCCAGCATGGTGGTGAAGACGGTCATGTTATCCATGGGCAGCTTGAGAAAGTCGATTCGCTCCGTCAGGTCCGCCGACGCCAGGTCGATATCCTCCATGACCATCTCAAGAAACTCATCAATCTCGTCTATATGGCCCTGCAGGATGGAAACAACCTGCGCATTGCTGTTGGCCAGTCCGTTGAGCAGGAGGTAAACACCAAACGAGACCTGGGCCATTAGCTTTCGCAGCTCATGGCACTTCTGGCCAGGACGGAAGCGCCACAGAACACCCGGTGGCTCAGCGGCCTCGTCCTGGTCGAGCAGCTCCTCTCTACGGCCTTTGGCATCCCTGGTTCGCAGTTTGGGCTTCTCCGGGGCGTTGCTCGTCGTGGCCTCAATGTAGGACTCGGCGAACGCCTGTTGCATGGCTGGAATAGGATGCTCGGGCACATCCTTGCGCCGCGCATACATATCCTCAACACCTCGGCCGGGAGACTCGCACCGGCTCTGCGAATGGCCGTGGCCTGGCGCCGACCAGGCATCTCCCGCCTCCTCCGGCCGCGCCGAGGACCCGGCCCGGGCGGTGGCCATGGAGACGCCGGTGTATCAACGGCACGGACGGCACAGCCGCGAGTTCTCGAGAGGCTCACACCCGCCAGGGCGATAACAGGAGGGGGCGTCGGGGAAACCGAACAGGATTGAACGGCCAGGGGCGGTGACCGTCGGGAATCGAGGCAAAGGAGCTGCGGCCTTTACAACGGATCGGAGTCAAATCGCTGGACGATGCATGACTTGCTGGGATCAGGCACGACAAGCCGAGCTTCGGGGTAGCCGGTCGAGTTTTCGTGGTGCTGTTTCTGAACGCAGTGCAGCAAGACGGGTTGGCCGATATGTTCCGACGGTCGAGAAAAGGGGTAGCAATGCGGCGTGGCCGCGGCGTGAGCGTCTGCTGTCGCCCTTCCCGGACACGGGTGTTGTCTGCAAGGATGGGTCTGTCCCGGGGACCCAGCAGGTGTCAAGACAGAGTTGGCTGGAGAAGAGATGGCGTGCTGACAGAACCTGACAGCAACTGGGGCACCTGGAACGACAGGGTCGCGTGTTGGTGCGCGTTGGAGGCTGAGCGCCCCGTCCGGGTCCTAGTTCCTATCTATCGTGTCTGTTCACGGCCGTCACATGGCCGAAGAACCAACAACAACACCAACAACAACAACAACAACAGCAACAACCCTCAGTCTCGACTGTCGGCCCGTCTGAGCTGCCGATGACCAAATCGCGTCTGTGTGCGCTCGCTCGTGCCAGTCGTCAGTCGTGGAGCCAGTGCTCGAAGTGCCTGAGACTAGCAGGACGAACTAGGTATGTTTAAGGGGGTGCACCATCGGAGACCCCTGCCCTGGGCGGGAAGGGGGGCAGTGAGGGAGGGGGCGAGGAATATTTGCCGCGAGTCGAAATTGCCCTGGTCGCGAACGGCCCAACGCTCGAGGATCAGTCCAACCCTAGCTTGGTGCCTGGACAGGCGGCAATCGGGTCATCAGAGACGGCGTGTCTTCGCAGTTGGAACGGCTCACCTAGCGCCAGCCCATGTGGAGGGGCCTATGCAGGCATGTGCATCGTTGTGCCGTCCATCCATGTCACACGCAGCGTGGAAAGCAATAAAAGAGCATGGAGGATCCCCCCAGATCAAAAGGCCAGCAACTTCTGCAGCAGCTGGGCCGTTCCCCACATCCACCCACACCCACCCGGTTCAGGGTCTCAGCGGCTAAATGCAGGTGTCAGGTCCCCAGTTGACAATCGGGAATTCGCGCCGAATGAGAGCAGAAGCTTGGCTGCCATACCCAGAGCTCGGCGTCCGGGTCCCGGACATGCCGATCCACAACGCCTTGCTGCGCGAGAAGAGTTGGGGTCGCCGTTGCAGCGAATGTGCCTGCAGCAAAGTCCAAGGCTGGCTTGTCACTCGACCTGGCGTGCTAGGAGGCCGAGATGGCGCTGCGTGTATTGGGGACGGGTGCCGAAGGAACCTCTCCCAGGATCCCCCATCCATGCAAAAGAAGAAAAAGAGAAGGGGAACAAAAACAACTGCCTTTGTACAGCCTGTGACAGAATTGCTGGGAAACGCAAAGCCAGAGACGCAGTGGACAGCGATTTCAGGCACAGAATCCCACCTGGAAGTAACTACAGTAACCATCCGTCGTCGTTACACCATTTTCGATAGGAAGGCACGGACGAGGCTGCCTATTGCGTAGATGCCGACAACCTCGGCAAGGGTGGTCGTCGCAGGGCGAAACGGGAGTTCAGTGCCGCCCAAGGGTTGCAAACTGGTAGGCTATTTACGAGCGCGCTACGGCAACCACAACACGAACCACTGCCAGCATTCCAGCCCGAGTGGGGACAGGTCCGCCCCTTTAACCAAGCCCCAAACCCAAACGTCCGCGCTGATGCCAGGAGACGAGCCCAATAGCAACATAGACCACCCATAACAATGGCGGATAATTTCAAATGACAGCCGCAGGAGGTTACCTACACGGCTGCATTGACTCCCAAGCGCCCTGTCCTCCATAGCCGCGCATCGACATCAGAGAGAGACACCTGCGCTAGCTTCAGCTTGCTAACTCAGGCTGGCACCTATTAAGGCGCTGCCCATCCCCCGCCAAACCTGTCTCGCATGCCTTTTCCCCTGTGCATTGTTTCCAAAATCTCGCACGCTGCTCCGGCTCGGTGAGCCAAACATGGCACCGCAGGTGTTCTCGTTCGGCTCTGATCCATTCGACCCGTCGCATCGATATGTGACGTCGTGGCTCTTCTCGCCCTGGATCCTGTTTGGCGTGAGAGCTTTGTTAGTAAGTCGATTTCCCCTGGCCTCAGAAGTTTGGGAGACCCCTTTCTGTCGGTCGCCGCCGCTGACAGCCCTCCCACGCCGCACAGAGTCTATACGCGTTCGTCACGTCGTTCTTCCATCTTGGCTGGATTTGCCAGCACGAAGAGTCTGGAGGCTGCGATGCTGCGTCACGAGAGTTTTCCTACTTCACCGTTCTCACCTTTTGGTAAGTACGCCAACCCCGACGGGCCTCGGGCGGTCCCTGGAGCCACCCACGCTAACCCTTTCACCAAGGGGCCTTGCCTTCTATTTCCTCATCTCTGCAATTCACACCGCCACCTACGCCACGTCGGGCCGGGCCCTTCTCGACTCCTTCCCAAGACCTCTTCAGGCTCTGCACAGCTTATACTACACAACCATCTGTGTCTTCCCCCTCATCGTCACCGTCGTCTACTGGGGCATCCTCTTCACGGAACCCTTCGATACTACGTTTTCCTGGTGGTCCAACGTTAGCCGCCATGCCATGAACCTGGGCTTTGCCCTGTTCGAGATTATCTTCACGCGCACCAGCCTCCCACCGTGGATCCACATTTTATGGCTGATCATCATTCTGGCCCTGTACCTGGGTCTGGCATACCTGACGCGCGCCACCCGCGGCTTTTATGTGTACTCCTTCCTAGACCCGGCCAAGGGGGGCGGCCGTCTGGCAGGCTATGTATGCGGCATCACGATTGGTTGTGTGGTCTTTTTCCTGCTGGTTCGAGGTTTAATATGGGTACGAACATGGGCAACTGAGACCAAACTCGGCATGACCGGGAAATTCTCGTCTCATGATGGAACAACCAAACCGCACGATCCGGAGAGCACCCCGAAGATGGAGCAGAGTCAGCAGCATTAACGCCCGGTGCCGCCAACAATGAAATCTATCTGTAAATATCCGCCTTTAGATGTAAAGCTTTTTTTAATCTTCCATTATTAGTCCCGCTACTTCCCACATAAGATTCCATTGATAATTTCTACAGGTAACCGTTTGCCAGGACAGCCCGCTTCAGAGTCCCGATATAACGATGGCTTGATATGCCCAGACCTACTACCACAACGACACACCGGTTCTCAGCATCTCAAAGAAATACCACGCCTCAGCTCCGACTCCCTGATTTCAAACATGATTTGGATGCCAACAAAAAAAGCGAGGCACGAGCTCGCGAGGAATATAAGACCTACAGATACAGCCAGAGTCACGCGTTTGCGGGCAAGTTAGCACCAGGTGTCAACCCCTAAACGCGACGTCGGCGCGCACGGCGGTGCGAGAACTGAGAGGGAGGGATATGAGGAACTTGCCAGAAAAGTCATGGAAGATGCCGTGAATTATGGTCTCTAGACCATCAAGACCGACAGCGAAACCGACCAGGTTCGCTGAAATCATCATGAGGACGTTTAGAACCGCACCGCTGCAGCAAAGCATACGATACGCGGTTGGATGGCTCTCCCACTTTCGACGGGGAAACAGATAGCCAGCAACCACCTCCGGGATAAAGAAGAGGACGATCAGCCAGCCCCAGATCAGGAGTCGGAGCTGGATATCGTGCCATAGAGCCACAAACGTAAAGATGACGACGTAGTTGAGTATGGATCGCGCGGCCCCTTTCCTGGATCGGAAGTCGGCGCCGCCCAAGGGAACAAACATGTAGCGGACCAGCCAGCGGTTGTATGAGCGGTGCCAGGCGCGCCAGAAGGACAAGGTGCTATAGTTATTGCTAACGCAGCGAATGATGTTCTCGGGCGGATCGACGCCGTCGAAGAGCGCCCAGAGCCTGAAGAAGCGCCAAGCAAGCAGCAGCTTCAGCCAAATCAGGTGCAAGTTGAAGTACGACAGCAGACTTAGCTGTGCCACCGTGTAGCTGGCCCAGACCGGGCTCGCCTGACTGATGGCGCCGACGTAGTCGAAGTGGAGCACCACTTCCATGGCTAGAAGCGCCAGGAGGAACCGTATACCGTAGCGGACTGTGCGCGACGTCTCGATGCTGGCGACACGATATCGCTGCTGAGATATATAGTCGTTGAACGTGAGGATGGGCCCAGCAAGATACAATGGTGCATAGACGGCATACGCAACATAGTTTCGGAACGAAAAGTCGGCCGGCTGTGAGGGCGTGGATACGCGCTCCTTCTCCGACAAGTTGGCAACATCGAGCTGTTTCTTCTTTGGAGCGTTAGCTTTAGAGGCCATGCCCTTATATGGCTGGCTACGAGACGGTGGGTCCTCCTAACCTCGACTGGACTCAGGCTCCTCCTATCCAGACTCCAGTAGTAGTCCAGGTTGAAGCTGATCAGACGCAGCACTGTGATGTTGAACAAGATCTCCCATCGAGACATGATGCCACCCCAACTGTCAAGCCAGTCGCCAGTGCTAACCAGCAGCGAACCGGTGCCATTCTCCGTGTGGGAAGAAGTCCCCGCCACGAGGAGCGCCATACTTTTGAACTTGTAGCCCTGGCAGAGCTCGTTGGCGAAAAGCGTGCCAACGTTGAAACCCCACGTAGCGGCCGGCAGGAGATGTTTGGGCGTGCGCATGGCGATGCTATAGTTCGCATACAGGATCAAGAAGACTTTTGCGGCCGAGAACCCGTGGAGTATCACGAGGAATAGGAGCGCAAACGCAAAGTCGAAAGACACTCGCTGTTTCAATCTCTCGTCTGCAGCCTCTGACGGCGACTTTGCGCTGGTATGCAGCGGGAAAATGACGTTCCATGCGCGCCGAGAGAGCGGGTGCAGAACCAGTAGTGCCGTCATGGCCGGTAGGTTGGCCCGAAACGTATGGTATTGGGGGTCCGAGGCATCCTGCGAGCTTGGTGAGTCCTGGTCGAGGCACGCGGAGAGAGGGACGGTCGGGGACGGCGCTCACCACCATGCGCCCGGGAATCCATCCGGGGACCAGGAGGTGCTCGAATTTGGAATACCTTGGATCAGAAGCTGCGACCGAACTTGGTCAGTACGGGTGTTCCTAGCAGGAACCGGGCAAAGGGAAAGGTGGGGGAGCTTCACACACGCCTCGAAACATCGTACGCGATCCAGAACATATACGGGATCAAGAAGAAGAGGAATATGTAGTAGCCGTAGAACTCGAGACTATTCCATCTTGACGGCTGGATCCGGGCCTCGGCACCGTCGCGTCCCTTTCGCGATGCAGCTCCATCGGCGGGGGCCTTGTAGGGTGTGGTTGACGATGTGACGAGGCGTGTGTCGAGATTCTCCAGCCGATAGACACTCGAAAGCAAGGAGAGGAGGGTCCCCATTGCGCCGTGGGTGATGCGCGACCTTCCGGGCCGTGTCGGGCGGCCAATTACTGAGCAACTGAAGAACAAAGATGTTGAGAGTCGACTCAATCCGAGAAGGCCGATGCATTACACACGGTTTGGGAACCACAATTGATTGTCCTTGCGTTTGCCATCTCTTATGTCATCGGCTTAAATCTTTCAGTGGAGATCGTCTTGGCGCCAGATGCCCACCAGCAAAGCGGACATGTTCCCACCCAGTTTATCCACTCGACTTTAAAAACAAATGGTGCAGAATTGGAGGAAAAGTGCGATGATCCGGATTAGTCTAGGCCTCCCTCCGACGCGTCGGAGGGGACGGCTAAAGGCGAGCTAAAGTGGTTTGTGCGTAATGCTAACCTATCCATTTTTTATACGCTGCCCTGGAGTTTTAAGGTGTGCCCTTCCATTTTTTAAAGATTTCATTTCCGCGTGCAACCCGCTAAAAATTTATTGCTGCCCTGGTGCGTAAACATTTACTTAGTTTGAATTTTGTGGTGGTGGTGGTTTTTATTATCCCTTTTTAAGTTATAATTTCTGTTTTTTACCTGCTATATTGCTTTAAAACATACGTTTTATATTCCTTTAAGGTAATAAAAGGGAATGCATATAGGGATTAACTTAATTTTAATAGAAATAATAATTTTATTAAAGGGAGGAAAATATACCAGTTAAGCTTTTAAAATGAGGTGATTTTTAACCAATTGCATAGCTTTTGATTTAAGCCTTTTTTACAATGCTTTAATAAAGGAGAATGGGTGTATTTATACCTTATTCGCCCTAGGAGAAGGAAATAAAATGCTAAAGGGTTTAAGATTGTATATATAAACCTTGCGCTAACGCTTTTAAGGGATGGGCCTGGTTTATTTTTGATTTAAACGTATAATTTTAAATGATAGCCTGCAACGTATTTTAAAAGCGTTTAACGTGCTTTAAATTTGGACTGTAAGTTTTTAACCTTATTAATTCGTTTTAAATTGAAATGTTAATAGCTAGCTTTAAATAGCAGTCTTTTATATCCTTTTCGGCTTTAAACTTATTTTTAACCTGAGTAAATATAACAGTTAAAAATTTTTTTAGTTTAGCCTATATGTTATTATATGCCAATGTAAAGGATTCGTGGTTACGACACGGACACTGTTAGGGTCAGGAGTAACCCTTGAGCCATGTGTATAAAAAGGGGGCTTCGCCCCCTTTTTTTTTAGCCTTTAAAATAACATTATCAAGGCACCTGCCAATTCTTTAATTTGCAGCTTAGCCCATAACATTTTTAAAGGCTCGTTTTTTAATGTGGGATCCTTTTATAACATAACGGCACCTAAAGGATACCAGAACGAAATGTTTACCGTTTAAAATAATTTCGCCTAAAAAGCCTTGCTGGCGGCATTATAAAGCGTTAAATTTTAATTAATAAGTTACGTCGTGAAAATTAAGCAATTAAAATAAAAGGCCGTTTCGCGCGAGGCGCTGGCTTAATAAAAATTAATATAAGCTTAAGAGCAGGCCGTCGCAACGTTTAAACAAGCCCGCTTTAAAATGGCAACCAAGGCTTAAAATTAAAAAAAAACGAACTTAAGCAAAGATTGCCCGCATACGTGAAAAATACAAGGAGCTTATTTAACGCGCACGCACAGGGCTTACGGCGGCTTAAACCAACGTTTACACCGTTATTTAATCCTTGATAAAATTAATTATACCTGTTAAAAATAACTACTGCATGTACCAGGGTACCTTACCCTGTACCCCTACCTGTTAGGGTAAGTTATGTAATTAGTTTAAAGCTAGGGCATTGGCCTAGCTTACCCTGTACTACTCTTTTGTTAAAGGGTTGGCTGAATCAGCCACCCTGCAGGGGTTGGGCTGATACGAGTCACCTACCCTGCAGGGCAGCCACGCAAGTGAATCGCTCCCACAATCAAGTTAAATTCGTCGGCCCAACGCGAAAATGGCTTTGGTGGCCGTGGGTCGATTTTTTGCAAACCCCATATAAAATAATTTTTCGGAAGGCCGCTAGGGCACCGGAACCCCCGCCCGCGCAAATCCCGCGGTATCGATGTCGAAAGATATATAAGGGACTAGAGTTGGTTACCCTTACCANAAAGATATATAAGGGACTAGAGTTGGTTACCCTTACCAAAAAATAACAAGCCTGTAACCCATAGCTTATTTGGGGGCCCTGCACTGCGCTGACAGTGCATTGCAGGGCCCAACCCCAACTAAACGTGCACCCGTCGGTCCCTGTGATAAGCGCTATGCACCTTGTGCACCCGCTATATTTTAACAATACCTATTACCAGATAATAAACGTTAAACATTATACAGTTAATTTTTGTGCTAGCACTTTTTATTTAACGTAAACCTTTAAAAAACCCGTTCCCGTACGGAAAAAGCGGCATTGCTTTTACGGCATAAAAAAACGCAATTACGTATAAATTAAAAAGGGATATTAATTTTATTAATAATTATCGCAATAAGTATAAATATATTTAAACTTTATTAACGTTAAATATTTAAAATATTATTTGTTTATATTATAAATGTGAAAGTTCCGGAAGGGGTTACGACCTGGGCAAATTTTTAACGTATTTTATTATTACGTTTAATAACTTTTATAAGCATTTATAAGCATTGCTTTAATTAAATGCCCTTAAAATGTTTTTTAAATAATCGTTCGCATAATTTTTTATAATATTTAAAATGTTATTTGCAACGATAAAAAGGTTATTTTAGCAAAATAAAATTAAAATAAATTTTTTACAATTAAAGGTTTTATTTTAAATTTGCAATATTATAATGAGCTTGGTACTGGATTTTTTCACGTACATTATTACGGTAGCGGCATATAAGCGTATCGCTTAAAACTTAAAAACCATTAATATAAATTAGCGCATGGCAAAAAAAAAACGCCGGGCTTAATTTTACCGCATCCAGCCTTTAATTAAACGGATATACCGATAATTAACGTAAACGTTGCGGCCTTTTACTAATTCCGTTAAAAAAATAAAAGGGCAAAAATTTACCCGCGACGGGCGCAAAAAACGCGATACGTAAACGCGCCACGTAAGTTTTAGCGAAAAAATTGCTGGCCCGGCGAAAAGCAGGCCAATGCTTTCGTTACGGATTTTTAAAACATATAACGTAAAAATATTTGCTTTTTCCTGCTATTAAACCAATTTTAAAAGTTTTTTTTAGGCAAATACGAAGCCAAACGACTAAGGAAAAAAGTAATTTTTAACGGAAGTTTTAGTTAAGGGTTAACGGGGCCGCAAAAAAAACGACCAGCAATTAAAAGCAAACGGAAAAGGATATAGGTTAAAAAATTAAAAAAAATTAAATATAATATAAACGAACCTTTTTTTTATTTTAATATTTTTAATGGCTATTAATTTATTAATATTTAGGTAGATTTTGGTTGCAAATGTTACGCGGTAATAAGTGAAAAATTTATTTAAAAAATATAAACCGAACGAATTTAATTATTTATTTCGCAAAAAGTTAGCACCATTTTTAAATAATTAATAATAAGGATTATAAAAATGGTAAAATATATAATGGATATTAACGGATAAAAATTAATGGCCCTGTTTTATATTATACCAGGAATGCTAAAAAACTTTATTTTAGGATTATTTTAAATAAAATATAAGGAAGCAGTGCTTAATTTAGCAATAAATAGCTTTTATATAAGGGCAGCAAAAAAATTTAAAATATAAAAGTTTTAATTTTAATAATAATTAAAAAAGCTTTTTTTAATTATTAGTAATGTTTATACGGTAATGTATAAATAAAACCTTTATAAAACGAACGGGGCTTTTAAATACGCTTGTATATTATTTAAAAAATAATAAAAATTTTATAAGCCATCGCCCTAATAGCGGTTACGGCATTTTTAAAGGTTTTTTTTTCCCCGAGCTTGTTAAATTTACGGATTTTTTTAATAAAATGAAAACATTTAAGTTATTATCGCATTAAAATTTTTTTAACCATTATATTAAATTAAAAATAAATAAGCAAAAACGTATTCCGAAGCTTTTTTAAAGTTAATTGTACAGCATGCCGAGGGAGCAGCTTTTAAAGCTGCAAGAATAAATCGTGAAATTAATAAATAAAAAATGGATTCGCGCCAGCTTTTTACCGGCGGCGGCCTTTGTTTTAATGGTACGTAAAGCATTAAAAGGCTAGCGTTTATACGTGAATTATAAAGCTTTTAACGGGATTATATTGCAAAATAAATACCCGCTTTTTTTAATTAAAAAAACGTTACGTTCGTTGGCAGGCGTAAAATGGTTTATTAAAATTAATATTTGTGTCGCCTTTTATAAAATTCGCGTTACGGAAAAGGATAAACATTTAATAGCATTTTAAATAAGATTTAGCCTTTTTAAATGGTTAATTTGCCCGTTTAATCTCGTTAAAGCTTCCGCAACGTTTTAAAGGTATATTAATAAAATATTAAATAACATTTTAAACGATTTTATTTCGGTTTATTTAAATAACGTGTTAATTTATTCGTTAAAGTTAAAAAAAATTATATAAACAAGGTTAAAACGGTTTTAAAGCGTTTTTAAAACGCGGGATTAAATTTAAATTTAAAAAAAAAGCGCTTTTGTAATAATAAAGGTAAAATATTTTAATTTTATTATAAAAGCAAGCGAAAAAATATAAGCTAATCCTGATAAAATTTAAGCAATTTGCGAATAAAAAGCGCTAAAACAATTATAAAAAATTCGGGCCTTTTTTAAATTTATAAACTTTTACTGAAAATTTATTCGTAATTTTTTCAAGTTGGCAATGCCGCTGGTGGAATTAATAAAAAAAGGATAGCAATTTCGCTGGACCAGCCATATTAATAAAGTTTTTAAAACTTTTAAGCTTGTATTTACCCAGGCCTTGGTATTAGCTAAATGGAACCTGGTAAAAAAAATTATAATAAAAACTAATTGCTCCGGCTCGGTTTTAAGGGGTTATTTATTTTAACGGGGCATAAATGGTATTATGCGTTTAATTATTTATTATTTTTAAAAATTAAATAACGCGTAACGCAATTATATAATTTATAATAAAAAACTTTTAGCGATAATAAAATGTTTTTAAGCGTAATTGGCGAAATTTTGTAACGTACGTTTTTTATTTTTTATTTTTATTAACCATAAAATTTTAAAATATTTTTTAAAATTTAAAATCGTTTTTAAAAAATAAATAAAATGGGCGGAAAAATTATTAGGTTTTTATTACGTATTAAAATATAGGCCCGGCCGCCACGCAGTACTTTTTAAATGCTTTATTAAAACGGAAACAGGATAAATTTATAAAGGAACGGGTGATTACGGTGCTTTGCCCCGTTTTAAATACGTTTTAATTATAGCCAGCAATAACCTAAGCCATAAATAACGAAAAGGAACCGCCGTTAATAGCAATAGCACCGTTTTTAAATAAGGTTATACTTTTAACCTTTAATGGCACCTTATTAATAGGAGCTTAAATTTTTAAAAGCAAAATTTTAATAATATTATAAAATACCGTATTAATTTATAACGATTTATACCCGGCATAACACGAGGCGGTTCGCGATAACCTTTCCCGTTTTTTATTAAAAGTGGCCCCAAAAAATGTGCAAATAGCGGATTGCTTTTTAAATACCCTAGGCGCATTCCGGTATAAAGGAAAATTATAGCTCCCTGTTTGGGAACCATTAATTATAACCATTTTTTAAAAAATACACATTTTACCCTTTATAAAGCACATGGGTAAAAACGTAACGTTTTTTATTTTAATAAAAAATTACCATTAAAACGGCATAATATAAAATATAAAACGGTTCGTTTAAAATTGCAATATGTGCCGCAAATCGCGCTTATTACATTAATTGCGTTAAAATTTATTATAGCTCCTGCCGGTTCCGAATAGGGTTTAATTTTAAATTTTAATAAAATTTATAATAAAACTTTTAGCTAATAACGAATTAGCGCCCTGTTATTTGCTAATAATTACAAATAAATTGTTAAAATACGTCCAACTGGAAGCAATGCATTTAATATTTGCCAAAAAGTGCACGCGCTAATTCCGCGATATTTAATGGCGCTTTCGCGGATTTTTTAAAGCTATTATTTTTAAATAAAGACTTGAATTGGGTCGGGAAATTTTAATTAAAGCTTTACCGCCTGGTTGGCATTAATTAACTGTTATTTATAGCATATTATTTATAAACGGATAGGGGTATAAAACGTGCGAATTAAAAAATACAGCAATATTTACGTTATATAATCATTTTTATTTAAAAAAATTAACCCAATCATTTACCCGTTTATTAACTGGCATTAAATAATTAAACCATTACCGTAACAAGGTTTTATTTAAATAAATTGCTGCTTAATTTTAATATTAATCCGGTTTTAAAAGCGGCCGACCCAACCCCCGCCCTAAGCATAAACTTTAAAAGTTGCGCGTTCGCTTTTATTTTATACTTACGGGACGGTATAAATTTAATTAACGCTGCAATAATATACATATAATAGCAATAAAAAATTAACGCGAACCATTTTAAACGTCCGGCTAAAAGGTTTAAAATGGGCGACCAGGTTTAATTATTTTTGCGTAACATTAAAATAAACCGCTCCAGTAAAAAGCTAAATTGGTTATATAATAAATACACCGTAACAGCAATTTTTTTTAATAACAATTATTTTAAATATGCTAAAAGGCATTTATTTTACCTTTTACGTTAAATTAATGGAACATGCTGTAAATAACGCGCTATTATTATAAATAATTATAAATATTAAACCGGGTTTAATATTGGTTCCCGCGAATAAAAATAATGCCTTTAAAAAGGAATAAAAGGTTAAAAAAAATTTTGCCACTAAAAAAAAATGCGGCCATAAAAGCGATTATTTAATGCTAATAAAATAAATTAAATAAAATAATGCCACGTAAAAGCCCTTAAAGGAATTTATAAATATAAAAGCATTAGCAAGGTTTAAAAAACGCTAGGGAAACGTTTAAATAAATGCCGGCCCGGAATTATTACGAAAAAAACGAGCGAAAAAGGCGCGGGCGCGGCAAAAAGGATTGGGAGGCGCATATTAAAAGGATCGCGTTATTATATAGCAACGAAAAAGGTTTATTTTTAATTATTAATAAGCATATTAGCCCATTATTTAAACGTTAAATTAAATATAACATAAAATTAAGCTAAAATTATTTTAAATTATTTAAAAAAAAACCAAAAAAGGTAAAAACGCCGCGGTTTAAGGTCACGACGGGATTAAAACGAAATTAACCATACCATTTACCGTTTTAGCGGTAATAACGATTATATTTATAACGATAAACATTTTTACGCGCGCGATAAGCCCGTTTTATCAAGGATAAAAACCGTTTATTATTATCGTGGGAACGATAAAGGTTAATTATTTTATATCCATCGTTGCTATTATCGTTAAATAAAGCAAAGGGTAAGGTAAACGCAATGCGCTGGGCTTACTGGTTCGTTATGGTTTAAATAAAACCAATAAACCCAGTTATTATATTTTTATAGCGCCGTTTAACGCGTTATTAAAAAAATTTGCGTTAAATTTAACAAACGTGCGAAACGATAACGGATAAAGGTTTTACTTTTATTATATTAAAATTATAAACAAACATGCTAATAAGCTTTTAATGCTATTGCGCGGCATTATAACGTTTAAAGCTAAAAGTTAAAACAACCCGGATAAATTATTGCATAAAATTATTACCGGCCCCGGCAAGGTTAAATTGTGCATACGATTTAACGATTTACGTTATTGCAGCGGTGGCGGCGCGTTTTTAATTGTTAAAAGCGTTAAAAAAGGGGCGGTTAAAAACTGGGGCGCGACCGGGACGATTTTTTTTTTAACACGACGCTTAACGAGTACGTGACCATAATTTTAAATAATTGCAAATAATTTACGGTAGCACCGTTAAAAACGCGCGAAAATGGTATATTTGGTTTAAAGCCGTTTATAAGTTTTATAACCCGCAATGCAGCGCATGCAAGCATTGCTGCGCTAATAAAGCTGGCATTGGATATTTTTATTATAACGGCCGCCGCAAATGCATTAATAACACGGGTAATAAATTTATTGCAAAAGCGCCGCGTTTTTATTAAATAAATCGTTAATTATAATAATATTTTTAATAGCGCGAATTAATTTGCAAGATTATTTTAAATTAATTGCAACGCGCGTTTATAAGGAGGGATAAAAACGGGCATATACAGGCGCGGAAGGTTACCGTTAAGGTTATTACCGGGATCGCCAAAAAGGCTATAAAGGGAAAGGACCGGGGGCGCAACGGCAATAACTATGGCTAAATAAATTAAAAACGCGCGTTTAAGGTAAAAAATAAAAGGTTAAAATAAAATATATAATAAAGGCGCAGGTTATAATTAATAAAAAAAAGGCGGCAATTTAACAATAGCAGAACGAAAAGGTAAAAGCAAATTAATGGGAGCGCGAAAAAAAAAGGAAAAAAAAAAGCAAAAAAAGCGGGAATATGATCCTTTTACGTGCCGAAAAAAAAAGCTTTTAATAAAGCAGCAACGCGGCGATCGTTAAATAACGATATAAGCGCACCAGGAAACGGAAAAGGCATTAACGAGAAAAAAAGCGATTTAAATTAATCTTTAACATACTGGCGGCAGGAATAATTAACGGGGCAGCTTTAATAACCGTTAAATGGCAATATAAGCGCGCCGGGATATAAAATAAGCACCAGCGAAAGCAAAAGCGAGGCATATTAATCTTTTAGCGCGACGGTTACGATATTATTATTTTACGCTTAAAAAGCATTTATTCCGCCCCGATCACGCCCGAATAATTAATAAACGAAGCGGCCGGATAATACGGGCGTGGGGCGGCCGGTTTAAAAGCACCAACACCCTTAAACGGAGGCTATATAAAGGATTCGTGGTTACAACACGGATATTGTTAAGGTTAGAAGTGACCCTTGAGCCATATGTATAAAAAGGGGGCTTTACCCCCTTTTTTTTCCTATATAAAACTTTTTTTCTTTTTTTAGCCTTTAAAATAACATTACCAAGGCACCTGCCAGTTCCTTAACTTGCAGCTCAGCTTATAACAGCTAAATTAGTACCATTTAAAATAATAAGCTGCTTTTTAAAGCGTAGCAAGTTTATATTAATTTGTTTGTTATTTATAAGGGTGTGTAACGGTTTGTAACCGATAATAATTTATAAGGGCAAGGTTTTTAAAAATGGTATGTATTAATAGTTTAAATTTAATATAATATTTAATAAGGTAAGGTGCTAATAGGCTCGCTGGGTATTTGATTTATTATATTTTTATTTTATTAATTGCTGCTTTATAAATTGCACTATTCGTTTAGCTTAACCGATATTTTAAGGATACGTAATTAAAGTGAAGATTATTTGGGTGCTATAGTGCTATATAAGCTGGTATAGGCCGGCGCTGCGGAAATGGGAGCTATTATCAAAATAAATAAATTTGGCCACCTAATAATCGGAGTTCAAGATTTAAGCCATGTTTAAGCCATTAAATAGGCGTTAATTTATTAGCATGCTTGTGTTAGTATAAATTTGCTGAAATAGTTAATTACAATAAGGATGTACCGAAAACCGTCGGTTGCTAAAGGATTAATGGCTCTTATAAAATTTATTTTTATAGCTTTAAAGAGTTAAAAAATAACGAATTTTTTATAATGTAAATAATATGTTTAAGAACCGCATTTTTAATAAACGGAACAGTTTTAATATATCCGTTTTATGTTAACGTACCGAGTGAGCTATTAGTATTTTTTCTGGAAATTGTTTGCCATAATGGTTTTAAAAAAGTGTTTATAAGCGTTATGGCCTTAAAATTAAAACTTGCTGTACCTGTATGGCAGGCACACATTTGGCTAAATTTTTATTATTTTTAAAGCGGTAAAGGATTTTATTAAAGATACGGAACTGGAGGGATTGTATAATAGCAAGCTTGTAATAATATTTAGGATATTGCTTTAAAGTGGCCGCGTTTTGGGTTAAAAATAGGATGATATTTTAATACCATTTGTTTTTCGTACCGCCTTTCCTATCACTTTTAAAGATGGTATATGTGGTAAATTTATTACCAGGAGAGTTTATAACCGGGTTATAATTTATTTATACCTTATTATTTAATTGCTTTATTATAGGATAGTTTAAGCGATACGGTGGTTTTTAAGGCAGATTTAAAATTGAAATATGAAATTGTTAAGTTAAAAAATTGCTATATGCCGCTGCTTAATGTCCAAATTTTTCCTTGGTTTTAAAGGTGTGTTTTAAAATTTAAATTGGAATTTAAATAAGTTATTTGCGATCCGGATAATGGAGATATTATTGGGCCGGTGCCTTATTTTAATATTAAATTTTATAAGCTTTTTAATTTATGGTTTAAATTTTAGGTACGTTTTAAAGGGAAAAGCTTAAAAATTTATAAATTTTAATGTTTTTAAATATTAATTTATTAAATTTAGTGCTTAAGGGATGCGGTAATTGGAAATAATTTTTTTTAAAATTATTAAGGCAGGCATTTATGGTTAAATGAATTTAATGAAAGTAGTTAATGCTAATTGTGCCATTTTTTATAATAAAGTTGTATAGCTGTATAAGGGCCGCATTTTGTGCCGCGGTTTAAACAGGCTTGTTTTTTTCCTTTTATACCTTTTTAATGCTTGGTTTTCTGAAAAGTGTTAAGGTTTTTTTTAAAATCCGAATGCTTTTTTAATAATTGCTATAAATAAAGCTTGGCCCGGGATATATATGCGTAAAAACGG
Organism: Magnaporthiopsis incrustans; assembly: GCA_003049425.1. NCBI lineage: Eukaryota > Fungi > Ascomycota > Sordariomycetes > Magnaporthales > Magnaporthaceae > Magnaporthiopsis > Magnaporthiopsis incrustans. Next base: position 166,104 of record PYSR01000069.1, read on the forward strand.
TATAATATTTATTATATTTTTTATTGCGGATTAAGATTTTAACAGTATGTTAAGCTACCGTTATTTAAATTGCTGGAATTTGTTTTTAAATTTAAGCTGGGGGTGTATAGTTTTATTTTTAATTTTAAAGCTGAGGATTTTAAAGGATGTGGTAAGTAATTTAATTTTATAGCCAAATAGTGCAATTGGTGCGAAAGCGATTTAAAGGAAGTAATAATCCTTTAAAAATTTAAATTGCGATTTAAAATATTTAAATGCGCCTAAATGGTTATTAATATAAATTTTAAAAGATTTGCGCATTTTTTTATTATAACCGAGCAATAAGGGGAATTTAATGGTTAGGTTTTATTCCAAGGGGGTAGCCAGCCGAATGTAACGTTTCCGAATTTAGCGTACGTGTTTATAAAGTATTTAAGGTTTTATACCATGCATATATATGCTTATATTTTATTAAAGCCAATAAAAGCGGTTTTATTTTAATGGTTTAAGTTTATAGGAAGTTTTTGATAACTATTAAAGGTGTTAGTTTGGAAAAAATAGGCCGGGTATTTAAAGGATATGTAATTAATATTTTAAGTTATATATAATATTGGGTATTGGTTTATATCCGTTTTGGAATTAACGGGTTGGTAATTATAAACAATTTATTTAACAGGCTTGCCATTAGGTTCCAATTTAATTAATCCATTTAAATTAAATGATTTAAAGGGGAAAAATGTGTTTGCTGCCCAGGAATTATACTAGCGGATAATAAGGCCGGCTATTTCCATTTATAAAAAGAACTGCTTGGAGAATTTAATTTGGTTTAGGGTGTAACGTTTTTATGGGAGCCGCAAAAAACGGGCGTTTGAAATGAGGTTAATATTATGCTATATGATATCGGTTAAACGGATTTTTTTAAGTGTTTTAACGAAAATTTTTCTGTAGGTGTAGCATAGCTTTTTAATTTGAGCGATTCGTTTTTATATGTTTATTATTTTACTGATAAAATTTTTTAATTATTAAATTAAATGTTAATGGTATATTATAAAGTAGTGCTTAAATTTCGTTTTTACGGGTGATAATGAATTTAAAAAGCGTCCCTTTTTAAATTTAATTTTTCCATTAAATCTGGCCGGGATTTTATAAAAAAAGGGTTTTAAGCCAATTTTATATGTTATGGCAAAAGGATGTGGGAAAATAATGGAGGTATATAATATTAAGCTATGCTATTATAAATTAAAGCCAAATTTTTCATTTATCCCATTTTTTTTAAATAATTTAAATTTTAATTTAAGTTTTTAACGTTTATCGATAATAAAATGGTAAAATTTATATTAAATAGGGCGTAATATTGCTATTCCGATTATTGCTTAATGATATTGCCTAAAGGGGTATGAATAAGGACCGGAATGCCGATAGGAATGGGCGCGGTTTTTGCGCCGGCATTGGGCCCGGTGTATTAAAGCACCAGCCGTTAAATTGGACCTTATTAATCCCGTTAAAAGGGAACCTTGGAATAAGGAATTGAAGGTGCGCCAGAAGGGGTATTGCTAATAAGGGTGGCGCTTTATATAAATGTACCGTGTTATAAAAAAATGCTGTGGTGCATTATTAAGTTAATCCAAAAAATAAGAAATAGGTAGGGCGTTTAACGATATATCCGAATAGGCTTTTAGGAGATTTTTATGTTGCAGTTTAAATTAAGGCCTATTTTACTGCTAATTTATTTTAAATCCTGTTCTACGAGGTTATTATAAAACTTTTAATATAGCTTACCAAGCTGTATAGCGAATTAATCCTTGGGTTTAATATATTGCTTAATTTTAAAAAGGGCCCGGAGCTTCCCCTCTAGGGAGGAGGGGATAGGAGGGGGTTTTAAAATAATAAGAGCCTGCCCTGCCTTATCCTTACAGGATGGACAGGCCAATCCGTTGCGCGGGATTATATGATTAATATTAATATGGACCTGCTTGCTGAGGATATTTTTAATTTTAAGGATTAATATGCCTTAATTTATAACGGTTTAATATTTAAAAAAGAAATCCTGGCCGATAAAAAAATTATAAATATTACGATTTTTAAAATGATAATATTAAGGTATATAAATTTAAAAATGGTAATACATTTATTATTTGCTAGTTTAATGCAAAGCCTTTGGGTGGCTGTAAGTTTAGTAGTTTTAGCCCTGCTGATTATAGTAAAAAAGATAAGGTTAATTGTAAAACCCGAATTTAATATGGCTTATGCCGAAAAGCGGAAATTTATTATAATATTAACTTTTATAAAAAATACCTTTTTAACGTTTTAAGCGGACCAAGTGATACCTATAAACCGATATTTAACAGCAGTAAGGGTATGTACGTATAGCCTTTGCGTTGATATAAAGGATTTAAAGGCTGGTTTTAAAAGGTTATAAACCTTTTTTTTATTTAAAGGGATAAATTAAGCATGTTAAGCAGGCTTATTTTAATTTTAACCTGATAAAGGATTTAAGTAATATTAACGATATTTTTTTATTTAATTTTAAAAATTGGAACCCGGCGCCAATAAGTTTTACAAGCTTTAACCGCCGATGCGGCTTTAATAATTTAGGGTAACTTGCTTTTATTTGCCTTATTTAAGGCAGTAATAAAAGCGATGGCCTGTTATATAAGATTTGGGTTAGCAGCTTTAATGGCATTTTTTTATATAACCTTATTTTTATTTTTTATAATGGGTTATAAAGGTTTAATAACTGGCTTTTATTTAATGGTAAAGGATATAACCATTTTTTTAATATTGCCGATAATAAAAGCGGCTGGGTTATAAATGCAATAAAGTTTAGAAATGAAAGCGCAAGGTATGGGTCAAGCCAGGATTTTTAAGGCAGCATGTTAAAATTTATTTAAAGGATGCTGCAATTTATTTAAAGAAGCAGCAGCGTTTAATTTTTATTTGGTAGCTGCCCTAATGCCTTTTAAGCAAGCAATAGGATCGATTTAAAAGTTTTCATTTTTAGCACGACGCATGGCATAAGCTTTAAATATAGCTATAATTTTATCCGGATTAATTGGAGGGCGTGATACGAATAAAAAAGGATATTTAACCAATGGGGATTTATGGAACAGGACGCGTGGAATTATTAATTGTATTATTGCCATGGGTTTAGCATTGGGGCCAGTTGTAAGTATTATTTGGGCTTCCTTCCGGGCTTATATAGCGGCGGCGGCCTGATTAATTTTGGCCTGGTTGCGTGATAAAGGACATTTTTTAATGCGATATCCAGGTTTATTACAGTTTTAACAAGTTAATAAGAATTTAAAAGGAGGTTTTTAGCCGCGATAATTATTTTAAGGGATTTAATTATTCGGTTGGGAAAGCGATGTAAAAGCTTGCTTTTTTTGGTAAATTAACTTAAAATTTGCATTAATGGCATTAACGCGTCCATGCTATTAACAATTTTTTCCTTGGGGTTAATAGGATCCGAATAAACCATTTCTTTTTATAAATAAACAGTTTCGCCAAATATAATAATATAATGCAGGATAAGATGCTGGAGCTTATTAAAGCTTATTTTATTTAGCAAAAAAATGCGGTTCTATATGGCCCTGTTTTTAAAAAGGAAATGGTTATAAACCTTGTTTTAAATTTTAATGCCGGATTTACCATTTATTATTTATATAATTATTTTTTTTATAAAAATATAATAAATGATTTTATTTTTAATTTAATTATTAAAATGCTTAGCCTTTATAAGGTATATATATAATAAGGGCTTTTCCGGGAAGCTTTATAAATTTAAAAATTTAAAATTTAGTTTCGGCGTTAAAGCGATTGTTGCTTTTTTTGTTAGTGCATATATTGCATATATGCATAAAGGCCCGTAGCTTATAGCAACGCAGCCTTATACACGGCACACGCCCGCCACGTTGCTAAGGTTACGTAAGTAACCCTACAACGTGATCAGGGCACGTAGCCTAGGGAACGTGCATACGCACGGACCCTACTTATTGTATATATAAA